>CM034146.1:40713391-41038391 GCA_019776745.2 Taxus chinensis | reverse complement strand
TCCAAGGTGTGCTTCACCTTCATCATTCACATCTACAAAAACATATATTATTTGGGTAGGAATTATCTAAACCGAGGAATAGGTGTGGGAAATGAAAGGATTTAATTCCCACATTTTTACTAAGTCATGGAATAGGCGTGGGACATGTAGGTATTTAATTCCCATGTTTTTTATTTTATAATCCCTCTTTCAAATGACAAATAAAACACACTTTTTTCTCATATGGCCAACCACTACATTGGCTCAATTATCAATGATTGTTCAAGAATCACCTATTCCCCTACAAATACTCAATCTTGAAACTGATAAAAGATGTTTATTGGGGTTTCCTCAATTTTTTACATTTTTGTCCCTTTAAACGCAAACTGCATTCATGTGCATAATACATGCGAGAAAAAGACGAAAAAATGGATCACATAATGCGTTTTATTTTTTAACCTTCAATTCATGTCTTTGCCTTCCTTGACCATTCCTTTTACGCATCCTTTCTGCCTGATCTGAAGGGAGTAATGCCAACTATCGGGTTGCAATCTCAACAAACCTCCCTCCCAATTGTAAGCATCACCTTGGCCACAAGCACATTGCGTCGCCCTTCACATTTCTTGTTGTACTTCACCTCCATCATCCACGCCTGGAAAAGCAACGTGCCTCACGGCTAGAGACAAACCTTGTTCATTGTCCTAATAACTACAAACAAACCCTAATTGTAATTATGTATGCAACCCCTACCCTAAAATTTTATTCCACATCACATATCCTTGTTTCTAAATCAACCCTTGAAACACATAAGTGAATTTCTCTTGCATTTATTTATGTTCTAACTACCTGTAAAGTGCAAGAGCTGAAATTGTAAACAACAACTATTGACATTGGCAGTACTGATTGATCGCTCTTTTCTTTTTTAGATACCTCCAAAAATATGTTTCCCCAACCTCTTTCACAATGTATGCACTTTTTCTTTTAAACAATTGACACACTAGATGTCGTGTAGTCAAAAAACCTTTCCACCATAAAATATGTAAAATGACAAAATAACACAAATCCCTTGTCAGATAACGTCTTCTTCTACCCCATACATCCGTTCCCCATACGAACTCAATATTCAATGATTGTTCCTGCATCACCTGCTTTATTATAATTTCTCAAGCTTAAAATTGTATAAACCATGCATGCAAAGTGCTATAAGTAGAAAGCAGTGCGATTGGGTCTCGAATTGGGACCCTTGTGAAGTCTCATACATTTTGATTTTGGCCCCTTAAAGCTCATATTGCATGCACATGAATAAATCACATGAAATTATGATGATTAAGTGGAGCACATATAATAGCTATTATTGGGATGGAATAATATGATTCGTGGAATAGGTGTGGGGCATTTAGGTATGTAATTTCCCACCTTTTAATTCACAACAATCCATTCATGTATACATCTTACCTATCCAATTGAATTTCGTCCAATAAGTCTAATTACTCATGGGACTCAATTAATGATGTTTGTTTGTGCACCATCTATTTTCCTACACTTACTTGAGCTTACAACTTGAAAGCGAGGCTACAAATTACTGTAGGATGCATCCATTCAACATGGGTTTCGAAGCCTTAAACTTTTCAAATTTCCCCAAATTTTATTGTGTCCTCTTTGTGAAATTGAAATGCTTAAATGGAGCACATATAATAGATATTATTTGGGTACGAACAATATGATCCGTGGAAAATGTGTCAGACATGCAATCCAAAGCCTTGATCTTCCTTTGACTCGTAAGAGCAATCGTTGGAAAGTGTCAATTATCGATACATGGACATGCACCTACTCCCTGTAATTACTTCACCTTACATATGTATACAAAGGCTCCACATTTATGCAACAAGTGGTCTTTGCGGTCAGGTTCCAAAGTTGGAACACGTTGGCTTTTCCCTTTTTTATTTTTCCCCTTTAGACGTAAATTACATTCGCATGAATACTACACTACCCTGATCGTTAACCTAATAGTTGGAGAAACAACCCAATCTAAATTTTGCATGAAATTGCTACGTGAGCATTCTAAGTACACTCTATGTCTTCTTGTCCCTAATGTGTCCTGTGAAACATGCATTCAACTTCCCCTTACATTTACTTTTTTCTAACAACCCAATAAAGTCAAGAATTGCAAATTCAAACAAGTATTCGCCTCCATAACATTTTCCATCTGCCACTTGCATTTTGAGATATCTCCCTCTACATTTTCATCTACATCCTCCTCGTCACGAGTTTTCTCCTTCTTTCGATTGATAAACATGTTGTGCTCTTCGTAGAGATTTTATTTTCACATTGGTTCCTCGTTTCCTCTTTCTTTCGATTGATAAACATGTTGTGCTCTTCGTAGAGATTTTATTTTCACATTGGTTCCTCGTTTCCTCTTTCATTTCATATGCACTTCTCCACCCTCAAACTCCATTTACTACACCCATCTTGCTTTCTCATTCTTCCTCCATCCAATTTTGCTTCTTCACTATATCCCTTTCAACGTTCACATCATACATTTCACATACGATTGTTAGTATTTTAATAAACTGAAAGCTCTTACTAATATTCTTGGTCCCACTAATTTGTCAATCTCATAAATGTTATTAAAATTTTTCAATCATTCAACTAAGGGTTCTTACCCCTCGTCGAAGGGCCCAACATTGGTCAAATAACATTAACCACACCTGAACTCACCGAATCTAAATCCAACCCCTCCCTAACCCGAGTCAACATACCCACCTCTTAAATAAAATCGGCGTAACATTTTCCCTTAAAACGATTCATATTTATAAATACAAAACAAGTGTCAACCTTTTCATTTTTCTTCATTCTTATTGCCTTCAGCAATTGCGTGTCCTCTGCGATTCCAGCCCAAGGAAAAATATTGATTTTGATCGATCGGCACGCGATTTTCCGGCCGAAATCTTGCGCGGAAGCCGACTTCACCTTTTCAGAACTCAAAAGACCTTAAGTTTGAGCTCTCAATCGCCACAATCGGCTCAAAAAACCCCGAGAAATTCTCCGACTAACAGGTTTGCGCCCTAAAACCCTCGGCACATTAAATTTATCACTTGTTTTATCTTTGTTACAACTAAAATTTTAAATCCGCGCGATCTTTTTATCTGGGTTGTTTTTCTAGGGTTTTGAGGGTTTGGCAATGGCGGACCAGCCCGTTTCGAATATATACGAGGCGTCGTCGCAGGCTCATGGCGATGCGTATACTTTTATGGAGTTTAACACGCAGGGAGATGATTACGATTATCCCGAATTTACAGAGTTGAGCCAGCCTATCAGGTCACCTGTTTGGGTCGATGGGTCGCAGCCTACTGACGGAAATGATCTCATGGGTGTAGTCAATTCTGGAATTAATCTCAGCACCGACGTCTCGAACGATGGGAAGCAGAGGAATAGCCTTAACCAGGTGGGTATTGGCGCTGATTCTCTAGTGGACAATATGAGGGGGCTTAATTTTGAGGAGCCAGGGTGCGAGGATGATGGAAATGATTATTCCAAGAGGGATACTCCTGAACACGCCTGTAAATATTGTGGGATTCATAATCCGGCTTGTATTGTGCGTTGCAATGTACCGTCCTGCAGGAAGTGGTTTTGCAATTCGAGGGGAAATACTTCAGGTTCACATATTGTCAGTCATTTGGTATGAAAATTCTGTTCCTCTCTCTTTTCACCACCTTGTGGCATTGCTGTGTCTCTTTTTACGATTTTTTCTTAAACAGAAGTGCTGGTGATATTTGAGTTGCAGTGATTGAATTTCACTATGATTGAATGTTGAACAGGAATTTTTGAATTTTACTCATCGTTAATTTTTTCTGCAGTAGAAAAAAAGTTGCTACATTGGAAAAAAACACAATATTTACCTATTTGGTTGTATGTACGAGTACCTTGATTTTTTGTTAACCCATTTTCTCTATAATCTTAGATTGAAAATTCTATGCGAAGTTTGTTGTAATTTGTAAATGCTTTGGGATATTTGCTTGGATAGTAATCTATATGTTTCTCTGTTCTCATTCTTTTCATTTTGTTTTTTGCTCGAATGTATTTTGCATTTGTTTGATTATCCCGTAAACACGCTTCTTCTCTTTTTTCGGTTGTATGTATCAGAACCTCGTTTTTTGGTTGATCCATTCTCATTTTAATCTTTAAATAAAGTTTTTACATGAGGCTTGCTCTAAATGCTTTGGAATATTTGCTTGGAGAGAAATCTATGTGTATTTTTTTCCTCGGTTCTTTTGATTTTGTTTTTTTGCATTTATTTGAATCTCTTGTATTTTTTTTTTTTAGGAACATGCCAACTGTGGCTTTTTTTTCTTTGGGTGTACTATCATATGTCCTAAATATTTGATAGGGGGTGTCCATTCAGAACGCAGCAATTAAAGTGGAGTTTTTCTATATACATAATTTTACTTGAACTTCTATGTTATTCTTGTGAGAATGTTGAGAATTCATTCCCAGCTTCTTTGGAACAACTCACATAATTCCCAAATTTTTTGCTGTGTTCTGTTGGTATCTCAATGCTGAAACATCCTACTTAATGTTAGTATCATGTAGCATTTAAAATACTAGCCAATATATTACCTTGATTGGCTAGCATACTTAACAGCATGTCAAGTGCCAAGATGAAAAAATTATAACAATCGACTTGGTACCAAGTTTAAGTAGCAACAGATGCAAAATATGCCAAAAAGCCAAACACTAAGATGAAAAACAATATCCAGGAAATCCACACAGTTACCAGAATTAAACACCTATCTACGAAAAAGCCATAAAAACAACCTTGCTGAAGAAAAGCAAGGAGAACAAGGAAAGGCAAAAAATAGAAGACCACATTGCATGGACGACAGCCACGACTCAGAAGCTAATCCAGCCCTTCAGGTATTGTAGGGTAAAAGTCCTTCACCATCACCCTTGCTGGCAGCGAAGCAGCCAAGAGACCTGTAGAATCTGTCACCTTAAAGTTTGAAGGATTCTTATTACTTATATTAGTCTCAAAAACCAGAGTCCCAGGATGAGAACATCATAGAGACAGTCTCATGCCTTCTACAACTAATTTTGTAAAGACTTCCTATTTGGAAAAGGGACCCTAAACTTCCTGGCTATGTTGCCAAGAAACAGAAACGGAAAGGGAAATGGGTACGAAACACGGAAACGACAATTTTCAAAAAACCTTGGATACAAAATGTCACGGGAAATGTCTGTACAATGTATATATATATGCATAGTACTCATTTTAAAATTGTACTCCATAGACCATAAGAGATAAGTATAACTGATAAAACACTCAAAATATTTTGTATTCATTGAAATAATACATTATTATCATGTATACTTATCTCTAGGAGACTAGGACATTTCGAAGGAGTTTCTGTTTTGGAAACGTTTCAGAAACGAAATGAGAGGCCCCTAGGTGTTTCCTGGTAACAGAGCTTCCCGGCATTATCTATATTCAAAGGGGTGGTCCTCTCAATCAGAAAGTCAGGGTTTTACCCTCGCAAAAACTTGACAAGGAGGTTTCATCAGACCTTAACATGATATTTTCTCAATAGACTTTAGACCCAAGATCAAAAAGACACGATGCCTCTTTAGCATCTGAAGCAGAAACATGACCCCCTGTAGCGATGAAGGTTGAATGTGTGATGGCCTCATACACTCATTCATTTGCATATTCATAGGAGGGAGATCATCCAACCCAGGCTGATCCTGAATCCCGCTAATAATCTTAGTATTTTCAACAAGGCCTTAATTTCATCAAATTTCTTGTCACCAAAATGTTGATGAGAAACCTGGATGTGTTCATTTTCATGTTTTGGACCACGAGCAGGATAAACCGCTTTGTCATGGCATCATAATTTCTTATTTGAATCTTCAGGTTGAAGGAGTACCTCAACTTATCCACGTTCCATTGCTTTCTGCTATTTCTCAAAATTTTCATCTCCAATTGCACTACGAATGAACTCAACAGAAAAATAGGAAGATGGATTAATCACAATAACAATGTTTCCTATAGGACCTGTTAGATCATCTTCTTGTGCTGGCCTTCCCATTCCATTGCTCCAATCTTTTTAACTGGAGCTTGGACCATAAATTTTTGGGGTAAATCTTAGGGCAGAGCTCGAAGTTTTCATGTGGACAAGCTTGAGGCAGGAATACCATAAAATTTGTTCCACATACTTCACATTGATAAGTTGGACCCCTACCTGCAGGTGCCCCTATGACCAGTGACCACTTTGAAGATCCAAGGATTCTATGGGAATGGAACCTTGGTCATTGGTATGAAACTCATTGTTTCCTACTGCTAGCCCCAAGTCCATTGGTAAAGTGCCTTCTTATTTTCCAATATTTTACGGCTTCTTATAAATGAAAGTAGTGCTGAAATTTCTCCTTGAGTATCTTGTATTTCCTTGTGAACATTTCCTGTTTCTTAAATTTTTATCTATACCCATGAGGAATTTCTTTGTATAAAATTTTGTATCGTATCCCAATCATTTACATCCATTAGAAGTTCCTTTGTTTGCTCCTATTCAGTATCATTTCACATTCCTTCGTATTTTATCCATGCCTATCAGAAAAAACTTCATGTAGTTCTCTTCAGTATCACATCATAATCCATTAATTCTGTTAGGATTTCCTTTGTATACACCTCTTCGGTATCTTATTTCAATCCTGTATGAACTATGTTCTTCTTTGATATCATTTCATAATCCTTTATACCCATTTGGAATTCCTTTCTATACACCTTCTTAGCATGATAACATAACCTTTTACATGTATTATGGATTCCTATGTATACACCTTGATACTCTGAAATTTCTCACCTTGATACACTGAAATTTCTCCTTTATCATATTGCATTTCCCTCAAATTTCTTTTCCTTAAGTCTGAGATTATACCCATTGGGAATGTTGTGTACTCCGCAGAATCATATCTGATATCTCAAGCCTTTATAGCCATTCTGTGTTTTCTTGTAGAAGTATCCCATTTCTAAAAATTTCCTTTATATCTATTAGGAATTACTTCATACAATTTATCTTGTATTATATCAATAATAGGAAGGCAGCTATAGGCTATAAATAACATACCAATTTCAGTGTTTCCTTGATCTTTACAAAATTTATTGAAATTCTATGAGCTTTTGCAAATCCTGGCCCAACTTTGACAGAATTAGGAATTAAAATAGACTTCAATTTCCACCCCATTTTGTCACCGTATTTTGTTGAAAGCTTAGTTTAAACTTTAATTAAAGGCCAAATTATTGAATTCAGCATTGGTATTTTGTACCCTTTTTAAGTACCACTTAATTTATTGCGTATATTTTGTTTTGTTCTAAATTTTTCTACAAATCTTATCAGCTCAATTATCTACCACAGTAATTCTTTAAGACCTACATTGTCATGCTATTTGTGTTGTTTTATGCTTCTTTTTTAGTGTTTGATTAAACTAAATGCTTTCAATGACCATTAAAAATAGAATCAGACAATGTTGTAGGTAGGGATAACATTTACTATATCAATTTAATTGTTAATTTTCTGACATAAGTTGTTTTCCTTATTGTGATGATGGTCATTTAACTATATTTCTCCGAGAAGTAGGAAAATGTAAATGGATACTTGAATGAATAGTTTTTAAAAAGTTTTTCTTTAATAGGACATGTTTATTTCTTTGTTGGTGATGTTTATCTCTGAGCAGTCGGAGAATGTAAATAGAAAGGCTTGAAAAAGTAGCTTTGAATATACATTCTGTTAAACAAGTACATCTGTGTTGTGCCAACTTTATAACTTTAAAAAAAGGGCCTTATTCATCTTGATACATGTTCAAAGATCATTTTTTGGGTGGATGTGGTTGCTGATGCTATAAAGATGTTGTTTATTCTTTGCAGGTTCGAGCAAAACATAAGGAAGTATGTCTTCATAAAGACAGTCCTTTGGGGGACACTATTCTGGAGTGCTATAATTGTGGCTGCCGAAATGTATTCTTATTGGGATTTATCTCTGCTAAGACAGAGAGCGTTGTAGTTCTATTATGCAGGGAACCTTGCTTGAGTGTCAATGCTTTAAAGGATATGAATTGGGATCTCAGCCAGTGGTTGCCACTGATTGATGATAGATGTTTCCTCCAGTGGCTTGTCAAGGTCTTCTTTGCATTCTTGAATATTTGAAGTTTAGGGTTATATCTTCAGAAGAGTTTGCACTTTTCATCACGTTTGAATGTTTTCTATTCTGTATATGCTATATTGAGAGTTGCAATAGCATGCCTCAAAGCTTCTGTGTTATTTGCAGGTTCCCTCAGAGCAGGAGCAACTGAGAGCCCGCCATGTTACTGCCCAACAAATTAACAAGCTAGAAGAGCTTTGGAAAACAAGCCCTGAAGCTACACTTGAAGACCTTGAGAAGCCTGGAGTAGATGATGAGCCTCAGTCGGTTGCTTTAAAGTATGAAGATGCATATCAGGTACATTCCTAGTCTTGGAATGCATTGTAATTTCTTGCGTTTACATGCTTCCACTTCTGTTTGTTGTTAGAGTTACTTCCTTTGGATGGCATATTCACAGAGCGTCCTCTCTCTGTTTCTCTGATTGCAGTACCAAAATGTTTTTGCGCCCTTGGTGAAATTGGAGGCAGACTATGACAAGGTATAGTGATTAAAGGTTAAGATATTGTGATTAATATGTTTCGATTTAAGAGGTTAATGAATATTAACATTTAATGTTCTGCATCTGTTGATGATCTAATAACTCAGATGGTTTAATAAAGATTGGATTTTGTAGATGGTGTTTTTTTTACTTGCCAGAATGGATGCTGTCTAATGGACATAATTTTGATTTCTGTGTAGTCATAAAGCTTTGCATTCAAAAGATGCATATCTTTTATTAGACCATCGATAGTAAAAAATGTGTCAGAGAGAAAACGCTACCTCTATTTATGGGAAGCAAAACCAGTTTATGAGCATAAATCTTTATTTGGAATGTGTGTATTATAAAGAGAGACTAAAAATCTGTGAAGATGAGCCTTTTTTGCAGGGGGAAAAGTAAGTCACAAAATCATCATCTTGAGTGGAGAACATAGACCTACAAACATGGTCACAGTTACAGACATTAGAAACTATGGAATCACACAGAATAGGAACTGTTGGTGTTCCTAAAATGTCCAAATATTTTTAACAATAAAGAAAAAAAGTTTTTAAGCTCTTGTAGTACGTTTTCCTTTCTATTGGTTGACAAGATTTTACTGGCTAATAATGACATCCAGGGAAAGCAGACTAATAGTTGATAGGTACACCTATAAAAGTTAAATAGATGGTAAACGACTTTGCAGCTATCATTTTCAGACAACTTCAATTCTCATAAGCAGTTGTGTATAACTAACACAGATGGAGATGCATGTCTTTTATAGTTGGATTGCCGACAAATAGATATTATTATTCTGAGAAACCTTAGCTTTTAGACCCTGACAAGTCTTAACTGAAAATTCAACCTTCCTCGTGCATGTGAGCCCTTTGTACAATGGAATGAGGTAGACAATACATGGAATTCATATTGTGAATGTGCTGATGAATTGTGAAAAATCAGATTTTATAATTTTCATGTAGAACCATCTCATTCAATGAGTATTGGGTTTCTTTCCATTGAGAAAAAGTATATGTGTTCAGAAATCACAATGATCAAGTTATAAACAATAGATATGGTATATGCATGTTTTGAAAGGATAGATTAAATTTTGTGTGGAAATCTGTGATTCCAAGGCCTTCTACGCAAAATTTGTTTTGAAAATAATGCAATTAAAGAAGGTATAGTGTTAGCAGTTCTTTGGAGTACTTTGATTATTGATAGTGCTGCATAATGAAGTTTGTATTGATATCACTCTATTTTCAGATGATGAAAGAATCTCAGAGTAAAGACAACATAACTGTCCGCTGGGATATTGGTCTTAATAAGAAGCGCATAGCATATTTTGTATTTCCAAAGGTGAGTTCCAGTAGAGAAATAATTTAAATTGCTGTTTTTAGTTTTTTTAGTTAATGAAAGAAGTCTACATTCTTCTCTAGCATGCAACTCCTATGACCTTATTTTATTGCAGGAGGATAATGAACTCCGTCTGGTACCTGGTGATGAGTTACGCCTGCGTTACTCTGGTGATGCAAATCACCCTGCTTGGCAGTCTGTTGGACATGTGGTATGCCACATTTGTTTCCTTTTTCATAACAAGATATATATATTTTGGTAGGATCTGCTTACAGTTGGATGAGATAAATTTAGCTGGAATGTAGTAAGTTGTTGCAATTATTTAGAAAGAGATTGGTTGAATTATCTCAAAGCTAATACATATTATCATATGGCCAATGAATAATTGTTTTTGTTTGTCTGATATTTTCAGATTAAGCTGACTGCACAAGAGGAGGTTGCTCTTGAGCTTCGGGCCAGTCAGGTGAAGTCATTTATAGTCCAAGATTTCAACCTGTACCTCTTTGAGGGCACTTCTACGTTCTTTCATAAATTGTAAGGTTTTACTTTGTAGTTTGTACAACTGACAGTCCTTTGGTTCATCTTTACAGGGTGTTCCCATTGATGTCGTCCATAATTATAGTGTAGACTTCGTCTGGAAAAGTACAAGTTTTGACCGTATGCAAACAGCAATGAAGACATTTGCTGTAGATGAGACTAGTGTTAGTGGGTATGATATGAACACATCCATGCTGCTTTTGAAATTAAGTCAAAATGCTTTATTATCTATTCACATATATCATATTTTTCATTTCCTGTTCAAAATTTCATTGATCTATAATTTTAATGATTTTCTCCTTAGTGGGGCTGTAATTGTTTTTGGAAGACCATTATTTTTTGTGCACCTTTAATGAATGAATGAGTGAAAATTTTGAATAATGTCGACGAGACCAAGCAGTCTATGGTACCAAGAGCCGAAACAAAGGTGTTTCATGCAAACATGAATGACCTCCACAAGGGCTGCCATGTTAGTCTTGCAAAATCTCCAATCCCTTTTCGATGTTGGATCTTGCCTCTTCAAACAATTCTGTTAGCTTGTTTACTCTCAAGCTGTATTCGTACTTGATATGTATGTCTCTATAGGCTGGGCATTCCATTATGTAGTGGCATTCTGTCTCCACCATGCCCTTGTTACAAAATAGGAATGCTCTCATTTCCTACTCTTCCTTAGGTGTTTTCCACCTATCGGTCTCACACCTAAGATGATGCGAGCTAGTCCTTTACTGAGCCATCAACATTTCACCGTACACTTGATCCTGATCCTATATATGCCTTTTTGTTATGATCCCGTGTGGGATTAAACTCTTTGATATAGTATTTTTTCTGTCCAAGCTGCTTTGTCCACATGGGTCTCCTGAATTTCTCTCACAACTTTTTCATTTCCTCATTAGTGTTGGACGTACTTGCATGTTAATGCCCCGTTTACTCATTCACTACTTGTTCTGTTTCTTTCACATTTTCTTATTTCTGTTGAGCTGTTCCTCTATCACCACTTTCGGCGATTGATGTGTCTCCATACTCTATATTTTTAAATAACTTAACGTCATTTGCTGATGCGTCCAATGGGAAAGTACCTTTTTAAGCTAATAGAATTTTATTTGGAACTGATGTTTTAACTTTATGTGCCACAGTTTTTGCCTCTATTGGAGCGATACACATATATTGACAATATAGAAATTTAATGATATGCCTATTGGGGTGCTGGATCTTGATGATGCATTCAACTTCTTTGTGATGCCATTAATTTTGTAACTCATTTGTATATTTTGTTTTTCTCAGATATATATATCACCGCTTGCTAGGACATGAAGTTGAGGATCCTACGGTTCGTAATATTCTACCACGACGCTTTGGGGCACCTGGCTTACCTGAATTAAATGCATCTCAGGTGCAATGACAGATTTTTTTAATATTAATATTTTTAACATTTACATTTCATGTTACATTGGTTGTTTGATTCTGAAATTTTCCTTGTGGGATAGCACTCAAAAACACACAAATTATAGATAAATTGCAGCAAGTAGAAAATTTGATTATTATCGTAAGTACTCAGCTAGGGCAGCTAACTGGTTTTTATTTAATTTTCTCAAAATATTTGCTCAAAACACATGAAAATTTGCAGGAAGCTTGCTATGATAATAAAGAACCCTAGAACAATATTTTTGGAATTTTACGGATCATATATGACTACCAGAAAATTATAGAAAACCCTAGACAGTTAGAAAACCTTAAAAATCCATATCTTCTCAAATACATATGATAAAATTCGGAAATTTTGGAAATAACATCTATTAATAATGTGAATGAAAACCCAATCGCTAGTCCTTGAAAAAGCACTTTGAAAAAGTTAAAACCCTCCAAAAAGCAACGTAAAATCCCAAAATGGGTCGCTACACATGGAAAGAGACTACAAACCCTCCAAAATTCCTCCAGAAGTGGCGCCAAACGTGCTCTAATCGATGCAATAAAACAGATTCGGAAACCCTTGATTTTTCTCCACCAAAAAGCCCAAAATTCCACCAAAAGCCTTTTTTGAAAACCCTAAAATTGATATCTGAAAATCAGCCCTGAATTAGATCCAAATTGACAAGCTAGGGTGAATCTTCCACCACCGAAGAATGCCCTGCTAGCTAGGAACGGATCTCTCACCACCGAAGCTAGGGTTCCTGTGGGATTTTACTCCACAAGCTAGAAAAAATAAACAGCAGTTGCTCAAAGGAAATCATAAGTGTGTATACAAGAATGACCTCTATTTCTTCTCCCAATCTCCTTTTATAATTTCCCCAAACAATTTGTGGCCCAAGAAACCTAAATCGACCTTTTCTAGGAAGGACCACCAAATAATAAAGTAACTTAAAGTTACTTTTCTTCCCCCAAGTCACTATAGGGACATAAGTGACCCCAACGAAAGAATATAACATTAAAGTGTTATTAGTCACCCCCATAACGATAAAACATAACGTTTGCCCCCCACCAAGCCACTTGACACCCATGCCAACACAAAAATATAACAAATAAACAAGGTGGAATACCCAGCCTCTAAAGTCTTTAGCCCCTTGGGTATGACCAAGGCTAAGACTAATGAAAAACCTCCTAGGCCAACTGCTCGGAATTGGGGACATTACAGATTCCCAATTTTGGTGGAGTGAATTGAGATTTTATGTTAGTGTTATACATCTTTTTTATGCTCATTTAAAACTAGTGGCATAATAATGTACCATGTTTTCTTCCATTTCAGTGATAATACCTATAGTATATTTTGTCTTTATTGCTTTATGCCTTCTAATTTTTAAGGGTAATTGTAACTGTAATCAGTATATGGGACCATAAAAAGTAATGCTACATATGTCAACCACTATTCGCTGTGGAAACCATGAATTAATATAAAGCAAAATAGATTTACCATGCTTCTAAAGTTATAAGTTACTGACATAAAACTCATTTATCAGGTATTTCAAGCGTGCTCTTCAGGGTACCAAACTTTTTTTGTTAATCCTGACCATAAATATTCTAGTACTGATCCCTATGAATGTTAGATATTGACAATCATATTATGATTATCCAACTCTGATAACAATCTGTTGGAAACTGATTTGAAACACGTACAAGTGAACTGTCTAAACATAATTACAGGTATAGTATAAAACTTGGGGCATTCTAATGAACATAGAGGTTGGTATTAATGGCTGCAAAACAATAACGTCTAACGAGTTATAGAACTTTTGACTGACAGTGCCGATAATCATTTGTTCATGTGTCCAGGTGAGTGCTGTCAAGAGTGTTTTACAGAAACCTGTGAGTTTGATTCAAGGCCCTCCTGGGACGGGAAAAACTGTTACCTCTGCAGCTATTGTATATCATTTAGCCAAGCAGGGTCAAGGCCAGGTCAGAAGGCATGCATTTTGGTTGGTTTCAATTTGTGGGTACTTTTTTACCATTTCTTTTATGGTTGAACTCTATGATCTATGTGAGGCAGGTATTGGTATGTGCTCCTAGTAATGTGGCTGTTGACCAACTTGCTGAGAAAATTAGTGCCACGGGTTTAAAGGTATATTTGCTATACAACTTTCCATTTAGTCTCAAAATATTTTATTGGGAATCCTCTTATTACCAGGCTTAGGCATTTTAGAAGCTGTGTTCAGTTACATGAATTAAAATTTTCCACTGTATTGGGGTGTGTGTTTGTATCTAATATCAGTCCCTCTACCTTCGTTCTTTAAGTTTATAGAATGCATCGTACCTAAATGCAAGGATTCTTAAAAAGGTGATTCTGATTTTTGTTATTTGATATATTTTTATTATTGAAAAGCCTCTTTGGTATAAATAGAAGCAGTTGTAATAATTTGGGGAAGCAACATTCATTTAGGGAGAGGTAGTAATGCGAAGAAGTTGTATTTCAGTATATTACTTTTAATCAGCTTCCTATTTTACATTAGTCTAGGGGCAAATGGTGGATGAAGTTAAATAGCCGGGTATTAGTTTTAGCATGCTCCATGTATATTTGCTCTAGGGTTAAAGTATATTCTGGAAAAGTAGCCGTTATATTAGTGTGTATCACGTTAAATATGTTTGTATATTCTAAGCTTCTATTCTTGGTAATTTTTCATGTGTACAAATCAGGCATACATCACATACTAGCTGTTATTCTCAATATGAAAATCTATAGGAAGATTAGAAATGATTTTTCCAAAGAAAAATCACTACATTGTTAATTTCATATAAATCTCAGGTGCTTATTTTTCAATTAATCTAACATATCTGCATAGAACTGGATAAAATATCTTATGTTAGCAAATCCTTCATTATGCGAGTTGATTTTGGCAATTTTGAAGTATGTAACCAAAAATTATGTAAGAACCCGCAAATACAAACACAGTGTATGGTTACATGATTTAAACTAAAGTTTTGACGGGGTTCAGGTGTTCTTATGTGTGTATGTTTCTTTTATATGGCTAACTGTCAATGGTTAAAATATCAGATGGTATAGTTTCGTGGTTTTGCCATACAGGGCTTATTAATGTCAAAGTGTGTTGTTTTCATGTTAGCAATTTCAGTAGAAAATATATTGCACTATGCTTATATGTACTGGCAACTAAGTCACGTATAGGCACTCAGAACTAACTAATGATATATTCAATCATTTGGTTTTGTAGGTTGTCAGGCTATGTGCCAAGTCAAGAGAGGCAGTGAGTTCTCCTGTTGAACACCTAACACTACATTACCAGGTCTGTTTATAGGATGTCCATTTTATATTTGTGACAAGTACTTGATTTGTTTTTGGTGGAAATTCCCCATTGGCATTTACATGCTTGTTTTGTCATCTTTTCACTTATACTCTTATGCAGGTTAGGCACCTGGATACTTCAGACAAGAGCGAATTGCATAAACTTCAGCAGTTGAAGGATGAACAAGGTACGAAGTAAATTAATTTTATGCAAACCAGCCTTCAATATTATTAAAACTAGATGTTATGTTGATGAATTTCTATCCAAAAACTGAAATTCCTTGGAATGCAGAAAGAACTTGTGAGTTTGTCTTTTTGTTTATGATTTGCTCATATGCTCTGGAATAATTATACCAATTTCAGTTTGATGAAGTTGTGGAGGTTTGACATGTCTCCTTAATTTCAGGGGTGTGACAATGTGACAACACATAGGTCTCCTGTGCTGAAATCAGAAATTGAAAGTATATAGGAAATATTGTGAGGCTGTCTTGACAACACATCTGATCTTATTTTAATTGAAAATCTGGTGGGACTAATGACCAAATCTAATGTTTGTTTTGAGTCTGGTTTCATCACAGTGTCGTAATGAGTGAAATTCCTTATTCCCCTGAAGATGGATTGGGTAGAGGGATCCAAAAATTTGGACAAAATTAAAATTACTCTGTTGAATGTAGTAGGATTTCACTTAAATCCATGGTGTGTTCTAGCAGAAATCAAATTGAAGTAGAGAATACAGAATGGGAAGAGGAACAATATTGCAATGTAAACAATGTTTTATTGATACAGGAGAGTCATGTACAATAGCTACTTCCTGCGAAAAGAGTGGGATCCGAAAAGTCAGACAAAATCAATATTACACAGTCGAATCTAGAAGAATCACTTAAATCTATGATGTGTTATAGCAGAAACAAAATTAAAGTAGAGAATACAGAAATGGAAGATGAACAATATTGCAATGTAAACAAAGTTTTATTGATACAGGAGATTCATTTACAATAGCTAATTCCTGCGAAAAGATGTCTTGCTACGATACTATTCTCATATTTACATTCGGATGCTACTCTTTTTAAAGACATTTTAGTAGGAAATAAACAGCTAAAAAAAAGGTTAGCCTGAAGAATCAGGAAGGACATGTAACAAGTGTCTCCTGAGGGAACTGTACGGGACCAGTCACATTATGGATATCTTCAAAACACAAAATCTTGGATCTGCAAATTTTTTGGTCTGCTTTTTATATATTTCATGATTTCAGGGGCCATTTAAAGCATTTTTTGAGGTCTGATGCTATGCACAAGCCCTGATGGGTTTTTTCCAGTTTGACTCAGCAGATCCTTAGCTTTCGGACACATATTATGGTTTGAAACTCTTGAAAAAAGGGAGGAAATAATACCCCCAGCAAGGTGAACTGCTACTTTAATGCCATCTCTTAAAACTTTTTTCCGGAACGGTCATCT
Source organism: Taxus chinensis (assembly GCA_019776745.2). NCBI lineage: Eukaryota > Viridiplantae > Streptophyta > Pinopsida > Cupressales > Taxaceae > Taxus > Taxus chinensis. Next base: position 41,021,699 of record CM034146.1, on the reverse strand, counting down.
GCATCAATTGCCAACTTGATAAAATAGTACATATTTCATGTCATTTTATGTTCTGTAAAATCTTTTTGTTTCATTTTAGGTCACATTTTCTTTCAACATCCTTGTTTTTGTCTCGTGACCGTAATGTGAGGCAGACTTGAGGTGAAAATTTTCTTTCTCTAGGGATAAGGGTTTCTAGACCATTAGAAAATGTTTTTCGGATGTCAAGTCTCGGTTTCTTATAAACTAAACTGAAAAAATGATGCATGAAATTCAACAATAAAATTTAAGCATCTTCTTTTCTGCCCATAGGGTGATCTCCATTTTTCAGCAACGAGCCTGCTAGAAAATTATGTAAATAAAAAAGCTAGTGCTTTCCATCATGAAAGGGCATTACAAAGTGCACATAGATACAATTATTCATCTACAAAAGTTTTTCCTACTCACAGTTTACAAATTTTAAATCCCAAGTTCTACATTTTTAGAAGAGCAAGCTCTTCTGTGGTTAGCTTTATTGCGATGGAGGGAAAAGGATGATTATAAACCATCTTTTCCAACCTTTTCACCCCCAATTGGCAGCTTGGTCTGCCAATGTATTTCCTGTCCTGATATGTTGCTATGAGACCTCAAAATTCTGTTTCCATTTTAATTAGTATTGGATCTGGTTCCACCTGAAGTTTTTTCCATTGCTTCTTGCTCATGTTACTGGGCATGCATGTGCAGGGGGCTTGGTCCTAGTACGGTATATATTGGGTACGGATTCATGTCCGGTTCATATGTGGTTTTGTAGTGGGTATGGCAGAAATTACCCGGTTATGTGTGGGTTCATTACTCGGGTCCATTCTGCCATACCCAACATGTACAAAAAAGTGCACTAAGCTTAATTTTTTTTTTTGGTCTAAGAAAAAAGTATAAAGAACTAAAAATTAAAAAAAACAGTCTAAACCCTAATAGACACTCCCAAACTCTTTTTAAACAACACATTTACCTCAGATTGCATACTTATCTCTCTTTACACATTTGCTTTCTCACCATCATATTTTTAATTGCTCAGGACATGTACCTGGAGTGTACCCAAACCAAACTTTTTTGATTAAGAAAAAAGTCGAAAAAAGATTAAAAAAAATTTAGAAAACATTTTAAACCGTAGATGACATTACCAAACTCTTTTTGAACAACACATATACCTCACATTGTATATTTATTTTTCATTTCACATTTGTTCTCTCACCCTCATATTTTCAATTGCATAGGGCTAAAACTCCATTTTTTGGTAATCCTACGCCTCAACAAGTGCTAGTAGTCTAATGAGATTGCAACAAAAAGGAGCTTAATGAACAACATGATGGTGTTGATATTCTCGACGAAGACATTGGAGAGCAATATGATTATGAATATATTGATTTAACTGGATTTTTGTGTATACATTTTTAATATTTAAAGAGCAATGCTTAGATTTTTATAGAACAATAATCATTCTCCTTGATTGATTCATTCGGGTTCATAAAAATAAGTAGGTGAAGTTGTTTCCTAAAATTTAGGAAACAATTCACAATAATAAACGAGTTGTTTTAACAACTCATTAATATAAAAACTATATATTAGGTTGTTTATAACAACCTCATAATTCATTAAATTACCCAATACAAATATAAGTCTCACTAACGTGAGCACTAACAAAGATATTCCTAACGTTCCTCCCCTTAGTGCGGACATGGGGAAAACCTGCCTTAATACTTTTTTTTAATAAGAAAACGCTTTTTACCGGAGCTATGAACTGGGGGGTTCTTGGGTCCCCCCTACATTACATAGTATATAACTATATCGAAATATACAGGGTGACTGGAAAAAGAAACAGTAAGAGAGAGCCACTCTGAAACAAAAACATCAAAATAGCTAGATAGACTATACAAGCTATATGCTAGGGCTTAATCAGATAGTTCAATCACTTGCTCCTTCACACGTTTCTTTGATTGTGGAGCAACCTCTACACCCCTCTTGCGAGCATTGAACTGACGACCCACTTCATAGGCCTTGGCGGCCTTAAGCAGGAAATCGTAGGAGGATTTATCCTTGAATCTGAGTTGGACAACACGCGGGGGCACATGACTAATAGGTGCGAAGAGGGCTTCCAAAGCCAAGGGGATATGAATGATGATGCGGAACCCTTCATGCGGCATTTCTGGTGGACGGTCACACTGAAGTTCCATAGAGCCTTGTTTCGCTTTTACAACTCAAACACATATTCTCGCGCTACCTTGTTTGAACCTCCATCCTCTCTTGCCTGCAGGAAGCTCGTGGCCATGCAAAAATTCCAAACTTCTTCCAACACTATTGCATGCTTGGGGAGAATGATGTGGTGGGCGATCAACACAGTTTCTTCCTTGTTTCCGCTGATGAACAACAGATGGGTAACGGAAATTGAAGCTATCTCAACATTCACTCTTGCGTGGCTGCTACCTTGGAGATAACTGTCGCCCACAATGCATTCAATTGCATTACCCATCGAGCTCGAAGCAATTCAAAAAACTTTTCTTAGATAGGCAGGAGAAATTGGGAAAAAGCCATCTCCCGTAATTCGCCTCTTAAAAAAAGGCTTGGAAAGGGCATGGTAGCCATGGAAGAACAAAACATAGCAGACCACCTTTAAAACGAAGACAACAAAGAGAGAATGGCATGTGAAATGAAGGGCTTGAAATCACATTAAAGGTGGCCTCTTGTGTGCCAAGTCCTTTTGAATTACTCATGCATTAATCCGGTGTCACTTTCCAAAATGACGACAAGAGCAAACACTTTAGTTTATCATTAGATATGCTGACGTCTTCCTCTTGCTCCACCCCACAATTTGCCAGGTAATCCGTTGGTGAGTTGGCCTCATGGTAGACGTGGCCAATTTCCAAGTGTCTAACTTGGCAAGCCAATATAAAGCATTAGAGATATAGAAGTCTAGGGTCCAATTGGAAGTTTTACTAGATATGATGGCCTGAATGATTATTTGTGAGTCTCCCACAATTAGGAGATGAGAGCAACCACAATCCATTGCCCTTTTTATGCCAAAAAGAAGAGCTTGGGCCTTTGCTTGATTACTTGTTCCATCCGGAAGATAAAAAGATCCAACGCTTATCATTTCACTAAACACATTTCGAATGATGCACCCTGCCCTCGAAAGCACGAGATTCCCTTTGGAAACCCCATCAAAGTTTACTTTGCAAAAACCAGGGGGGGTGAAACTTGTCTTATACTTGCACTTGCTCATGATCTGGTGATTTTCATAGGATAATCACAAACCTCAAGGATGGTTTTACAAACGGTTAACCACAAATTGAGAATGGTGGTTTTGCTATTGGAGTACCACAAACCACAAGGTGATGGTTTTGCGAATGGTTTATCAACAACCAAGAATGTTTTGCAATTGGTTTATCACAAACCACAAATGAAGGTTTTCAAGTGGTTTGCCTACAACCACATCATGATGTGCCAAGTATTATTATCAGCTCTCATCAATATCTCACTGTAGGGAATAACATAGGAATATCTGTTGAATTTTGCTACTCATACTCATAAACTGAAAACTAGAAATGGAACATTGGATCATGTTCCCCCCTCATTGTGAAATTTCCACTTATTCAAACCACACAGGAACAATTGGATCCCTGAAATATGAAGCACACTGAAATTGAGACTCTGAAAACACAACGGAAAGCACACGGAAAACACATATGTCACCAAACCTTGATGCAGCCCCGTTGTTGGTGACTGACGAGAGGTCATTTATTGACCTCTAACCTCCATTTGCCTCCATCCTCCGATATGATGCTGCTAACCTAGCTTGATCTGGATTTGAGGCTCTTTGAAAAATCACCCCATAAAGTGGACGTCACGTACAAGCGAAAATGCGTCCAATTATTGAAAAATGAGGCAATTTTTTTAATTTTTTGGACTTATTACAATGACACAATTGACGAATCTTGATGCAACATACACTATAGAAAATGACACTAATTCTTGAATCTATTTACAATGAACTTTTGATACTTTTGACAACTCAACTAATGACAGAAATTTTTTACAATGACCAAATGAAAAAATTGACTATTACTCCACACCATATGACTAATAACTTAAGACTTTCTAAAAAACAGAAAACAATATCACGTCTACACTTTATACCGTTATTCAAAGACATTGACAACCTTTTATTAATCTTACCATACCTATTAACCATCGACCATATAATATATACTAGGTATAAAGACATAAACAACACATACTTTTATAAACAACACAAATACTTTAAAGAAGATCCTATCTACTAGGTATACGGCCATAAACAAATAATCATAAATGACATTATTGACTTGCCTTATACAAAAGGCTAATTAATCATACTTGTATAATTGAATGGTGGAGTTAAAACTTGGATATTTGAAAGCTGAGCCTTGGGACACGTGTCAGACACCTGATCCAGACCATACAATGTTGGTGGTAGTGCCTCTTCAAATCATATGGAGATGTGGGCGATGTTGGTGGCTCGGCTGGAGCGAGCGGCTACTGTGGTGGTCGCAGGACGGCATTGAGCATTGTTTGGGAGCTTCAAGCTGTGGAGGGCCGTGCCCTATGGTGTGAGAGACCAGGTGTTACCTTTGCTAAGCAGCAGAATATAAATCACTATGCCTCTTCACCGTTTTCCAGTTCTGCCTATGGCCAATGGCACAGTCTATTGGTGACCAGTGGAGGCTTTAAAAAGACCGCTCATGTCCAGGTGGTTGTATTTACTCCACACAACTTTACAGAAGCTTAAAAACAATAAATAGAGATGTGTGCAGTTCTGGATGGATGAGAGCGGTTTCACTTTGAGAGATCCGAATTTCCAAAAAAGGCTGTATACAGTGCAGAGCTTTGACTTATCTCAGAAATGGTGTGGACGTGAATCGGAAAGATGAGTCACCACGCTTCAAACTCCAGATATGATGGCCTTGGATAGCAAATGCAACAGGTCAATCTTGCCTTTGATAGGAGACACTTTGCACGCATGTATAGATCTATCCTCAAGGTCGAACGTACTTGCAGCAGCCAACAAATTCTCTTTTATTTAATCAAATCCTGATATGAAAACAGACGGGAATATGAATATAGCTGGCTTGGAAGACGTCGACATGATGCAACCAAATCTTAATCGCAAATCCAGGATCCTCTGGTTTTTAATCTAATCAACACTTAACTCAACCACTACCATTCACAGGGAAACCAAAATACTACGCAGTCAAAAGTATTAGTACAGCACTGAGATAAGCCAATTCTCCATAGCAAACAACACGTCTCGGTGAATAGTGCATTGCATGTACAGGAGCAAGAATTGGATGCACCGTCCCTCAATACTTGTTAGACATCCATCACAGATATGCTTAGGATCAACAGAGCTCTAATACCAGATAAAGAGCAATGCTCATATTTTTACAAGAACAATAATCGTTCTCCTTGATTGATTCATTCAGGTTCATAAAAATAAATAGGTGAAGTAGTTTCCTAAAATTTTGGAAACAACTCACAATAATAAACGAGTTGTTCTAACAACTCGTTAATATAAAAACTATAAATTAGGTTGTTTATAACAATGTTATAACTCATTAAATTACCCAATACAAATATAAGTCTCACTAATGTGAGCACTAAGAAAGATATTCTTAACAATATTTGCACAACGTACTTGTTCTATGTCTGACCAATGAATATGATGGCAGTTGGCATTGAATTATCAATATGTTTTTTGGTAATTATCTTTAAACTACATTGCCAGGATACGGGTATGGGTTCGGGTTAGGTACGCGAATATTTCGATTTTAAAAATCCCTTGGGTACAATACGTCTTCGATACGTCCATACATATATATATTGGCACAAATAACACAAAACATTTTACTGTGTATACATAAATGCTAATTAGCCAATACGGCACACCTAGGGTACCTGGTACTGGTACGAAATGTACCCGGTATGGGTATGGCCAGGATACGTGCCCTGAAACGGCCAAGATACGGCCAGGCAGGTCCAGGTACGTCTGCAGACGTACCTGGCCGTACCCAGATCTGCCTGACCGTATCTTTGCTCGTATCCTGGCTGTATCTTGGCCCAAAACTGTGTTTTTTAATTTTTTTTTTCTCTAATTCAAATTTAATATATCATTAGAGCAGAAATTACAGTTTTTACAGCACCATTATTCTACAGAAGGTACCAAATGCAAGCCATCATAAACATGGATTAAAATAGCATGTATGAAATAAATCATAAATGTAGTAAACACCTCAACTAGATATGGTAGGGACAAATGAAATTATGAATTTATGAGTAGTTTGTTGTGGTTATTTAGCTTGTTTTGTTTTTCATATGCATAATATGTGGTTAATTCCTATTTAGCAGGCTGGAATTTATATTTTTTTAATTTTTATATATATTTTGTATGGCTGTATCCAATGGTGTATCCGGGGCCAATTTCTTTTTTGCCATATCTGCGTATCAGATACTCCGTACCCATACCCGTATCCGTATCCAAAACGTATTGGCTACTTAGCATAAATGACAAAGCTACATTCATACAAATGAAAAAATAAATCTGATATATATATATATATATATATATATATATGTATGTATGTATGTATGTATGTATATAATTTTACTGTGTATACATAATGGCAAAGCTACATTCATACAAATGAAAAAATAATAATCTAGTCAAACAGATTTTATTGAAGCTTCTGGTGTGGAAGATATTCCTCATGAATTAACAAAATCTTATAAAAAAACCACAATCAACAGTATCTGTTGATATAATTACATATCAGTTTTACCCTATCAATTCAATGCACTTACCAATATGCAGAAAATGTCTATTTGGTTGTGAATTTGTCCTGTCTGTTAGACTGTAAATCAACCTGTATCTGGAAATTGCAGTTTTAACAAGTAGATGTAAAATAATATGGACTGCGATTTGAATAAAAACATATATAGGGCAAAGAGTAACCCTGCAGTAAAGCTTATGAACAAATTTCAATCTAGAATTCACTATAAATCAGTGGTAAGTTTCCAAGATCATGGCATTCAATAGAACAAAATACAAGATAAAAAACAGAAATTTCTCTACTTGTCTAGGGTTCGTTTTTTTGGTCATTGACCAAATCAAAATAAAATAAAAACTTTTTTTAAGTCCCCCACTGGCAAACCCGAAGTTCCGTCCTGGGTACGCCATAGATGTACCTGGACGTACCTGGTACAGATCCGTACCGGGTATGTATCCGGGTGGGTATGGGAGGGTGGGGGACGAAGCCATGCTTCTCAGGCTTTAAATCTTTTGTTTACTCTTATGTATATCATATGGTTAATTTTGTTTTTTTGTCTATATTTTAAAATATTTTTTGTACGGCCGTACCCAACGCCATAATTGGGCCCCAAAAAAAATTGCCATACCTGCTTACTCCCATACTCAAATTTGTCCCCATAACTGTCCCTGTACCTGTATTGGCCACTTACTAATCCTCCATAACTGTCCCTGTCCCTGTTCATTTTGCGCCTCCATGAAATTGATAACGTATTTAATGCGAAAATGGAATTAACAACAGGACTTCCTCTCATTCCTTGTGAAACTATTTCTGCTAGTCTTTTTCAATGACACCATCTTAAAGTTTAGTTTTGTACATGCCAGCATATAAACAGGTTATCAGAATAGACTGCTTTTCTAAACTAAAACTGTGAATAAGTACATTAAAGCACCCTCTTATAATTATTGCCTGATAAAAATAAAATTTCCCATTTGATTTAATCATGATACATATGATATAAAATTCCCCAGTGGAAAGGTACCCTTGTTTCCAAAGGGGGTACCAATATGCCAAGTAGTTGTGGTGGCTAGGTGGGTACTTAAAAGGTTTCTTTCACCTTGACCATATGTTTCAGTCTTCAGATGATGTTTATTAGTCTTACAAGGTGCATGATAAATACTGAAACTTGAAACCAAGCAGAGAAGATTTCTGTTGATTAATCTATTGATATGTTCTTTATATACATATTTTTTCCAGATAATATACTTCTGATGTTATAGGATTGAACAAGCACTTGTGGAGTGTAACGACAGCTTATGGACAATTCGAATATTATGTTCAGACCAGTTTAATAGGAACAAATATGTGAATACAGCATAGAATGACTAGGTTTTGTAATGTGTTGACTCAATTCTGCTAGTAAGGGTGATATTCAAGATTTTTATATGCTACGTGATGGTTTGTGAATTACAAGTGATGCTCTTTTACAACTGAGATGTATACCTCTTGTATTTTGTGATATATTGTAAAGTTGCCCAATGCCAAGGTTTTAGGATAGACTTTGAATTCAAACAATGCACTGCTTATGCTCTAGGATCTATCTAGTTCTTGATCCTCGATGAGCAGCAGCTTATAGGCTATTTGATTATACTGATCATACCACCATAATATAAATTTATATATGGCATTTTTAATATGCTACAAGGTTTGATTTAAGCTTAATGACAGTAGTTAATAGAAGATATACGTCATGATTATAAAAGCAAAAATTAGCCTTTGTGAAAATTAAGTTAAAAACTGACATGTAAAATTATGCTTTTAAATTAGATATCTGTAAGGTCTTCTCTGATGAGGGGGGATGTTCCCTGCTGTCTTCTTCTTTTTGGGAATGGCTAGGATTGATTTCGGAGATGTCCCCTCTCCCTGAAATGTAGGGGAAGCCAGGAACCTATTTGTGTTTAAATGAGTATATTGGTAGGAGGGAAGATCTTTGTAGTTATCCCATTGCAGCTCATTTAAAAAATGTTTCCATGTATGCTGTATGGCCTTAGGTGAGCTATCAAGTGCTGATGAAAAGAAATACAAGGCACTTAAGAGAGCAACAGAAAGAGAGATAGCTCAAAGTGCTGATGTTATCTGCTCCACTTGCGTTGGTGCCGGTGATCCGCGATTATCGAACTTCAGGTTTCGCCAGGTTGTACAACATTCTTTTCTTCCAATCATCATATTACTTACCTAATGCCTTCCTATAGCAGATGCTCTAACAAAAAGCTATCTAATTCTGCAGGTCCTTATTGATGAATCAACTCAAGCCACTGAACCCGAGTGTCTAATCCCATTAGTTCTTGGAGCGAAGCAGGTAATAAGTTGAATGAGAGTGCAGTTACAATTGACATATTGTTTATGTGAGTGTTAGTCCACTGTATATTTTTGAATTACAAGATGTAACTGTAAGTTCATTTTTGGTTGTGTATGGTTGAGTTACTATTAGTTTTTCTTCTTCTATATAGGTGGCGAAATACTAATATTTATTTTTATTGGTCAATATAGGTGGTACTAGTTGGGGATCATTGCCAACTGGGTCCTGTGATTATGTGCAAGAAGGCAGCTCGTGCTGGACTTGCACAGTCTTTGTTTGAGCGACTTGTACTCTTGGGTGTTAAACCTTTCAGATTAGAGGTTGGATTATGATTTTGTGTTCTGTTATGTTTGAAATTGCACCTATAATTTGTGCTTAGGAAGTGCTTGCAGAGGCACTTTGAATTTCAATTCAGTCTTTTGTTGTTGCTAACTTGCTTGTATTGTATGATAGTTACATAGGCTGATGTAATGGTCAAAAAGTCTTAGACATAAGATTATTTGAATACTCGTGAAACTTATTTTTCACTTTGGAATTCCCACATTTTTAAGTCTTAGACATAAAATTATTTGAATGCTCATGAAGCTTGTTTGTCACTTTTGGAATTCCCACATTTTTAACACTCGTAAAGTAAAATTCAATAGCTTCCAAATCAAGGTCATTTTACAATCCATGCACATCATTGACTTTGTTTTAGCATCTACAGAGAAATCATGGTTCATTTCCTCTGTAAGATGTAATCTTACAGCTGCTTCATAGAATGCACAAATGTTTTAGACAAGAGTTTGTACTCTTCTCGATTGTATGTGTTAATGATACTTCAATACAGTGATCAAGGCGAGAAGTCCATGTTTTTCAGGTTCACATGTGATTGTGTGAAACAATTTTTAATCAATAAATCTCTTTTAAATGCATTTATTAGTTGAGATTTGTATCCTGTGCAGGTTCAATATCGCATGCATCCTTCATTGTCTGAGTTCCCTTCAAACAATTTCTATGAAGGCACGCTTCAAAATGGTGTTACTGTTAATGAGAGACAGTTAACTGGAATTGATTTTCCCTGGCCTGTGCCAAACAGACCCATGTTCTTTTATGTGCAGGTATGCGACTGATTTTGTTGATTATTATTCTGTCTGTGCATTATCCTTTTGACATTTTGCTATTGTTTTCATGTCTGCATATTGTTCCTGTTTTGATTTCATTTTTTATTAGTACTTCATTAATTTATGTTTTTAGTACATAATTTTGGTTGATTGACAATTATATGTTTCAGATGGGGCAAGAAGAGATCAGTGCTAGCGGTACATCTTATCTTAATAGGACGGAATCTGCAAACGTGGAGAAGATTGTAACTACTTTTTTGAGGAGTGGTGTTATTCCTGGTCAGGTATTATATATATGTTTTTTTCAAAAGAGATTTTTTGAGTATGATTTGATTTTGGGTTGTAAAGGTCTTTCATAAAATTATATATTGTCCTTCTTGCATTATCTCTAATATCTTTATGTCTAACAGATTGGGGTAATCACACCATATGAAGGACAACGGGCCTACATTGTTAATCACATGGCCAGGAATGGTGCATTGCGTCAACAATTGTATAAGGAAATTGAGGTATTACTCTTCTGTCATATTCTCCATTTGTAACCAGTAAATATTGTTCTGAGCATTAATATGTTATTGCATTCTTTGTAGGTTGCAAGTGTAGATTCATTTCAGGGTCGTGAAAAAGATTATATAATACTATCTTGTGTGAGGAGTAATGAGCATCAGGTACAAATGTTTATATCTATATTTATGCATCTATTCCTTGTGGACAATGAATTGAATATGTTTTCTATGAAATATTAATAATTATATTTAAGTTTTACTCTCTTGGAATTATTGAAATTATTGAATCAAATATACTTGATGGAATATCTATTGGCTATGGAGTTTGATGGTCTTGCATGTTGCTTTCAGGGTATTGGGTTTTTGAATGACCCCAGAAGGCTGAATGTTGCACTCACACGTGCTCGATATGGTATTGTCATCTTAGGGAATCCTAAGGTTTTAAGCAAGCAACCACTTTGGAATGGTTTACTATCTCATTATAAGGTATAGCTGGTTCTCTATCATCTGAAATTATGGTGTGGTATGGGCATTATGTGGTTATTTCCTTTTGCCTCGATTTTTATGCTTGTCACAGCATTGTCATCTCAGCACAGGAAGTAAATTGTTTTGTTCTGTAGACCACACACTAGTTACTGAAGTTCTACAATGCTATTTGTGTTCCTTTTTAGGAATATGAGTGCTTAGTAGAAGGGCCATTGAACAATCTAAAGCAGAGCATGGTACAATTTCAGAAACCAAAGAAGGTAAAAGATTTTTGTTTGCTTTTTAACTGGTGTACTGCATTTAAAACATGCTGATGAGGAGAAGTGAACCTGTCACTATGGAGAAGCCGAGTTTATTTATATTTGGGCCTCACATAAATGTTTATACTTATTTGATGGGGAACTATTCTTAGATAATAATACTATTTAAAGTTCTAAATTCAGATTTTTTTTATAATGAATGACAGATTTACAATGACCGAAGGATTTTCCCTGGGGGCGGGCCAACTAATGTTACTGATAACTTTGCTGTTGGAGGTGTTAATGATAAAAGGAATGCTCGTGGAAGAGGTAATATTGTTTAATGATTGATGTAGGTTGTTTTATAAGTAATTTTTTTCTTTTCCTTTTAGGTGATTGTTGTTGTTGAATACATTAGGTAATGGCCCTGGATATGCTAATTTGTGTGAAGATTTTAGATTATCATCTCCTGTAAACAGCATAAATCTGCTAATGTTATATTTTTAAATATTTGAAGTACATGCTTCCTTTATGCAGGGAATTCATTCATGCCATTTGGACAGCTACCGAATGGTAATCACAAACCTGGTGTGCACCCAGCGGGCTTTCCTTTTCCACGGGTTCCTGTTCCACCATACCCTGGAACACCACTTGGTCAACCTTATGCAATTCCCTCACGAGGTGGTGTCCATGGAGCAATAGGTGTTCCTCAAGGGCCACAAACAGGTAACAGAGGATTTAGTGCTGGGCGTGGAAGTGCAGGTGGCCCCATTGGTGGACATTTACCACATCAAGGATCACGTCAACCAATTGGAAGCATAGGGTCTGGTTTCAATTTTTCTGGTCTTGAAAATCCAGCAAGTCAGACACTGGTTGGAGGCCCGCTGTCTCAAACTGGATTATTGACTCAGGTAATCTATTTAATCTATGCCCGCATGTTTTTGATACGCAGGCAAAGGTTGTGGATAACTCTTGGGCATGATTTTTTTGATATTAACCAAAGTTTGTTTTAATATTTTTGTGACAGTTGCCGAATCAAGGATTGAGCCAAAGCTTACGGGAGGGCTTTTCTCTAGGGGAAATGTCACAGGTACCACATGAGCATTAATTTCCCATGGCTGAGTTTCGACTTAAAATAGTAATGCGCAACAGAAAGTAAGGATTTTCCATTATTTGAGTTGTATATTGACAAGCTGACACCAATCTCTTGTACAGGATTTCCTAGGGGAAGATTTCAAGAGTCAAGGATCACATGTGGCGTACAATGTAGCAGACTTCAATACTCAGGTGAACACATTATTAGAATTTCCCTAAGATAGTATTTTGTGAACTTACAGACTTGTAGTTGAGAGATGTCTGGAACTGTTATCTTACTCTATGTTTTTAACCTAGGCATCACAAGGTCCATATGGAGTTGAATATGTCACACAAAACACACAAGGTGCCTTTCCTGGGGACTTCTTGAATCAAAATTCTCAAAGTGGGTATTCGGTATCAAATACTGGGAATGACTTCATTCCTCAGGTGGGTCATTTTCTTGATCTCTGATTATATGCATTGGCTTATTTTTTTCCCTTCATCTGCCATTTGACTTCTCTTTTTTAACTGTTTGTTTTAATAGGATGCACCAAAGAGAATAGCCAGGCATTGTTGTTTTTTGATGTAATATGTATAAATTTTTTGATGTATTATCTATTGATGTTCATGGTATTTTTACAAGATTTAGCATTGAGAGATATGTTCCATGATTTTTTTTTTCCTGTTTTATGTATGTTTGGGGGAGCAGAGCTGGAACAGAATTTAGAAGCAAGCTAGTTTGTTCTCTACACAGGACACCCATATGCGGATTGGTCCTATTCTTTAATTCAATTTTTTAGCAGATAGTGGTACCTTACACATTTAATTCAATGATTATCTATAGTCATCAGTTGAAATCAACAATTATTTCAGAATTTAGAAGGCATCCAATGTTTTAGCTTTTCTGGCATAGAAAATTTAAATGCTAAATTCCATAGGCACTTACACAATCAACCTTCAAAAGTCACCAGTGGTTCTAGAAACTATATGATCTCTCTAATTTCCTCTAAACTATAAACTTTTCTGCAACATTAAAATGACTGTTGAATGGGTATTAACTATAAGTTATATGACCTATGCCCTGATGCAAAGTCTGTTGTTTTCCTAACAACACGTGTATCTGTGATGTCAATTGATACTGGGTGTGTAGGTGTCAAATGGCAGGTTCTTCAAGGTTTAGGTAGGGATCATATATGAGCATGATGGTTGAGAACTAAAGAAATTGTATTCCTGTTTTTATGCTTTCATGAAAATATAGCAATATAGGTAAATACTAAAATATCTATATTTATGGTTTATTAACTGTCGATTTTTTCCATATTTGGATTAATATAAAAAGGCTTTTATTATATGCTCAATAATATAGTAAATATAGCAGACGTGGTTGGCATTGGCATATACAAATGAAATGCTCTATTGGCTTATATTTATATATATGGTTTATTAATTTTTACACAGAACATCAACAGGGATTGTTTCAACTTTGGCTCATTTGATAGGAATCATCGGTTAATGATTAGAGGCTGTAGTTGGGTTTAAATCTACATTTCAACGGTCCACATTGGTGTGCTGGCTGTACAAGTTACTAGTAGACTTATCTGCATATATATCATAGTTAAATGAAGTTCAGGTGTCGGACTCGGTGTGGGTGTAGAAATTAGGATTTCAGGATTGAACAGTATACATTTCCAACTTTGGATTTATATATTATGACTTATATATGGCTTGCTGCACCTTGATGTTTATTATCATTCAAGAGATGTGCACCAATAGGATCAAGCTAACATTGCTGCTTGGTATGTATCACAATAATTCCATTTTCAGTTTGGACAATTTTCTTTCTTTAAGAATCTCTTTGATGAAGCCTTGGAATATTTGCATTTATCATCATTCGCAATGTTCATACACTTTGTGTTGCTTTGTATGTCTCACAATAATCCAATTTTTAGTTTGGGTGCATTTCTTGCTTTAAGCAGCTCTTGGATAAAGCCTTGGACTATTCCAATTGTTATGATTGCCAATGTTTATACACTACCTGTTCTGTAAAACACAATTTTTAGTTTTTGTAAAGTTCTAATATTGATACTGCCTACCAGGACTATATGCCTCATGGCTCTCAAGGCCTCTTTACTCAGGTGGGTTTTAATGATCGCTCACAGGATGAACCATCACAGACTCACTTTGGGTTGGGTGGGACACTTCAGTCGCAGGTGAGAAGCCATTAATTTCAATTAGCAGTGGGCATTCTGTATTTATCAATTGTTTTATGATGGTGTCTAAACAATAAAAGGTTTGAATTTAAGAAAGTGACATTTATGATATTGTCAGGGGCCACTTAATCTGTATTCCCAGCCATTTACACAGTACACCCACACACTGAACCAGCAGCATCAGGCTCAGCAGCAGGGTCCTCAGAGTCAGAGACATCGGTAGAATGTTGTTTATAAGCCATGGCTTCAAGTGATGACAATTGGTCTATGTTGATTGGCCTACTTAGGGTGCCCCTGTGTGGTCTTGAACAAGACTTTCACTGATTATGGGCAGCTGGACTTGCAAGATTGCAACTGCTTGTATTATATGACTGCACCATTCAGGCAGTGGGGGCATCTGATCTTTTTTAAAACATAAAAGAAGCAAACTGCAGTGTTCTTCGTTATGGTGTGACAAAATATTTTGTTGGGCTTCAAATTTTGGATTTGCCCAGTTTTGAGATATATTGGAATGGTGAAATGTGCTCTACCATTCTCAAAATGAAAAATTTATCCCCCCATGGGTGGAGTCTTTGCAGTATTTGGTCCAACTAAACAGCATGTCAAATAACTTCAGATACAACCTTGTAACTGTTAGGGATTTTGCTGCCCATTTTCAGAGTTGTCACTGCAATATTGATGTCCTTCAGCCCCTTTATAATCATACTTAGCTCAATATTATTGATCCCAAAGCTTCTAATCACGATGTCATTAGTGATGTTACCCCTCTTCATCATTGCAAGCCTACATGCCAAGGATGGTATCTGTCAAATTGTATTCGAAGCATTGATTGTTTGCCAACCATGATTATTACACAAGGGAATGTACTATTATTGGATCAGAGTCTGGGGTTTGGGATGTCATTAGTGGACATATTCATTTGTGGGGAACTATGACATTGTTTCTGGTGTTGTTACGAGATGATATATTTATTACTGTTGTTATGGCACTGCATAATTTTGCAGGATTTACCCTATATAAGGCAACATGGGATGGTTTATGAATGAAAAATGAGATTGTGATCTATACTATGAATTTTCAATTTCCAGTTCTAAAGTACTTTGTTCAGAAGTTAATGCTATCTCTAATATTCATAGATTTTTTGATGATTTTGTATTCATGAGTTTGAGCATGCAAGGATGCTCTTCAGAATCCATGTGCTGTAGAAATTTGCCTATATTTTTGTACTTGGTTCTCAAGCATATTTTTTTTTGCAATTCCAGCTTCTATATATGCATGATATGTATATATGTGTGTGTATGTGTGTGTGTGTACAGACATACATACATACATACTTACATACATACATACACTTCTGGTGTTATGAGATGATATATTTATTACTATTGTTATGGCATTGCCTAATTTTGCAGGATTTACCTTATATAAGGCAACGTGGGATGTTTTATGAATGGAAAATGAGATTGTGATCTATACTATGAATTTTCAATTTCCAGTTCTTAATTACTTTGTTCCAAAGTTAGTGCCATCTCATATTCATAGAGTTTGTGACGATTTTGTATTCACGAGTTTGAGCATGCAATAATGCTCTTCAACACACACACACACACACACACACACACACACACACACATTGGTTTTGCTGCCTAGATGCCTATATCGAAGACACTGATTTTGAAGTCCATACATCTTGTTTAATCATTCTCTATAGAGCTAAATTCATTGAATACCATACTGTCATCAGATTAACAGGAGAAATGAATTATTTTTGATTGTGCATTCAGTACTGAATTGCAAAACACATACTTGAGAATATCATTCATCTTTATGCTACAATGCATTCACCATGTCTTGTATTGTTTGGCATCAGCACTGAAGCTGTGGCTGGTTCTTCAAGGACGGTTTGGTTAGTTAAAATTGTGAATTTATTGGAGATTAACACTTATTTGGGGACATCAGTTATTCTGATGTCAGTGTCTAGGATAATTGTTTTGTACATGTCTTGAAAAAGGGAAATATAATTGGTGCCGTAACATTTACTTCACATATACCCATAATTAACCTCCAGAAAATATTGGAGTTTGGAACTCCCTTACATCCACCCAACATACACATACAAGTTGGGACCTAGTATGGGTTGGTAACTCATCCCTCCCCTCCAGATATAGAGTAATTCTTTAAGGCCTTATATGCTCTTCAAGATTCTAAGATTAATGTAATGTTTTTGCCAACTATCAATAAACAAGGGTAAGGGAGAGGAGTGAGTGGTCGTGCACCCTAACTTGAGAGGTGTACAACACTCATATAAATACCATAAGTTTTGAAAAAAAACCTTTTAATAATTTTATTTTATTTTATCTATTTGTTTTTTTTTGAGCATTTATATTGTATAAAAAGTGGTTTTTAAAGGTATTTAAATCAAGTAGTTTTTCATACAAAGAAAATTAAGGGTGGACCATTAGTAGGGTATTATGTCATGCATTTTTTTTCACTTATGTGGTGTCATGTGATTGAGTGATTGTTTGATGTGATTTGATGCAACTCATTTTGTCGTCTACTTTTTTTCTTCAAATTTTAAATTTTAAATGTATATGTACTAGTCTCCAAAGTTACATCTAACCTCACAATTATCGGTCCATGCTCCACTATTGGCCCCTCCCTTATTTGTCTATGTGTGATGAACATTTTTCACGGTTTGTCTTATGCTCAAGTTATTATTGAATAATTTTATTTATGATTCAATGTTTTAGTATTTGATCTTGGAATCATTTCTTTTAGATCTTTGATATAGAAAAGCCTCACATATTCCTTTTCAATCTTGCCTCTATCCTCAAAATAGAGAATCAATCTTCAATCTTGGCTTGCTCTCATCTTTTTTGATTTATGAAAAACATTACACATCTTTTTTATTTAAGGACACATCATTTCATCCACTTTGAAAGTGCAACCTGTATGTTTGACCTTGGAATTAGTCGTTTTGTTTGTGCCATTAGGATGCGTCCTGGGATAAACTTCCAAAATTTCTCATTGTGTACCCATTCATGATATATTTCTTCGACTTTCTTCTTCTTTGCAGCTATGAATTTGCTGCCTTTCTTTGCAGTAGTGTTTATGTTGCCTTAGTTTTTGGTTACTTGTCATCCAACTTTACAGAGAGATCTCTTGCATCATTAATGCCCTTCATCCACTCAAGTTACCATTTCCTTTGATATTATTATAAATATGCTTAAGATACATCAGAGTTACCCTGCGTTTATCTAGAAGATGTCCAAATAAATGGCTTGCGTTACTAATTCAAATGTACACACTTGCACAATTTGCCCATTTTGTTGGCATATTGTATTTTCATGAGATCCCCTCTTCGTAACCTATGGCATACCATGGCAATGATCAATTCTTTGGAGTAGTCTCTTTATCCTCCCAAAACACATCGGTGTATTTTAGGTAATTGCTGTAAGTAATCAACTAATTAGTGCGCCTACGTCGTATTATTAATATTTTTAGATATTAATCAAGGATAAAAATGAGATTTCTAGCCAACTCATTATCACTTTTACCTTAGTTCACCAGGTCAAGTTTAAGCTTAATTTGGTCGCAATATTATCGCAGTTAACTCGTGCGATTTTGTACGATATGACATCATGAGATCAAATGCAATGCATCGGACAAATATTGTATGTAATCTATGAGACTTTTCATGAAAGATACACGTCACCAGTTATTTGTGTTGGGGTGTGAGAGTTTAATGGTGTTACAATTTCATTGGCATCCATCGTGTCTAAATAGTCTTTTGGTTTATCCATGATGGATTCAATATACATGTGGCAGTAAAATATATCTACATGGACATGGAAATCCCATTTTGAGTCCGTCTATGTAATTTACAGTGCATGTGAGTTCTAAAGTTTTAGATGTTTTTACCAAATGTTGCCAGCCCTACTTTGCTTGATTTTTTAAGTGCTGGCAACCACAAACTAGATCTCATGTTTTACTCTGGTAATTCATGCCTTCCCCACTGATTTAATTGATTTTTGGTTTCGTATTTTTTTTGCAATTGAAAAAACTCCTGGTATTTTTTTTTCTCAAAAACAAAAAAACAACCTTTTTTGACTAGTCATTGCCAAAGCATTGTATTAAACTTTCCATCAATCAAATGATGGGACTTTAGTCTGAAGGGATTCCTTGTAATACTGCAAATTATCATTTGCGATCTTTTTTTATCAGTGATTATTCAGTACCTCTTTGGTGGCATGTTTTTCATTTTCTCCTCTTATACAATCTTCTCACAATGCATGATTCTATGGAAGCACTTCTTTGACCCATTCCAAGCTTTCAGTGATTATTGCAGTCTCCATGACTGCAACAACTTTGTCACATAGTTAACTCTTTTCTACGAGGGTTGTAAGATTGTATCGAACATCATTGTTGTTTGTTTCTTTTAGTAGCTTTCAGGTTTGGAACGCTTTAATTGATCCTTTGTCAGGTTTATCTTCTACCATGCTAGGTTTTAGCTTGCACCAATTTCACATGGAGTTGCCATACCTTCATTTTTAATTTTTGGATTGAAGGAAGTTGCTCCTAATCCTTCTCTCCTGCAGATAATCTCAACGGTGCGTTGGTATCTTGTAGTTAATTTCTTTTGGCAAATAATTAATTTTATGTACCTTTAATTTGAAATATTAAGATCATTTTGCGTTTTGATTTTCAGATTAGAATAAAAATGCAGTTAACAGTATCATTAGAGATTCTCTTCATTGAACTACCTCACTTATTCGTTCTAATATCTTTACCTAAGTAGATTGATTGTATCTAGCTCAAGTTTAAGCTCAACTAGGAGGTAATCATCTATTTTGAGCATCTTCACTTATTTAGCCTCCTTTGTACCCTTTTATATGAAAGGGCGTTATGAGATCACAAACAACATATATTGTTATCTTTTATTGTGGCATTTTTAATGAAAGTTACTACCCAGTATGCCTTTCTTTGAGAAAATAAAAGGTATAATTGTGTACCAATTAATTGTTTATAGTGAGAGCTAGTTTAAAGGTGTGTGGATCTTGTGTGCCTCTACATTGTGTGAAGCGAATGTATAAATTAAATAGCATGACTTAACATCTTTAATCAGATAAAAGATATCTTCTCCCATTGTCATTATACAAACTAAAGTATATTTTTAGTTGTTTCAACCAATTATTCAAAATTTTGCATCACATTGTGGTCTTTACATGATTGCATTTTAAATCTTCTATTTTGAATGTTTTTCTATTTGAACCCCCCATTCTTTAGAGATTTTGTCATCACACACCATTTGAGCCAAATAGTGATGTTTTACAACTTTTTGTTTAGATTTGAGCTTCCATTGTTCACACTTTTATGCATGTTTTTTATTTATTGATAAGGCGGGTTGAAGGGACCCATTCCCTATTAAAAAGCAGGTCTAAAACCCAAGAAGATAAACAAGAGTAGCCGGGCTAGATTCCCAGAAAACAAGACTATAATACTTAACAAGGCAAAGTAGCCAATAGTCTGCTATTTCCCAACCAGAGATGGGAAAAAGTCTTCAATATTACCCATTCGACCTTTTTTACTTTTCCTATTCTTTACTTCATGCCAAATGCTTGTGTCAGATGGAACAATAATCATAAGATCATTGTGATTTCCTGTGACTGCCCTTAAGTTAGGCAAAGACTCCTGATCCGAATTTGATTTGTCAGATACATGTCCCCTTTTCATTCCTCCCATTAACTCCACATTGTCCCGATTTCCCACTTCTGAAACTTGCTGCTTATTTTCTGCTGTTTCTGTTGTCTGATACTCTGAGTCCCCCTTGAAAGTCGATACAGACACCAAGTTCGGATTCACACTTCCCCAACCGCTAGGAGTTGACGAGCTTCACTTTTTAGCTCCATTTTTATTTAAAGGATAAGAAGCTTGCAAATGTCTCAGATTTTTGCAGAATCTGCATCTAAAGGCGGTGTTCTCATAATCCAAAAGCTGCTAATACTAAATTTTTCCAAATTTTAATAAAATACGATTTGGTAATCTTGTATTCAGATTGATTTCAACACATATGCGAGCGTACGTGCACAATCCTGAGTGAGTTGTATCCAAATCTTCTTTAATAAACTTGCCCAGACAATTACCAATATTATCTAGGGCATACCATAGATGTAGAGGAAGATTTGGAAGCCTTACCCAAATAGGCGTTTTGGTAACTGAATGAGAATTCAGATCAAATTCTGGAAACCAAGGAGTCAAATACAGACCGAAAATTTAGGCTAGGGATGTACCCCCTAGGCAACATGCAAATACCCCACTCCACATGTCGTGGGTAAATCAGGATATGAAATCCTTGGGGCTGGATTTGAACTTGGGTTGTTGGCTCTACAGGCTAAGCACTTTTATGCATGTTTATTAGGATTAGAAAATTGATATTTATTATGATTTGATGATATCCATACATTAGTTATCCTGCATCTTGAAAAACAATTGTTGACCTATTTACCTCGCCCAATTTGTTGGGAGAATTCACTAAACAATTCTTTTGCTTTTTGTAAGCCTCCACATTTTGTGCATGTGTCTAGTAGTACATTTTGGTGTTCTATAAGATTTGTCTAGCAAGTACTAGTGCGAGGTGTGATCACATTAACTACAATTATTAGGAGATATGCATAAGTTGGGTTTGTTGAAAAAACATTGAATGTAATTAAGCCTTGAAGCACACACACCCAAATATTTCATTAGTATAAATAGATTCACAACATCCTTACCATAGCCTTGCATTGCAAAGCCATGCATTGCAACCATTGTAGTGAATGAGACCTTACGTATTTGAGGCATTTTGTAACCAACGTCACATGGGTTGTGTATGCTTCCACATTTGTATACATATCTCTCAAGGAATACACGATTACGACATACAAAAAAACCTTTCCATTACTCTTTTATGGGCATCCTCACTATAACTACGTGTTGCGATCATTGTAGTCAACGAGACCAAATTTCTTTGAGGAAATTTTATCAAACATTTTTGTGATTTCACTAGGTTTCCACATATGCATAAAAGTTAATTAGTTCAAAAATTAGATTTTTAGTTTGCTTTAATGAACATCCTTACCATAATTAGCCTATTTCTTATTGAGACATCTTGACAAACAATTTTTAAGAGTGATGCCTTGCCCAATTTGTTGGGACATTTCAACAAATAATTCTTATGCTTTGTATAAGCCTCCTCATTTTGTGCTTGTTTATAATAGCATTTTGGTATTTTAGCTATATGAGTTTCAAGGAAATGACGGTAGGACTTGTGATCAAGTTGATTGTAATCACTAGTAAATTTACATTAACTGAGTTTGTATGTTATTAAAAATGAGCGCAAGAAGTTGAGTTATAAAATTCATTAATCTATTAAAACATTGTTGTCTCAACCTTCCTATCCCCATGGTAATCCAACTTCAATGTACCACATTTGGTAAGGCTTATTAGCAATTTCTCTACACATTTGGTGAATTTTGCTTCTTATATCCAATCACATGATTTGGGCTTTGTAAGGATCCAAACCAAAACTTACAAAACTTACAAGTGAAGCTTTAGCTTGCCTTCCACTTCTTAGTTCCTACTTTAAGCTCTTTGGGGAAAAATAATACTGCCTTCTCATTACTTCTTCTTGGTAAACATAACTTGCAAATATTACTCACAACCCAACGACACACTGTGCTTTCATATCAACATGATTTATAATTGCCCTATTTATTCCAATTGTGAATCCCCAACATAAATACAATGCAAAATATTCAGTACGACTCGTCAAATTATATTTCATACATCAAATACTGTCTCCATAAATTTAAACTCATAAAATTGAAATAAAGCATTCACAAGGAGGAAACATATAACAACAACAAATCCTTAACATACAAATTAATATTAATTTAGACCACTCTTCTCCAACATTTTTGCAACCATTAATAGAGAATACATTGGAGGGCTTTCTTAGACAATGCAACCTAAGTACTCGCGCAAAAAAAATTATACACACACATAATAACAATCCTTGCACATATGAAACAAAAAATTTACTTTTATTTACTTTTAATGAAGGAAAGATATAATCACAAGCATACCAAATTACCTTCTTACTATATTTTTAGAAATATCAACTTTACAACACTCCCAAAATCAAAACGATTAGAAGGAACGAGGCAAGAAATATCAAAATGTTAAGCCTTCAATATGATGAAACACCCTTCAGTCATGCGAACTACAAATGCACAACAAAATAATTCCAACAAATAATATAATTGTTATTTCTTCACACTCCAGTCATACACAAGACTCGTAAAGCCAAATAATAGGCTTTACTAGGAGGTTGCAAACAACCTCATCAGTTGTAGAAATAAATATTTGTTTGAACAAATTCTATATCAAACAAATATTTGAACCAAGTTATTCAATAACCTAACAACTTAACTCCCTATTATTAAGATTAAAACAATGAGAAAATGGACTGAACTAGGTAGGAAATAACTCAAACGCTATCTAATGTGACCATGGCTCCAACAACCTCTCTTAAGCGAATGACAGGGAGGAAAAAAACAAAATGAAAGTGGGTCCCGACTACTAGGCTTGATATGATACCCAACTACAAACATGAAAACAAGAAGGAAAGAATGACTCAACTAGAATCCCTCAAGTACAACTTCACCCCAAGCAACTAAAGGTAAAATGAAAAGTATGCCACCACAAAGGTACTGAATTACAACCAAATAGAAGCAATCACTAATAAGAAAATCGCAAATGATAATTCACAGTATTACAAGGAATCCCCTCAGACTAAAGTGCCATCATTTGATTAATGAAAAATTTAACACAAAGCTTTGGCAATGACTAGTCAAAAAAGGTTGTTTTTTTGTTTTTGAGAAAAAAATACTAGGATTTTTTTTAAAATCTAAAAAAACTATGCAACCAAAAATCAATTAAATCAGTGGGAAAGGCATGAATTGCAGGAGTAAAACATTAGATCTAGTTTGTGGTTGCCAACACTTAAAAATCAAGCAAAGCAAGGCTGAAAACATTTGGTAAAAACATCTAAAACTTTAGAACTCACATGCACTATAAATTACATAGACAAACTCAAAACAGGGTTTCCATGTCCATGTAGATATATTTTACTACCATATGTATATTGAATCGGTCATGGATAAACCAAATGATTATTTAGACACAATGGATGCCAATGAAATTCTAACACCATTAAACTCTCACACCCCAACACAAATAATTGGTGACATGTATCTTTCATGAAAAGTCTCATATACAAAATATTACATACAATATTTGTCCGATGTGTTGCATTTGATCTCATGATGCCATATCGTACAAAATCGCATGAGTTGGCTAACTACGAGAATATTTCCATTGAATTAAGCTTAAGCTTGAACTGATGATACCGACCAACTAATTTGAAATAAATTTTTTAAAATTATTATTCAAAGAGCCAATTGCACATAATAAATCAACCATGCTAAATAAGGAAAATGAAATCAATAGCCTGCAACTCAGTCAATTCCACCTTCCTCATTCCATGGCTTCTTTTGCATCTATAAATAAGAATCTTCATTCCTCTCAAATCATCATTGTAAGCTTGAGGAATTTGTAGTGCTACTATGTCAAATTACCATTTGAAAGCACTCTTGCATACCGTTATGTTGTCCAATTGATCACTCAATCACCAATCAATTCATTCACCCAATCAATCAATCTTCAATCAATCCACATTTTCTCGTAGCTTGGCTTTACTTCCATTTGAAATATCTTGGAGTAGCCACATATCAAAGAAATCAATCTCTTATATAGATCTAAAAAGAGTGTCACTCAACCCCACTCTTTATTTGGTCCAATCCGAGGTTGGAAGGAACTTGTCTGAGAAAGATTTGCATTTTTTTTGGTGTCTATACTTTCTTTTGTTTGCATTTTATCTAGTATACATTCGACATGGAAGCAAATATACACATGCAATTTGGAATAATTCAAGAGCCAACTAATTTGAAATAAAGCATCTTAATTTCTCATTCAAATAGCCAACTGCATAGAATAAATAAACCATGCTAAATAAGGAAAATGAAATCAATAGCCTGTAACTCAGTCAATTCCACCTTCCTTAATCCATGACATCTTCTGCATTGATAAATAAGAAGCTTCATTCCTCTCAAATCATTATTGGAAGCTTGAGGAATTTGCAGTGTTACTCTGTCAAATTTCCATTTGAAATCACTCTTGCATACCATTATGTTGTCCAATTGATCACTCAATCCCTAATCCATTCATTCATCCAATCAATCAATCCATATTTGGTCATAGCTTGGCTTCACTTCCATTTGTAATATCTTGGAGCAACCAAAAATCAAAGAAATCAATATCTCATCCGGATCCAACAAGAGTGTGACTCAATCCCACTCTTTAGATGGTCTAATATGAGGTTGCAAGGAAATTATCTGAGAAAGGTTTGCATTTTATTTTGTTGTCTATAGTTTCTCTTGTTTACATTTTATTTCTTCCTTCCTATTGTAGAGTTTGTCAATGAAATAGGGTTGAATCAACGATATGTACCTTGGAATTGCTTCAAATGTAAGATCAAAGAGATGGTGTTTGTTGGCGATATATTGATTCATAGGGAATCATCTTAGTCTAAGTGTGGTAAAAAGTTTTGTATCACCATTCAACAAGAGGGAGTCATTTATCCCAATAAGATTTTTATTCTGAGGCAAAGTGATGCAAATAGGACTCCAAAAATTTATTGAGAATCTTTATTTTTCGATCAATTTGAGGGTGGTATGTTGATCTCATTTTGATTTCTGTCCCTTTTTGTTTAAACATATTATGCCCTAAGTTTGTAGTGAAATTGGAATTTCAATTCGAGATAATGGAAGAGGTCATACTAGGAAGAGGGCATACAATGGAGGTAGAAAATTTGATCAATATAAATTTTGCCACTATGCAAGCATTGAAAGGATGGGTTGATGAACAAAAATGGGAATATTTAGAGAGGTGGTCAACCAAAAAAAGATCACCAATTTATCACCATACATAGGTAACCCTCAATGAATTCCACAGAGACATTTATCCATACCATAGAGAATATTGGTAGTGGTTGTAAAGTGCCATGAATTCATATGGTCTCTCCATTTTTATGTTGACATGTATCACATTCTACTGTAAATTTTTTGATATCTTGTTTCATTCCATCCCAAAAGAAATGTCTTTTGATCCACACATAGGTCTTCAAAACTTACAGAATGCCATGCAAAAGGTGATGCCAACAATTCCTGCAACAATTCCTCTTGAATTTGTAACTTTGTAGAGATCACCAATCATCCCCGATAACACAAACAACTACCATTCCAAGAGCATGCTTTCTTAGTTGTAGGATCAACCATGAATTATTGAACCAATGAGGTTCATATATTTTCAAATATTTTAGATGTATATCTATCTCTAATAATCAAAGGATGAAGGGTTAATTTATATATTTTTGGATGTGAGGATGAACGGTTGAGATTAATTCTCTTGATTTGGAAATTGCAGCTTTGATTGCTTTGTTAACTTATTTAATTTATTTGATAACTAATTTGATTGATTTGCAGGTAAAAAGCAAGGAACTAACTGAAGCGATCACATGGAGTTGACATGGGTGAGGATAATCAAATATTTATCTATTCTTAATATCGAGTATGTGAGCATGGATTAAATCAGTGATTGATTAATTACTTAATATTGATTAATTAGATAATTAAATATTTTTAGGATGTGTTTTCATGCTAAATGTCTAGCATGCAAAATTATTATTTTTGGTCAAGACAACATGTCATAATGTAAAATAGCTAACCAAAAAATGCAACATTCAAAACATGACAACTTTTCCACAATTCAAATTTTGCCTTCCAATCCTCTCAAGTTTTCCTCCTGGCCTATCTGCCTCCTGTGAAATCATCACCCTATTCTTGAAGATGGTCCTAATACAATTTTCAAACATGTATCGGTGTGAAAATAAGTTCAATAAATCTCATCAGATGATTCAGTGAAGTTTAGAGGAAGGCTTAACTTGTTAGAAGCCTAGAGAGGCCAATTTTGATCATTTCGGAGCCTGTGTGCCCCCTCGAGAGAGTTCTGATAAGGTCTTAAGTATCCGGAGGTGGTATTGGGGACACTTGAAGGTTTTGTAATAAATTCATGAATATTTAAGAAAGTTTTGGTCATTCAGGGAGAGTTTGCTAAACAACGGGTTTTTAGGTGAAAGGAATGAACAGTCTTATGGTGAAACCTGACTTCTTTAGATGATTCTGGGAGCTCCGTAAAGAGTTAGTAGAAAATAAAATAGGCATAATAACTATTGAATATCTACCTACATGGTGGGAACATCTATTTTGATATGAGGTATCAAGGTTTCTTGAGACAATCCAAATAGTACAGTTACCCCTCGTAGTCCTGAACAAAAAGGGGCCAAAATTTTGCGCTGCAAGAAGATTCAATTTCCAAACCCATTACATTGATCTTATAATGATTTTTAAAGTCAAATTCATAAAAAATTTGACCCCAAAACATCATCCTAAGCCTTTGGGGTGAAAGAAGTAAGTTTTCAGGCTATTTTTGGACAACTAGTGTAAAATCAGGTTTTCCATTAATGGAAAGACGCACTTTTGACCTTCTATTATCCCTATTTACCCCTTGGGGACATGGGGTACACGAGAAATAAAAAATTGCACCCTTATCCTCCTCCCATAGGCACACTTTAGAGCACCTGATGTCCTAGGTGTCCCGTGTGTCCCCTTAGGACATGAGGGACACAAAAGTGCACCCTCACTCCATCACAATGGGTGAAATTTTGTGTCCTTGATGTCCCCAATGTATCAATGGGACATAGGGGAAAATAAAGTGCACCCCATGCTAAAACCAACCCCCCAGACACTCATATGACCCCTCTGTGCTCCACAAGCTTGTTTTTCAGCTCCCTGCTCTCATCCATACTTGTGCCATGCCTTTACTTGCACTCATGCTTCACCATGGGTGCACTTTTATTTTCCCATCATCCCCATTGTATAGAGGGATAAGAAGGACAAGAAAATGTTTCCATGCCAAAGCATGAGCCCCGGACCTCAATGCGACCTCTCTTGACTGTGCAAGTGATTTTCCCAGCCCCTCCATCTCATCCTCACTTGCTCCCGTGTTGCCAATTGTCTCAATACCGATCCAAGGCACACTTGGGATCCCCCATTGTACATTTTTCCCCACTGCACCATTAAAACCAACTCTTAACCTCACACAAACTCCCATTTAACGAAGGTTTGAACCAGGGTTAGCAGGGTGAAATAAAACACATTAAAACACCATATTTGCTCATTCCTTCTACACAAGTTTCTATTCCTCCATTGTTTCTGCTTTCAAAACTTAAAAAAACCTTAATTTTTACTAGAGGTTCTACTCAAAGTTCCTCAGAAAACCATATCCATCAAAAACAAGAATTGTTTGTATCTTTCAAACCATGCATTCGATCAAGTTGAAAATTTTCTAGTGAATTTCTCTCCAGAACACTTTTGGGAAGAATGTGACAAAAAATCCACTGATTCCCTAACTTTTTCACAACATCAAGCTGATATTCCAAGCCCTAAAAAATATCCTTTTTGATTTCCAAGAGTTTTAGCAGACGAAAAACAATAAAAATTAGAGCAAGAGATTCCAGTTAAAAAAAAAACACAATGATGGTGGTTTCATTGCAATCTGACACCGGTAAGTCCACTTAATAAAAATAACATATGCTATGAAAAATGAGACTCTAAAAGTAGTTAATTTCCCAAAGTAGAAAACTTTTAACATTTAAAACATCTTGGAACAATAAGAAACATAAAAAAGGGTCAATTGAGCAACTTTTTAAAAATAGTAGGTTTGGAAAAAGTACATGTTTAAAATTAGAAACTTTCAAAAAATATAAAATCCTCATAAGTGAAAATATCCTAAGTAGATTAGAAGCTTCAGAGAATAACAATTGTGTAAAAATTTCCAAAAAATTCAAAAATAGAAGTTTCTAACCCCACATGCTAAAAATAGAAAGCTCTAGTTTTTGGTGTAGAAAGTTGTTGGTAGCTCTTTTTTCATTCATATTGTTGCTTTTTACTATCATCACAAGTTAAAGATGTTGTTTCATGGTCCAAACAAGAATGGAAACCCTCCGCAAACTCTCAAAGAATCATTTTTGAGGTGATCTCTACAAGGCACAACTTGATGCAAGAAGCCAAAATGATGAAAAAATATCATCATGAGTGAGACTAACGATCATCTTAAGCTTACAAAAAATGCATACCTAATGATAATGTTTCTAAAAACTTATTCAATCCTTGATGATGAGCTCAATGTAATTTGGAGGACGAAAACATGTAATTCATCTTCAAGTTCTTCTTCCACAAGGAACAAATTGATCAAAAGGTTATCCAAATGTCATAGGCATATTTACACTTAGGCGAGGTCTTAGACAAGGGATTAAATTGTGAAGTGAAGAAGGGTGTCATCATGATCAAAAGTGGAATGGGAAGCTCGTGAAGCAAGCTGAGGGTCATCATATCCTAAATTTGTTGTCAACTCTCTGAGAAGCAAGTCAAAGTGGGCTAATCAAGATATCAAGGTACTCAAGCCATCATATGTGAAGGATCAATAAATTATATTTTCCCATTGGAGGCATATGAGCATGAAGGTACATAAACATCCCCAAATATGTTTTCATTCAATAAGTACTCCAAAGTCAAGAAAGATAAATGGGTAACCTCCATGTGAATCACCATGTATGCAAGAGTGATAAATCATCCCAGTTTCAATTGATGTCAATCACAATAGTGTTATTAAACACCCAATCAAATGCCTGATAGTATGACCACTACTCAAAGGAAGAAACATTGTAATCAAAATATCACTTCAATACCACCAAGGGCCATTGAATAAGAACCGTCGAAAATAAAGATAATGAAAAGAGGGTACACAGAGGTTCCTTACTCTAGGAAGCTTCATAATAAGGTGAGATTAATCGAAAATCCTATAAAACCTCTTTATCAAAGTGTGAGTGATCCATCACAACGTGCTTCTTTTCAATGGCATCCAAATGTGTCTTTCTTAGTGGTGCAACTTTCTCATAATGAGAAGATTGTGATCACTCACCAATTTTAATATTGTGTGTGGAGAATAATAATGTAAGTGAGTAAACAACTCACGTAAGAGTTAGGTGTGAGATATTTTACATCTATACATCTATACCAATACATGGCCAAAAGATATTCCTCATATCTGGTTTAGTCCCTTCCACATGGCACTACCCAGTTCGTGGCTCAAGTAAGCATTTGATCTAATTTAACAGTGAAGACCCTCGGATTTCTTGGAATATCTACCATTACTCATCTTTGAATTAAAAAATCTTCATCGCTTTGGATCCCCATCTCCTTCCAAGGTGGTCAACTAAATTTTTGGTATTCAACTCACCTGTGGTAGCAAAGATTTTTGGGATAATGAATTTCCCTAACCTTAAAGCAATTTTTTAAATCATAAAATTCTTTTGATTAAAATTCCTTTCAATATTTTCTTTTAAAAGGATTTTTTTTAGTGAGGGGTGATTATATGAGGATGTATTTTTTGAAAAGGGGAAGATATAAGTATATTTAAAATAATTTAAATTTTTAGAAAGGGGGGAATATTTTCCTATCAAGGAAATATTTTCTTAAAATTATAAAGAGTCATTATTTTTTGTGATTGGATGTATTATCGATTGAAATCGACATCCTTGGATTTTTCAATTAATGAAATACAAAACATATGGACAATAATCAAATGCAACAAACAATCAGAAGACGGAGACAATGACCGACCAAAGCCAACCGTCGCTATGCAAATCCAAAATATTCTTCACCCCATGTTAGAACTAAGGGGGGGAATGCTAGGAATTAGTCCTAACATGGATTCATTTAGGTTAGCAATATTAGATTAAATTTTAATATTGTGCGTGGAGAATAATAATGTAAATGAGTAAACTACTCACGTAGGAGTTAGGTGTGAGAGATTTTACGGATAGGAGAGAATACAAGTTGTTAGAACAACCTCTCCAAATTGTAGCTAGTGGTTATATGTATGGTTATAAGAGAAGTCCCATAAATATGTAAGTCGTATTATTGTTTATTAATCGAATATGATTGACTGAATTTGCGTGCTCTACACATTTGAGCCTTTGGCTCTTCCCAGTAACGGGGTTGCATTTTCAACACCATGTCTACTTCGGAAGATACATTCCCATGGATCCAAGAATTTCTCATGAATGAACCAAGAATGACACAACAAGCTACAATGTTTGACTTTGGGCCATCAAAAATATCTTAAGGACCAAATGAGGTAAGAAGGCACATGTAACACCTCGCTTGTTCAATGGAGTCTCTAGTGATCATTATGTAGAAGTTTCTTGGCCAAAAGTTGTGAAATCAATGGAGGAGATGACTCAAGAAGATTATGAGTTGACCCACATCTCTTTGGGTCAATCTACACATGAAGGTGATGCTCATCTATTTAAGGAGTTTTCTTCCCACACGCTTGCTCGAAACCAATAATACAAATGAACAATTGAGCAATTAGAGGAGCATGTGAGGGCTTTCACTACCTAGATTCAACCTTTCTTAGAGCCCATTTCAGTGCCTCCTCATGTGGAAGATATTTCTTCGATCATTAGTTTTGACCCCAAGATGATCAATAAGGCACAAGGGTATATGATGCAAGGGAAGGCTAATGAAAAATGAATTGAGAAGATCCTTGAGAAAGGAAAGATATTTCTCCCAGAGGTTCTCTCTCTACTCAGGTATGTTTTTGCCACTGTTTTGAAAGTGAATATAACAAGGGAGGATATTGAAAAAGAGAAGATCCACTGGGATGAGGTGTTCCCACTTGTGTCTCAGATGAGTTACCTCGACTCCCACACTCTCGTGAGTAAGAATGTGTTCACATCAGCTGCTGAGAACTTGTCCCCAATATGGATCCACATTATGAATGCTAGATATAACATGATAAATGATGCCATCTCCGAACTTGAATATGGTGAACAAAATGCCTTTTATATTTTGGATGATGTCAACAATTATGTTTAGAAACTTGGATTCCTTCCACTCACCGAGAATTCATCATCA
This sequence comes from Taxus chinensis, assembly GCA_019776745.2. Lineage (NCBI taxonomy): Eukaryota > Viridiplantae > Streptophyta > Pinopsida > Cupressales > Taxaceae > Taxus > Taxus chinensis. Next base: position 40,989,727 of record CM034146.1, on the reverse strand, counting down.
GAAGAACTCATTGATTCCTTCCAGGATTTGGTTAAGAAGGAGACAAGTGATCCTCTTTCCTTCAACAAGGATACTTTAGAGTCACTTTCCAACATCAGAGGCTCTATTTTTGACATTGCAAGATATCAAAAGGATTGGTATAATCAATGTGAGGCTATCAATGATGTATCCAAGACATGGGTCAAAGTGTTGAGTTACATTCGCATTCCAAAAGCAGAAAAGGTGGCACTTGTGGAAACCAGGTTCAATAGAGAATTCAAAGGACAAGTGCTCATTAAAAAATAGAATGGATAAAATTGCTACATCTGAAGATCCCACCGTAAAATCCCCGTGGCTTCAATTCAAGTAGACTACGGTTAGAGGAAAGAAGATGGGAATTGCACCAATTGATCATCAAGATTAGCTTGATGAGAAAGATGCAAAAGAGATATGAAATGTTGAATGAAAAGCATGAAGGTGAAGAATCTATTGAAGGTAATGTTTTGAACTTCACGCAACTGATTGAGAAACTCAAAGATTTTTCTTTTATCTCTCTTCCTCTGTATGATTATTTTTCTTATGGAGATGAAGAAATGATAGCCTTGAAAAGAGATTTTGTGTAAATAATTTTAAGTGTTGCAAATTTTGATCTCAAAACCAATCACGAGATTTTGAATTATGCTAAGGTGATGCAAAAAAGATATGAGGAGCTTGAAGTACTCCATAATGATGAAGAAGAGATTCATCTTTCAGAATAATATTCTTATGATTCTCTATATTATGAGGTGTTTGTTCCTAGAAAACTCCCATGTGTTTATCATGACTGTTCTTGAGACTTCCAATGAAAGTTAATTCAACATCTTGAAGCATAATGAATAAAGCATGAAAATTGAACTTCCATTCATATCTTCATTTTGGTTTGAGGCACCATCTATTGGAAGAACAATATGCACCAGAGATGAGAATTCTTTCCCCTAGATGTATTATGCAGTGCTTACTGAGAATTCCACTGATCATGAAGATTTTCAAGAGATGAACCCTCTTTCCCCACCACAAGTTCTTCAGGAGGATGAATTTGAGGTAATCATTGATGGTTTCCTTTCCAATTTTAGCTCTCCTTTTGATTCATAAATGCCCAATGATAATAGGAAGAAAATGAAAGAATCCAATTTCCTTTTTGAAGTATTTTCAGATGAACAAATAGAGCATGGCCTCTCTGAGGAGTTGATTTCCCTATCGTCACCAAAGGAATGTGATAGTGATCACAATTGTGAACATGGAGTTTTCCCTTTTCCTTACAAGAAGAAGACTCTCTAGGACATGTTCGAGATGGAGTGAAGGATTATTCTCATGTTGCTGCCCCAAAATTGTATCCTTCCCCCATTCATGAGGATTATTTGATGAATCTTGAACCGAAAGGTGTACCCTTCCCATGTAAAATGTATCTCTTCTCTCTATTCGAAAATTATGAAAACCAGGTATGCCCGAACTTGAAAGAAAGTAACATCTGAATGACAAGAAATGTGGATCAAGAGGAGGATTTTTCAAATGAGTCCTAGACATGTGAAGATCAGATTTCCAGCCATCTCCTTGAGGCCCAATGTGAATATTTTTCAAATGAAGGTGAAAATGAGTATGTGATAGCTTTGAAGAAGGAATATGTGAAAGACATCTTGAATATTGCTGAAGAAATCAAAGAATCTGAACTCAGTCTTGAGATCCTAACCTACACCTTGACCATGCAAGATAAGTGTGATTTTAGTTATGATCCTTCTTTTTATGCACAAACGTTCAACAAAGAGATAGAGAAAAGAGGTAAGATCAATGTTCTCTTTGAATCCTTGGTGGATGAGCATGAATGTGAAGGTAAGTATCCCCCTTTCCCATTTTATAAAGAAGATTGTATCCATGATGAATTGAAGGGAAAGAAAATTCTTGAATCTCATGTGGATGTCTTCAGTCATGAAGATAGTACCTCCATCATAGAAAGTGATATCAAGGTCAGTGATGAGTTGATAGACACAAAGAAAAATCATTTGGAAAAAATGAATGAGAATATGCAAGAGTCTTGTGAATGAAGTCAAAATAAACCTTCTTTCACCATTTACAAAACTCCTGCTGATTTTGAACATGAATCCATCTTGCAACATTTACTCAAGGATGATGGATGCCTTCATGTCAAGAATATAGACTCCATTTTTGAAAACATGGAGGAATGGATTCTCGTAGTCACGAGGCATCAGGTGGAGACTAGTGAAAGTAGAACCTCCAAACAAGCAACAAAGTGGTCATTAAATGCAAGGGATTTTTTTGTGTAGTATCGGTAGGGGGATGAAATTTTTTTCTCTCTCCTTATTCTCAAACCATGTAGATCCATCATGATCAGATGATTATCTTCAAACTTCAAAAGTATGAATTTAGCCCATTGTTCCATGACGATATGTACTTCTCTCAACTCGTTTCTAGGTGTGTGTACACTATTATCCCACCTAAATAAATTCCCCCCATGTACTATAATTTCCCTTTCTATTGTGTGTTTCCTTTTAGTTCGGCATGTTTGTTTGGATTTCCCTTGTGTGTATTCGTTGCTTATATTAGTAGTGAAGAACCAACTCTATTTCCCAATTTGACAAGGAAATGATTTGATCACCCATGAGAATTATAAGGTTCTATATTTCCTCTTACACTCCAATGTCCCCAAGTCAAATCCAATTGTTGTCATGTAAAATAGCTGACCCAAAAATGCAAAATTCAAAACATGACAACTTAGCCACAATGCAAATTTTGCCTTCCAATCCTCCAGAGTTTTCCTCATAGCCAATTTTCCTCATGTGAAATCATCACCCTAGCCCCAAATATGGTCCTAATGAAAATTTCAAACATGTATCAATGTGCAAATTAGTGTAATAAATATCATCACATGATTCAATAAAGTTTAGAGGAAGACTAGTCTTGCTAGAAGCCTAGAGAGGCTAATTTTGATCATTTCAGAGCCTGTGTGCCCCCTAGAGAGTTCTGAAAAGGTCTTAAGTACCTAGAGGTGTTATTGGGGATCCTTGAAGGTTTTGGAAGTAATTTAGCTAGATTAAGGAATTTTTTGGTCATTCAGGGACAATTTGCTAAACAATGGGTTTTCAGGTGCAAGGAATGAGCATTCTTATGGTGAAACTTGATTTCTCCAGATGATTTTGGGAGCTTTGTAAAGATTTATAATGAAATAAAATAGGAATAAAAAAACATCAATAATTATCTACATGGTGGGAATATCCATTTTGATATGAGGTATGAATATTTCTTGAGACAATCCAAACACTGTAGTTGCCCCTCGTAGTTCTGAACAAAAGGGGCCACAATTTTGAGTTACAAGAAGATTCAAGTTATGAAAAATATTCCGTTGATCTTATAATTTGTTTTGGAGTAAATTCATATATAATTTGACCCCAAAACATCATACTAATCCTACAGGGTGAAAGAAGTAAGTTTTCAGGCTATTTTAGACATCTAGTGTAAAATCATGCTTTCCATTATGACAAGGCACACTTTTGAACTCATCTTATCCCTATTGTCCCCTTGAGGACATAAGGGAAAAAAATGTGTGCTATCATCCTCCTCCCATAGGCACACTTTAGAGCACCTAGTGTCCTAGGTGTCCCATTTGTTCCCTTGGGATAAGGGGGACATGAGGGACACAAAAGTGTGCCCTCACTCCCTCAACATGGGTGAACATTTGTGTCTCTTATGTCCCCCATTTTCCAAGGGGACAGATGGGACAAGAAAGTGTGTCCCATGCTTAAACCAAGCCCTCAGACACTCATATGACCCCTACGTGCTCCATAACCTTATTTTTTAGCTCTATGCTCTCATCCATCCTTGCCCCATGCTTCCACTTACACTCATACTTCACCATGGTAAAATTTTTGTGTCCCCATTGTCTAGGGGGACAAGAGGGACAAGAAAATGTGCCCATTCTGAAGCATGACCCTTGGACCTCCATATGACCTCTCCCGGCTGTGCAAGTGATTTTCCCAACCCGATTTAATAAAATCTGAATTATTATTAAATCTAATTTAAGATTCACTACAATGATGTACAATAAAATACAAATGCTAAGCACTCTAAATATGTAACTATGTAAGACAAAGAGAGAGATATGACACTTATCTAAATTTCACTTATCCTGGAGTATACCTAAATTGGAAACAATTGATGAACAAACTATATTGGAAATGCTTGATAAAAATTCTAAGACTTGCAGACTGGTCGGGACACGAGCACCTGGGTAGGGGTGAGGGTGCCTAGGCGCCAAAGAAATTTTGTAGGTCCCTGTGACTGCGCAGAGGGTTGGAACCTGATTTTTTTGTGTTGCTAAGGCTTCACTATCCTTTGTTGTTGATCAACTGTAGGTCACTAGAAGATCTCCGAATTCACTGATAACATGAAAAACATATAATATTCTATAAAACCCCCAAACTACATCAAATCCTAAAAAAATAAAGATGCAAATGGGGAGTTAGACTGACCCTAGTGGTCACTCGACAGAGTGAACTTACGACTGAACGCTATACTACATCTTAGACTCCATATAGTTTTATGTGCGTGTGTGTAGAATCACGACTTTAGGTTACCCTCACACCAATGACACCAAGATAGCTAGCTGTAGCTAGATAGAATGAAAATTTTGTTAATGGAATTAAGAAACTTCCTCTTCCTATGTAGTGTATGCAGAGTAATAAGCCCAAAATGTAGTTCCTTTAATAATATGTAGATAGACAGCCCTTGATAAAATTGCCTGCCATTATAATGGTATGTATGTTGTGTTTATATAGGGATCTCTTGCTTGATTTCAACACTAGTGACACGAAATGCCGACTAGGACCTTTGGATAGGATTAATAAAACCAAGAAGGCCGACCACAAAGGTAAAAAGTGTGAAAAAATAAAGAGGATAGGAGCGCCTAGGCAGTAGTGTCCATTCCTAGGCACAAGAGTCCTGAGACAATTGAAGAAAAATGTGAGAAGACTGATAGACAAGGATCCACGTGACCTGAATAGAACTGAGTGTAGAAATGACATATGTGGGACATAAAAACAATAGAAACAATCAAAGTAATCAGATGGACTAAGAAGTGTGTCACCAATGAATAATTTTCTCACTCAAGATCCATACATAAAACAACATACTTGGCGGTATAGTAAAATAGTAGTATGTGCATGATTTTTTGTCTACATTCCCCCCCTTTATGCTATTTGAATTAAATTCAAGTAGTGTAAAGTAAGTAAGGAACATACCTGCGAGAAGTCTGAAGAAGCCCTGTTACATAACTATGTGTAGAATATGAGAACATATAGCGTGTCAAACCATTGATCAACGTGTTAATCCATGTGGCATAAATGGTGACGACGAACCATTGTAAGGATCACTTAGAGAAATTAATGATTTTATTTTGAGTGATTTGGAGATTTTAAATTTTGTTTCGAAATGGAGATTCGCAGGGGTAGGGAGTGATTAGTTCCTGACCCAATTTTGTATGTTTGAAAAATTGAAGGATTTGGGCATCCTTCCACTAGAGGAAGAGTGTTAGGGAGAGAGGTCTAGTTTTACACTCCAACTATGACTACATCCTCAAAAGGTCTAACCGCTGCAGACAGATAAGGACCAAATTTTGTTCCATTTTGATTCATGTTGAATAACCCATATAGGAACAATACAAGAAAGAAAATGATGTATCGTTTCCCCCACTCCACGGGTATCACGATATTTATATTGCTAGATGGCTTCCATGTTAGATCATCTGGAAGTGATGTAAAAACAATTCCCATGTTAGGTCATCTGGGAAAGTAGTGATGTAACTCCCAAGTTAGGTCATTTGGGAGGAATAGTGAAGTGATGCTTGTATCGATTGATTGACTTGATTCGAATATTGAACACTTGTTTTGAGATTGAATGTATACGATAGATTACTCATGGAGATATTTTTTGCTTTTTGCCCCTGATTAGGTCATTAAGGGGAATAAATAGGAAGTAGTAGAAAACATCTAATATTGTATGAGAAAATTTCCGATAATGATGTATTAAGAATGTGTAGTGATTGTATAGTAGCCTAAGAGGGATCATAGGGTGATCCCAATTGTATTCCCCCATTTCAGTGAAAGAGGGAGTGATGGTAAGAATGAACGCCGAGCCGAAAGTAGATATGAAACGATGTAATATTGAGCAAAATGAAGTATAGTGGATGTCACAAAATTGTGTGTTTATCAAGTTGAAAAGTGTGCCCGATTGGAATATAGTTCCACAGAATGTGTACAATATGATGATATGAGGAATTTTGAATCGAATGGTGTAGACGGGGAAGGAAATGGAGTAATTAAGCTCAATATATTGGAAAAAACGTGTAACATGTATTAATTAGAAGAATATGCGCAAATGGTAACCATAGTCACATGGAAAATTGAAATATGCTATATATGGTAATAGTAATAGGTGAATAGTAACTTTATTTGAACCTTGATTGATTGAGAATTTGAGCTTTGAGCTTGTGAGGATGCCACAAATTAGAGCATTGAGGTTGAATAGGTTCGAGATGGCGGCAACAGATGTGGCAGCAAAGATGACAGATGAGTTGGTAAGTTCACGTATTTTTGAAAAACTTGATGAAATTTGTTTGTTTTTGTCAAATTTGGGATTTTTTTGATTTTTATGTTTGTGGGCATTTCTGAATTGGACGAGAGTGGCCAAGGAACTAACGTCCTTAAAGATGCTAGTGCCCAGTTCCAGGAACTAGTGACTTGCTCCTAGGTACCCGTATCCTACTCTTGGGTACTGGTGACCCAGGTGGCTATTTTGATTGGAGAGTGTGAAACATGTGGCATTTGATGACTGTTGGTAGTATGAGTTACTTTTTTGAGGTATATATGTGGTGCTAATGTTGCGATTTTGTTGGTGTTTTGTGTTGTGCAGAGGGATATTCATTCAAGGGATTTCTGCAGAGGTTGATAGTTGAGAACATTGTTGAATTTGGGTCTATCCAACACTGAGTGAGATATACTAGACCATGTCGGATTGTGGAACATAACAAGGTTAGAGGAAGTGCCCTATAATATTCTGATGATCACTGCATTATGCGAGAGGGGGTGTGCAGAAACTTGTACTTTTTGGTTTCCTACTGGGGAGATGACTGTGACCCTAGAGGATGTATATCACATATTGCGACTACCAATTGTGGGTGAGAGAGTCTAGGTGATGGCTGTAGAGGATGCTTAGAGGTAGATGCGAGTAGCTAGGTGATACTTTATAAGGACACAAGTACTAACAGAGACCCACATTAACCTGTATGTCATATTGAGATCAGGTGTTCCATGATTGTGGAAGTTCATTACAGTAGTTATTGCTTCATCAGTGATAGTGGAGGGTGGTGGTGTGGGCATCTTGTATAAGACACACGATGTCTGCCAGCCTATAGAGGAGGATGAGACTAGATTTGCATGGGATCGATGCGTACTAGTGCATTTGTAAAAAAGATATATACAAGTTCATGTAGGAGGACCATGGTGGTGGACTTGAAGCCACCACATTATTACATGTACGGGCATATGAGAACATTGTGATATTGAGGCCACCTAGTGGGCCATGAGATGGTTGGATGAGGCCCAAGATTTTTACAGCGAGGTGGACATGCACACGTAGAAGGAGATTGGATACTACTACCTATAGGTCTATGCTTGATCGTATGGGGCCAAGGGCTATTATATGGAGGCCATATTGAGCCTATGGAGGCCATATTGAGCCTATGGAGGTTGGCCAGAGGAGGAAGTAGAGCTACAATGTATCCGATGGACTATGTGTTTATGTATGAGTTGAAAAGCTATCGAAATGAGGTTAACAAACCTTAAAGCTTAACTAACTCATAGATGGACCATAAGATAAGAGATAAACAAGGGAAAATAACATACAAACATTATAACTTCGACAAAAACATCAAAAACTAACATGTATATTACTCTCTACTCTTTGAAAGCTATAAAACATGAACCTATTAAGATCCTAGCAATTATATTTGTGTGTTGTTTGCTCCCAAAAATAGTGAAGAGATCTCTCCAAGTTGGCTACATGGCCAAGCCTTAGATCTTCCCTTACTAAATATATTTAGAGTGGATGGATGCAAGATGGAGGAGCTCTTAACAATGGAGTATGGCCAAGATCCAAATATTTTATAGCTTAAAGCTATCTCAAATGATTTCTAATGCATTTCCAAAGTGTTATGCTATTTTGTTATGTAAACAAGGTGTTAGGTTGAAAGGGTAGGCTTATCCTTCTATTTATAGTTTTCCAAATGGAAGAGTTTGAACTTTGGGTGCATGTGGGACTAAAGGTAAGCCAAAAACCACTTTTGGATTAGATTAGGATAAATATGCTTTAAGCTTAGTTAAGCTAGGTTTAGGCTAGTTAACTAGGTTTTAGGCTAGTTAAGCGTGATTAACAAGGGATTAACAACTTTTAGAGAGTTGTGAGGGGTCTGCTTAATCCAGTGTGATGGGTTAATAGCCTAGGAAGCTAACAAAAGTGGTTCAAGAGGAATAGGGAGGTTCTAAATGGTCGAAATGAGGAATGTTTAGATAATAAGAGAGATATTAGCCGAATTAGCTGATTATAGGAGGATACGACCGAAAGAGTGTCATGAATAGGCATCCAAGAATGGAGCGGAGAAGGGTTGATTAACGAAGTGTCGTTAATTGACTGAATTGGAGGAAATGCTAAGTGTAAGAATATTTTAGGTGTCTACAGACTATGTGGTTGGAAGAGAAATTCCCAGGGGTAGCCGAGCTATTCTAGGAAGAGCATGTGTCAAGATAGTTTGGTATGGCTCAAGATGTTCCCCTAGAGCCATATGTATGGGTGTGAGCTACTAGAGTGCCGAGGAGGCTGAGAGTGAGACCATGACCTACAAGAGCACAACTAGTGCCTCTTGGTGTAGATGAGATGGATGTGGCCATAGGGCTAATACAAGAGGATGATGCATGATATACACAGGCATACAACACATGGTGGGCAACATACCGATGGGTGCTATTGTTTCCAGTTGTTGTGGATGTGGTGGGAGCACCAATAGTTGGAGTAGAGGGGTAGGAACCTGCCCCTGATGGTGATGGTATATCAACAGTGATAGCGGAGTGTGAGTATTTGTTTGTTATTACTTGTTGATTGTCACTTAGTTGATTTATTGTGTTCATCATGTGTAGTAACTAATGCACCACTATATGGTTGTAGGTGATGCGTATTGGTCGTTGATCATTGATTCATCGATCTGCACATTGAAGTGGAATGTACCTCCAGATGTGCTCATGGGAGGTGGGATGTTGGAGTGAGTAGACACTATTGCGGGTGGGCATGCCCATTTTTTTGAGCCAGTGGTGATAACAATAGCTACATATACTGTAGTATTTTATTTCCACTCAATTTCCTAGGCGCACTAATAATTCATCTAGAAAAATCTAAACGATCATTTGAAGTGCGTGAAGCTACCAGGTACCTCCTTTATGAGAGCTTGTCAATATGTTTAACACGGATGTTCATAGTTACCATTACCAGTTCATATACTCAAGTGAAAATCATAACATTCACCATTGCACATACCAGAAAGCATAATAAATTAGATAAGAATTAAGATCAGATTCACCATACAAGTACCATGATCAAAGACATCAATTATTAGAATCCTATGGCGATGGGTCTATGCAGAACATTTGCAACTATAGAATCATCAAATAACAAAAGCATGCAAATACGGATCTAACAATCACTAAAAAAGAGTCATACAGGCTAGTGGAAGTATAGGGCAAAAATAATTCTATTACATCACACAGTTCACGATGTCCAAAACTATGTAGATCAACTAACATGTATTAGGGGTGGGGACTTTCACCTTCAATGTGGGCATACATCCACTAAAGATAGAGATCTACATGCTATATAATATAGCAATGAGATTGACAAACTGCAACTGCTTATGCATAAGGAGTAATAATAGATTAATCTCACAAGAGTAAATAAACTCTTCCTCCCAGATCTCCATTACTGGCATCTGCTTGAGTACACTAAACTGTGCCTCCATACCACCACATGTGTCTCCTCTACGTATCTAACTAGATCTAGCCATGAATTACACTACAACTGTGCATCTGAAACTTGGGCCACCAAATATCACATACTTCTGAAGCTACCTTGCATCTGTCGACTATGCAACCAAGCTCTCAGCAGTACAGTGAATATGTAAATAATACCTTTATAAGGGTGCACGTCACTTCAATTTGACAATCGTAACCATGTCTCAAGAAGTAACCTTATCGTCCTCCAGAAATGTAATCAACCTAGTGCAAACATGGCCAGACCCAACATTACCCCACACTAATTACATTTCCAGTCCCAGTAATGGGGTTGCACAACTTATCTCCCCAAAGAATACAATAATAAAGAATAAGTTATTTCATAATGAAATAATGAATCAAATGAAAAAATAACCAGTTTTCCTTAATCCTTGGCTGGAAGTAGGAGTTCAAGATACTCCTTATTTATGTCAGCCTCCAACTAATTCCAAAGGAAATCTCCTAGCCCCTTTTTTGCTTTATCAGGAACATCTCCAGCTATTTTCTCCATTTCTTCCAGAGTCATGTCCTGGACCTTGTGTTTCAATTCCCTTATTACTCCAGCTAATCCTGATATCATGACATCCATGAATTCCATTATGTATGTGACCAACACCCCTAGCTCCTTTGTTCACATCTCATGAGGGTCCCTGGTGGCCTTAAACACATCATGCTTCTTCACTAAAATGTCAAATTTTTCTTCTCACCCAAGGAATCATCCTTATTTGTGGTTGTAACCTCATTCTCCTCCTGCACTATGTATTCCTTAAGGATATTCTTGAGATCCACACAGTTGTTCAACACACAATTTTATTTCGTCAACTCATCTTTCAATGTTTGGAGTATGACATTATACTCTACAATCCGTCGTACTATGGTATTCTTAGTACTTTCTTTCTTGGTCTTCACTTGTTCCTTATTCTTCTCTCATATGGCCAAATTCTCCTTAAGCAGAAGATGGATGTAATCTTGTAGAAAGTGCAAGGTTGAAGGGTAAGTCTTATTTGTTTGTTCATTAAAATTCTAGACGTGCCCTCTAAAATTTCACCTCTAATCTCCGCAAAAAATTCCATAATATCCTACTTTTGCTTCTCAACCCGTTTGCGTGGCTCAGTTAGTTTCTCAATTTGCATTGTCTTATTTTGATTATCCTCAAGCAACGTCCTGAGTGCAGCTGGTTTGTCAAAGTTCCATCATGCCACCTCTGTCACTACCTTCATCAAGGCATTGATTTCCTACTCATCTGTAAACTTGGTCAGCTTTATTGCCATGTGTGCTACCTGTGGTGCTTTCTTCATCTTTCACCTGACACAAGCTTCCTCTTTTACATCGAAATCTAGTTTTTCTATATGCATTTGCATACTCTAGGAAATCTGCTTCCTAGTGCACATATTTACACCCTTGGGATCTATCAATTCCCATCCATATAAATCTTCATTTTCAAGGGTGCTCTAAAACCTTGCGTGGGTGATCTTTAAGGGATCATTAACATATCCCAAGTTAGGTGTCTTCAAAATTTATTCTCCCTTATTCCTACTAGACCACCTGCCCTTGGGGATATGTGTTTCTTCTCCTAAAATTGGTCCTTCACTTGTTACAACCCCATACTCTCTAGAAGGCTCGCCTGATGGCTCACTAACACTCTATTATCTTTTCCTCATCTCCTCTCATGGGGCCTTCCTCCTCTTTGCGCACACCATGTACGCTCTATATCATGTCCGAGCTTCTTATTCTTGAATCTCCTCTCCTCTTTCCATCATCAATAACCGGTGTAGACTTTGTGTTCTACATGTGTGTAACCTCATTAGAAATTTCTTCCTCGCTTTCATTCCTATGACTCATACTTCCGCCTTATATTCTTCTCTTATTGCTCATGCGAGCTTAGTTTGACCAGAGATAACCTTGGGAGAATTCCTCAATGGGTTGACATGGTCCTGTACCCTAAGTGTTTCATGTCCTTGTTCAACTCCTCCCACCACTCTTCTGCAAGCCTTTTTTTGTTGTGTCACCTTCCTCTTTATCTGTATCTTCAACATCAGTCTTCATCCTTCACTTCCTCTTCTTATTCCTTCCTAGGAGGAGTGACTCATGCATGCCTCTTGTTACTCCAACAGTTGGTTGTCTCCTAGTACCATGATCTAGCACACCAACATCCTACCATCTTTTCCTTTTCATCATTAAGTTCTTCTTTTTCATTTGTTTTAGGAAGATTAGGATCATTCTCTTGTGTAGTTCCAACTGTGTGTTTTCCCTTGGGCACCTTAGGGATTTTAAACTCATTCTCAATATACTTCCCATTCACCAATTTGGGCTTAAGGTTGAGGTACACCTTAGCTACACCCAATTTTCCAACCACCAAAGTTATAGAATTGATAACAATGTCATCATATATCATTTTCTATATGTATGGAAACTTAATCAGATAAACATATGTCTTCTAGAGAGTATGGTACTCACAGTAAAATTTGTATGCATAAATCTCAGCTTGCGCATGTCTGAAAATATGTTGATAGAGGCCTAAAAATAAACCATAGTGAATGCATAAGGGAGCTTGCACCAAAGGATCAATTTACCATTTTTCATCTTAAAATTTCCAATGTAGTAGTGTGGGAATACCACAAACTATGTATTCCCATCCATAATGGTAGGAAAGTCCTTGGGTATTCTCCATTCATGTTTAAAGGCCTCGCGTACACACTTGTACCAAAGCTCCTGCCTTTTCTTATATAGGCCACTCATAGTTCCTTCACAAGTGTATTTTTCAAACCTCTCAGCCAACGACTTCTTTTCTTTTGGGAACTGCCATATTTTGTCCTTAGGGCCATCCAGGACCCCAATCTCTGCAACTACAATAGATAAAAGAAAAATGCCCCAACTTATCTATCTCCCTTGTGCACCTCTTCAATAATACTTTCTGCTATGAATGCAGATAAGTTGTACACAGTCCCCTCCACCATTTTCTTTGCAACATGGAGCCACTTCTTTTTCACCTGGCTCTAATGTTCCTGGTTATTAGACTTTGTTAGGAGGTGCATAATAATTTTGACTACAGGGTTATATATATTTACTACATGCATCTCATGCCCTCCTTTCTGGTATGCAAACTCAACAAAATTCACTTCTACACCCACTTAATCATCAAGGTCACTAGAATTTTCTGTTCCTAAGCTCCTGCAATTCTGTGAGTCTCCCAATTAAGGGTGCAATGATGCACACCCATCTTCCTGCAAAATAGAAGAATTCCTCACAGGACTCTTGACATCAACCACTGGTAAAGTCTCTTCTGGTTTTCCAAAGTATGGTAACTCATATATCTACAAAGACTCCATATTTCTCCAAAGTCTTCTGTCCAACTTCATCATAAATTGGTTTATCATCTTCATTTCTCAAATATGTCTTCTTCACCAGCTCTTTATCAATCTAGTCTTTATTTTCTTGGGTGCGGTGATTCTAGTCACTCACCTTTCTCTTCCAAATGTAGGACTCCCATACATGACCCACAATGACCACTCCCTCAGGGTACTGCATCTCAGAGAATCGTTCCTTCAGCGTCTGTCTTCGACCTCTACTTCTAGTTCATTCTTCTTCTTTCCCATTATGGTTGCTCCAGGTGCTCTCTTGGGTGTCCATTTCAACATTCACAATTTTTCCTTATGTTTTCTATTTTTGTAAAACCTCTGAACTCAAACTTGTGCCCTAGCTGCATTTTTTATTCAAACCCTAGCTCTTCACGAACCCTTCCTTTGCACACACCTTACACTCACTCTAACACTTCCCATGAAGGAGCTTTACAATGGCCATGCTCAAATTCACCTGGTTTGGTGCTCTAAACATCTACACTCGCACTTTGTGCTCGGTCACTCTTCAATTCGCAATTCTCAGCTTGAAAACTCAAACATGCAAGGTAAGAATGAACTCATATACACCCTTTTATAGATTTTTCTAAATTTTCCAACATTAATTTATCTCCACCTACCACCATACCTCAGCTTTAATTACATTTTATGCTTTTTCCATGCACTTTCACTACTTTCTTTTGCACCCTAGTCGTAACCTTCTGGCACACCTACTACTTCTCTACCACAAACATCCTTACACACACCTTCATGCACAAAAGTACATAATCTTGTGTGCCTCATACTAAGTAGTTTCCCATGTTGATGCCTACCTTGCATTACACTGTGTGATCATCCTTTTACGCAGTGTCTTTATGCTGAGAAAATTTCCGTAATCCTTCTACGCGTGGCCTTTATGTTGAGAAAATTTACTTAAAAACAACTTCATTCTTAGCACCTGTAACACCTTTCTTTTGAGTGCACTAATATTTCAGAGGACATTCATATTCCAACCCAGTTATATACCTATGCGACAACCTTTACTTGAATCTCAGCAAAAATAGATTCCTTTTCCTTGTAACAGCTCCACCCCACACTAAAAGTATGCATGGTCCTTTACGCATAAATTCAAAAGATAGTAATTAGCTTGCTACGTGTAAGCATGCTTACTACAACAAAACACAAGACTAAATTGACAAAGCATAGCAACAATGAAAGGAAACACATAAAAGGGAAATACTATCTAAGTGGCAATATTACCTTATTACAAACACTAAGAAGAATTATTATAGTAGGGCTTAAACCTACTCCCATTGAAGTAACTGGGAAATAAAGTGCCATCCAGTGCCTGCAACTGACAAGTGCACATGATTCAAGTATCTTTGTTACGACAAAAGGTACCAACCAATGCACTTTTAATTTTCCTAGGTGGCATGTATACTCAGAATCATACAAAAGAACCATATTTCCCACTTCAAATGTTTTTTCCCTTATATACCTATCATGTCAGGCCTTCTTTCAGGCCTTCTCATGGTCTTCTGTCTCCAACATGCAATGGCACACCACTCATCTAACTACATCATTTTGTCAATGTGCTCTTCAAAAACTTTCTCATCATCAAGTCCACCTGCACGTGCAATACACATGGATGGAAACATAAATTCAAAAGACAATACATCATTTGTGCCAAACACCAACTAAAAGGGTGTGGCCTTATTCAACCTTTTATAAGTGGTCCTATATTCCCAAAGTATAACTGATACTTTATCATCCCAATCTTTTCTTCCAACATCATAATTTTTTTTCAATGTTTGTCCCAATATCTTGTTGAAGGCTTATGCAGTACCATTAGCTTGAGGGTGATAAGGAGTTGTTTTATGGTGTGCCACCATAAACTCTACCAAAAGGATTTTGATTGTCTCATTCAAGATATGAGTCCCTCTATCACTTGTCAAGCTTAATGGACAACCATACCTGTTAATAATGTTTTACCACAAAAATATTGCTATTGTAGCTGTCTGTGTAATCCTTTGTAGGTGTTACTTCTTCCCTACCTTGTCAGATAATTTATACAAGTAATAATATAAAACACATCAGTCCTACACGGGTAGTGAAATAGGTCCTACAAATTCAATATCCCACTTATCAAAAGGTTCAACACTTGTAATAGGCTGTAACCACATCTCATCTCTGGTATCTAGGCTTTCCAAGGCACTGAAAATGATCACACACCTTGACATATTCTTTATTGTCCTTGTACAAAGTCTCCCACCAAATTCCAGCCATCAAAATCTTGCGCACGCGTAGCATCACCAACATAGTGACCTCCTACAATTCCACCATAATCTTCCTCCATAATAGATTCACACTCATGCTCTAAAACACAACGATGCAAAACTTCATCACGAAAGTTTGTAGAAACCTCCACCTATCAATTGGTAAGGTGATGCACATATTCCAAGTTGCTTCTTCTCTAATGTATTCATTCCTTCAGGCACTATGTTTAGTGCGCAAGAATACTGCGGTATCCTCTAAATCTATGTGGGTGTGCAGTTTAACCTAAAAAAATGTGCATCCAAAATTATGTCCTCAATGCTTATGAGTCCTCACTAGAATTGATCCTTGAACAAATGGTCAGGCCCTCAAATTTCTCTTTTCCTAGTTTTACAACAACTATGAATTCAAACTCCTAAAATATGAGTATCCATCTATAAATGTGCCCTTACAAAACATGCTTATTGACCAAATACTTAAGCTCCATATGATTTGTAAAGAAGATAAATGGTGTTGCCAACAAGTATTGTCTGAACTTATGCAGCACATAGATCATGGAAAAATCCTCGTGCTCAGTAGTTGTATAATTCTTCTCTATTGGCATCAACTTCATTGTTTACAAAGAAAATGGGGTGGTCTATAATTCCTTCTCCTGGTTGCGCCAACACTACACCAATTGACATGCCAGAAGCATCAATGTGAACATGAAAAGGGTTTGTACCATGAAGGAAAGTGCAAAAATGGGTGCAGTATTCATCCTTTCCTTCAGTGTTTCAAATGACCTGCTGTTGTGCATCACCCTAATAGAATTTCCCTTTATTTTTCAACAATTCTTCTAAGAACGTGACAATAGTTGCATAGCCTTTGATGAATTTCCTGTAATAGCCTGCATGTGACCCAAGAATTACACACTTCTCACTTTGATTGTTAGGTTCTTCGAAACAAACCCAAGATCACATCTATCTTGGTTGGATCTACCGAACAATCCTTCTTTACAAATGATATGCCCAAGTAAAGTGCCAAAAGGTGTTAGCAAAGATGCACTTCTTAATGTTAAGAGAGATGCTCAACTACCTGCACCTCTCAAACATAGAGTCTTAAATTATCACAATGTGATCCTTGACTAAACCATAGACTTGTCTAATCATCTAGATATACTTGTAAGAACTTTTGAATAAAATCCTGAATTGCCTAGACAACAATGCATGAGAACACGAATAACACATTTTCAGTCCAAAGGGCATTATTATATATGCAAAGATACCCCACTCAGTGGTGAAAGTTTTCTTTTCCTTGATCTTCCTTCGCAATGCGCACTTGATGATAACCTAAAAATCCATCTGTAAAAGAATATATCTCGTGCCCAACAACTCCTTCAAGGATTTCCTCTGTGAATGGGGTAGGAAAAGGATCAATAACACATGAAGCATTTAATAATTTGTAGTCCACACAAATCCTTATCTTCCCATCCTTTTTAATGTTGATGACCATGGGGCTAACCCATTCAAATTCCTCAATAGGCTCAATTATTCCAGACTTGAGCATTTTATCAATTTATTCCTTTACCTTCACACGTAGATTAGGATTCATCCTGTAAGGCCTCTTCCTAACTAGGTGCACACCTTTTTTTAGATTTATTTTCATCTCCCCTAAAGAAGGTCTACTCCCTTTAACTCATGATAGCCCCGTGGAAATAAGTCATGGAAGTCATGCAAAAGTTCAATAATCTTAGCCACTTCCTTCTCTGACCAATAATCACCAATAATGGCCTCCTTAGGCTCTGACTATCCATACCAATGTTAACCTTATTTGTTTTCATAAGGCCATGATACATGCATGCCTTTTCATATGATGTGTCCATCACCTCTCATGTACCTTCAATGTAGTTAACACCCAGGTTATTATCCTCATCATCATCATCTATCATGTACACTAGTTTACCCTTTTCTTTTTCTGTCCCACGTAGGCCCATCTCTTCTTCTTCTGTTTCTTCAAGATCAAGGTGTTCCTCTAAATCAAGCTCTCCAAACATTTCTATCATAAGTTCCTCAGCTTTTGCACTATCTCCAAAAGTAAGGTGCTTCATAATCTGTAGGGCTTCATTGACCAGAGGCTTAGTAGAAAAATAATCAAAAGTATGAATCATACCTGAGGTCATCTCCTACCAATTAGTTGTTTCTCTTGTTAACTCAACATGGACATACCATTCACACCCACATCCATGAAAGGTGGAATAGAACTTATGTACCTAGAGTGATGGTGGTAAGGCCTCCTACCCCTCCATCTAAAGTCTCTCACAATTCTGGACGTGATGCGAGGCAGGGGACTTCCCATGAAATTCACATATTTGAGAAGGTACATTTCTCCTTAAGAACCTAGTAGAAAAGGTGATTCTCACTTCTCACCATTTTAGTAAGTTGCCTCTGTGTGTATCCCACCAGTGTGTTGTTGTCCCACACAGAGTATAGACCAACATATTTCTTCTATCTCCTTCATTCGTCCACTTGGATTCCATGGTGCATAGAAATACATCAGGGTTCCCCTCACCAGTGTACCTAGGTACCTGGTTATACCCCAAGCACCTAACCATGCGTGACCTAATCATGTGAGTCACCATGTTCTTAATTTCTTTCCCAACCACTTCATACATTCCATGCACCCAGTTATCACAAGAAATACTTGTGGTGTCACTAATTAACTGAGCATCATCCCACTGTATCACTCCTTCCTTAGATGGCTAGGTTACCTCATGGTCTTTGCTTGTGTGCACATATATCATGTTCAAGTCTTCTTCTCTTAAGGGCTCAACATATGGAGTAGCCTTTGCATCAGTCAGAGGTATAATGATGTGTTCTCCCTTATTCTCAAACTTAATGTACCCCTTGTTGAAGCACAAATCTGTATTATTGGCATAACGCCAGGGTCACCCAAGTAGTGCTAGGAATTTATCTTCTTCAACAAGCTCTAATACTTCAAAGTACCTAGTAAACTTGGCTCATTGAATTGTAATAGATTCATCCTTTAGTACTCCAATAGGCATAGCCCTAGTTCCGTTTTCCATATACAACACATTCAAAGAAGGCTATAATGGTGGTCTTCCAATCTGATTCCATGCATCCAACATGAGTACATTAACCTCCACACATGTATCTATCAAAATGTTAATCAAAATCCATCCATCTATGACTGCATTAAGTGTAATATCCTTGTCAAATTCATGATTATGTGGGGTAGATTTATGTGGAGTATCTTCCTCTCCTACTCAGAACCTGTGTATGGTACCTTTTCTCATAACCATTCTCCTAACAAAGGGATGATGTTCTCCTGGCACAACATTTGATATACCTCCTTCAATTCATCTACATCCTCCTGCGGGATTTCAACCTTATTTTCTCGTTCCATAACGTAGGCCTACTCTTTTAGGAACTGAATCTCTCCCTGCAGATCCTTGATAACATCCATAGTTTCCTGGTAGACCTCCTTCTAATGTGCAACATCTGGACACTTGGCATCTATCACTTTTTACTTTTTTATAGATGGATTAAACTTCAGAGGTTCACATGTGCGTGCAAACTCAACTCATGTAGTAACTAAAATTGGTTGTAACTCAGGATTAGGTATTACCTTTAGCATCCGTTGGTCTTCGACTGCATGTTTTACCTTAATCATTCCTACACCCTTATCTTGTTTTTGATGCTTTCTCATGTGCTCATATAAGTTAGCACATTCTTCAAATTTGTGTTTCTTTCCACACCATGAGAAAACCACATTCTAAGGGCACTCGCGCTGATAATGATCAAGAGATCCATAAGTATAACAAGTTCCTTGAGGAAATCCTCCTCTGCCACTTCCGCGACCTCAACCTCTATATCCTCTATGAAAGTCTCTATTCTTGTTATCCCCATTTATGTTCCCTTCATTATGTTGTTCTTTCCTGTTCCTTATATCCACTTGCCACACTAATCTGGCACACACTAGTCTCAATGGCTTCCTAAATATGATCAATTAATTTATAGTTAGTGGTGTCATGAGTATGGGTTTTACAAATATTACAATACATAAACATGTATTCTTCTAGATCACACACTGTAAGAGAGGGAATATACTAACATCATGGTCCAAGTGAAAAATCTCATAATCCATCAACATGACGCACACTGACTAAAGAGGGAAGTTATCCTTAGTATGTCCTTCAACTTCACAATTTGTGCACCATATGCCACTGTGTGTCTCATGAGTTGAATTAGTAGAGATATTTTCCAATTGCTTCGCCATGGTTGCAATCTGTGCCTCTAAAAATGGACTTACTCTAGTATCCACACTTCTAACTTCCTCAGGGCGCAGAGCTGCTTCCAAGGCATCGCAAGGATCTATAAAAGTCTTATGAGATAACACCTTTTGGAAATGAGTCAACAATCCGCCAACAAATCATTTTGCATGCTGACTGGGATGGATATATAAATGGGGGTTGCTGGGGATGTAAGCCTTGTCCTCTAGATTAGAACTAGAAGCTCATCATAATCTACTGCAGTCTAATACGGGTCATACTTTCTATACCAGCTATGTGCATTCCCTTGAAGAGTAGTAGCAAACTGGCTTGCTTTTCTATCTCAAGTTATGATTCCACCATTATTTCCTCCACCTCCATAACCACCTAAGCCACTTGATCCCGATCCTCCTGATCCACCTAATCCTCACGACCCTCCTATAATGGGCCCAAGACCAGTGGATGTACTTCCTTGCATCCCAACTCTAGTACTAAACTAAACTCCCACGGCCTATAAAGTTGTAGTACTTCCAAATGTATTCCCATTATTTTTTGCACCCATGCTCTTCCCTGATGACGTACCAGAAAATATTCCTCCAATTAGACCCCCAAATAATGATGTCGTCTGCACTTCCATAGATGTATGTGTTGTTTGATGTCCTTTTGTATTCAAAGGAAAATTATATCTACCCATAGCTACTAGATTACTTATCCTTGCATCCTTCTCAATGACTACTTTTGGAATTGGAACACCAAGCGCAAGGGCTAGGTCATTGGGTGAGATCAGATGTGCACCTACAGTCCTCAATCTTTCCTCCTTTGACATGCTCTCATCTGAAGCCGAAGGGGATTCTCTACTGTGCTTGCCTAAGTGTGGGAGATCCTAATGCTCTCGGTTTCACGTCTTCCACGCGACCGTCAAATCTTTCGCGAGACATCTACCTCCACAACTCCATAAAATCCTCAACATCGCACTTCTTCGCTAATTTCTTCTCTTGCAATTCATTATACTTGAGCCACCTTTCCTCTATCTACCTTTCTGTCGTCAGGTCCACCATCTTTCACCACACATGTTCCTACCCTTGCACGTGGTGAAGGGTTTAGCTAGCCATAGGTAGTTTCCCTAAACTCAATACCCCCATCAAGATCTTAATTACCAAAGGAATAATGCATAAATAATACCCTTTTGGTTCACACAAGAATTCAAACTCAACAACTTCCAGATAAGAATACGTTGAGATAGCGTACTCCAAAGTATAACTACGCAATACACTATCCCACCAACAATCTACAGCACGAGTCCAAGCTTCATCTACATCAAACAAATTTTGGAAATATTTCTGCATCCAAACCCTCGGCATGTATCCCCAATTTTTATTTGATGCGTATACTAACAACCACTCATACAATTCTATTGGAAAAAGGATGAAAAATGTCTGATAGAGATCATGATATAGATGATCTTCCACCCACTTACGTGTATTGAAATTAGGCCCAGAACCAGATCTCTATGCAAATTGATCTTATCCATCTTCTACCTAACTTTCAATGCTCTCAAGATTCAATTGATACGCCATATGCATACAACATCCTAGCAGACAGTTCAGAAAGAGGTCCTGGCAACATAACCAAAATGTAGTCTTTTATTTCCACTCAATTGCCTAGGCATGCTGATACTTCATCAAAACATATCTAAATGCTCGCCCTAAGCACGTTAAACTACCGGGTACCTCCTTTATGAAAGCTTGTCAAGATGTTAGCATGCATGTTTATATTTAGATCATTAGACAGATCATATACTCAAGTAAAATCATAACATTCACCATTGCACAAACCAAAAATCATAATAAATCATATAATAATTAAGATCAGACTCACCATATAAGTACCATGACCAAAGACATCAATTACTAGAATCCAACCATAATTATCCATTACATTAAGTCATCGAATAACAGAAGATGAATACATTACAGTCACCAACACAAAGCCATGCACGTTAGTAACTTAGGGCATCATAAATCTATTACATCACACGGTGTCAAAAACTATGCAAATCAACTAATATATATAGGAGTGGGGACTTTCCCTTCACCGCCCATGCATTTCAAACTAGACTGCATGCTCAAAATAGCCATGCGCTAACAGCTGCATGCTTTTACAAAAAGGCTAATAATATATTAATCTATAAATAAAATAAACTTTAATCTTATTATTAGCGCGATCCATGCGTGACCTTTGATCTTCATCTCGCATGTGCTTTATCCCAAAAATAGCTCTTGCTTAGCCGTGAAGTCTTTTTGCTTTTATCTTTACTTGGGCCGCGCTCTAACCATTTTTCCTATTTTTAGCCTGTGACATGCAAAATCGGCTAAGTCTTGGAACTAATCTTCCTGGGTGTGCTCCACTTCAACTGACACTTGTGCGTGCCTAAGTGCAACCTTTCACGTCCCTCTCAATAATTAGGAAATTTGGCCAACCCAACAAGTACCATATTATTGAGTGAGTGTGACGAGGTGCAGGCAAAGAATCAGTGAGCTAGGGAGGTTGTAGGAGGAGGATTCCTAGTACAGGATGTGTTCATGAGGTATGTAGAATTACAGGTCCAATTCGTGGAGCAGTCAGTAGAGGTGGATTAATTATGTAGATAGGTGGAGAAATATTGGGGCCGCGACCAATGACGTAGATCGAGTGGTGAAACATCTAGTTCTAGAGCTCCCGCAGTTGTATATAGTGACATCAATGATGATGTATGGCCTATACAGATGTAGCGATGCATGGGGGGTTTCCCCCTAGTGATTACATTTTTGTAACTATGATTTTTGATGCTATATATATGATTGGCATTATTATGTTATGTTGATATTATTTGATATGTGATGTGATGGTGGGTGATCATATGTAAGTGTTTGATTTGTATTACATAAATGATTATATTTACAAATGGATGATGATGTTTATTAGGACATAGATAGACAAGTAATGTGTGAAAATTGGATAGTATGTTTGAATAAATATGTGGTAATAAATGTATGTATGGAATGAATAATGTGATTGAAATGATAGTAAAAATGTATATAATCATGTGTAAGCCTAATGAAGAAGGGTAGAAAGAAGAGTGATGCACCCAACATATGTGTACGAATATGAGGTTCATTTATATAAGACCCCTCAACAATCAAGAATGAACCATAGAAAAAGAGTGCATCATCAAGAAATGGTTTGATAGTGTACGCTAGATAGATAGATCAATGAAGTGTGCAATGCAAAGATGGAGCGGGGTTCTTATTGTAACAGATCCCTCTACATTCATGTAAGAACCATAAAAACACAAGCATGCCATTAGGTAATGAGGTGAGAAAAATCACCTACTAAAGATGAAGATGCCAATGAGGAGCGGTGGAAGCATGTGAAATGGTAGCAACATCAGTGTAAGAGTCAAATTGAATGTCAGATGGGATGGTGCCAATGATGAGAGATGAAGTGGTAGGAAGCACATATGTCAACGACTTAGGAAGCCATTGTGATGTAGGTGCACTATGAGGTGGATGAGATGATGCAATGGTGGATGAATGAGGTGGAGGTTGTGCATGAATAATTATTTTAGGTGATGGAAGAATGATGACCTTAGAAGTGGGAGAAGGATACCAATCAACCGAAGTAACATCATGCTTATGTGAAATTGGAGAAACAGACCGCTCATAAGAGCAAGAGACAAAGGAAATGAATTCCTTGTCTTCTAATTGTTGTAATTTTTTATGAAGGGTGCAATAGTCATTGTCACGATGGCTATTGATGTAGTGATAATTACAATAAGGATGATCACACTGGTGATGCAAGTGATGTGGATGAAGATGCTGATTAGAAGGAAAGTGAATTAAGTTCTTTTTAATCAGAGCACACAAGCCATCATGGGGCTTAGCAGTGTGAGAGAAATGTAATAGCTCTCGAGTAGGGGATGGCAAAGACTTATGTGGAGAGCAATGCAGTGGTGGAAGTCGAGGAAACTTATGCAATGGAGGGGATGGAACATGCTTGCGAGGTGGTAGATATGGAGACCTCGGAGGTCGCTTAACAAATGGAAGAGGTGAAGAAGTAGAAGGTGATGCAATAATAGGAGTAGAAAGATGATCTATAACACGTGTAACAATTAAATCCTATTCTAGATCAATGACCTTATATCATAAAAGTGTAAATGATTCACATGTATCATATTGCAATCATTCTTTGAAAGCATGAATCAAGCCACAAAAAAGATAAATTGCTTCTCTAGATCAATAGGATGAAATACTAAGTGATGCATGCAAGAATTGAAGTGTAAAATGTAATCTATAATAGGATCATTCTTTCTATGATGCAAGCTAGGTAAGCGATCATATGTGACTCTAGGACCATTTTCAAGCATAAATTGTTTAAGAAAAGCATCTTCCATTTCACAATATGTACTAATAGATCCAAAAGGAAAATGAGTGTACCAATGAAGAGCATCATCAACAAGACTATGACATAAGGCTTTTAGCAATAATCAATCATTCGAATAAGAATTCATAGCTAACCGACAATTCTTAAGGTGCATATATGGATTTTCAGTACCATTGAAGCATGAAAATGTAGGCATGATGAAATCCTTAGGAAATGCTGAATTGTGAATTTTCTTAGGATTAAGATTGTTAGGAAGAGAATTATTATCAATAGATGCATAATATGCTTTGCTTTCAAGAGTGAGAGATTGAACTTGAGATTTCAACTAGCCAACAACATGCATTAGTGAAAAAATATCATGCACATGAATCGTAGAAGATGTGAGAGGCACATTGAGAGGTTGAATCTTGCCATTATGAGTGATCATGGGAGTGTGAGAAGAAGTAGAAGAAATAGGTACTATGGGCGCACTAAATGTAGATGTAGAAGAAATAAGAGGAGGTATACTAAGAGAAATAAAAGAAACAACATGAATAACATCGGGAGAAGAAGAAGAGGAAAGAGGAAGAGTAGAACATGGGATACTAACTGAAATGCTAGCAGTAGTATCAAAAGAAACGATAAGAGGTGAGCCAGTAGGAATGGAAAAGTCATCATCAATTCCATTAGAAACAATCTCAAAAGTAGATGAAATTGGAGTGGAAAATTCACATTGAATAGTCTTAAGAGAAATAGAATCATTACTAACATGTTCATGCTCAAAAATATCATCAGTATCAGAAAAGTTTCACATGCAAGTAATTCATCAAGCGTGTCATTAACATTTAGAGAAGAAAGAGAAGAAATATCATAAGATTTATTTGTGTAATCATTAGAAAAATTTCCAGAAATGAAATAAGAATGAGATACAACTTTACATTCATCCTAACTAGCATGAGAAATAACATCATGCGCATGTACATTTTCATCATTGGGAATAACATGATTTTTATCAACAGTATCACAATCAATACCAAATATATAATCGAGAATAACATCATCAAGAGCTGCAACAGATGTAGAAGAAGGTGGAGTAGTCTTGGTGGCGATGGAATAGAAAGGAATACATCTAGAAAAGTTTTTCTCCTTAGAAAAAATGCTGAGAGTAGAGTGGGAAAAACTAGTAGGAACTTTGTGTTCATTAGCAACAAACAATCTTTGAACATTGTCATCAAATTGAACATTATGATAAAGAGCAAGAAGTTTAGCCTTAACAAAATCATCAAGGATAGGATTGACACTCACATGATGCATAGCTTGCCTAGGAGAGGAAGATATACTTTTAGCCATTAGGGTTTTTTGGATCCTAGAGAAAGTAGTTCTAAGAGAGGGGTTCACCAAAATGGTTTAGTAAAATCTGAATTATTATTAAATCTAATTTTAGAGTCACTACAATGATGTAAAATAAAATATAATTGCTAATCACTCCAAATATGTAACTATGTAAGCAAATGAGAGAGATAGGGCATTTATTTGATTTTCACTTATCTCGGAGTATAATAGAACTTGAAACAATTAATGAACATGCTAGGAAGAATACTGGAAATAATCGATACAAATTTTAAGACTTGTAGACTGACCGAGACATGGGTGCCTGGTCAGGGGAGAGGGTGCATGGTTTCTAGAGATATTTTGTAGGCACACATGACTGCGTAGAGGGTCACAACATGATTTTTTTGGTGTCATTAGGGCTTTGCTATCCTTCGCTATTGATCACCTATAGGTTGTTAGAAGATCACAAAATTTGCTGATAAGCTGTAAATCATATAATATCCTGCAATACCTGCAAACTACATCAAATATGAAAAAAATAAAGATGCAAATGGGGAGATAGACTAACCCTGAGAGTCACCTGAAAGCTCGTGAACTTACAAGCGAGTGTTGCAATACATCTCATAATCCATGTAGTTCTATGTGCGTGTGTGTAGAATCGTGTCCTTAGGTTTTCCTTGCACTAATGATGCCAAGATAGCGGGCTGTAGCTAGATAGAATGCACAATGTGTGGATGGAATTTAAAAACTTCCCCTTTCTATGCAGTGTATGTAGAGTAATAGCCCAAAATGTAGTCCCTTTGATAGTATGTAGATATATATCCCTTGATAAGATTTCCCACCATTATAATGGTATGTATGTTGTGTTGATATAGGGTTCTCTTTCTTGAATTTCGACACTAGTGACATGATATGCCAACTAGGACCTCGGGATAGGAGTAAGAAAACTAAAAAAGCTGACCACAAATGTCAAAAATGTGAACAAAAAGGAGAGGACAAGAGCACCCTGGTTGGATAGAAGTTCCTGGGTGCTAGTGTCCTAAGACAACTAACGAAAAATGTGAGAAGACTAACATACATGGATCCTTATGACTTGACTAGAATTGGGTGTAGAAGTGACCGATGTGGGAGATAGAAACAATAGAAACAATCAAAGAAATCATATGGAATAGGAAGTGTGTCACTGGTGAATACTTTTATTACTCAAGATCCATACATAAAACAACATATTTAGCAGTATAGTAAAATAGTAGTATGTGCATGATTGTATGTCTACATAGCCCATCCATCTCATCCTCACTTGATGTCATGTTGTAACTTGTATCAATCCTACTCCAAGGGGAACTTGGGAGCCCCAATTGTCCATTTTTCCCCATTACACCATTAAAACCAACTCTTAACCTCACATAGACTCCCATTTAACCCAGGTTTGAACTAGAGTTATGAGGGTGAACTAAAAGTGAAATAAAACACTTTAAAACACCATTTTTGCTCATTCATTCTACAAAAATTTCAATTCCTCCATATTTTCTTCTGTGACACCTTAAAAAAACCCTATTTTTTACCAAAGGTTTCACCCAAATTTCTTTAGACATCCATAGCCATCAAAAATAATAATTATTCATATCTTTCAAATCGTGCATTCGATCAAATTCAAATTTTGGTAGTGGCTTTCTCTCCAAAACAAATTTAGGAAGAATGTGACATTAAAGAAACTTATTCCCTAGATTTTTCACAACAGAAAGATAATATTCTAAGCCCTAAAAATTTTCCTTTTTGATTTCCAAGAGATTTAACAAATGAAAAATGGAGAAAATTAGAGCAAGAGATCCCGATGCAAAACAAAACAAAATGATAGTGGGTTCATTACAATCTAACATTGGTAATTCCAATTAATAAAAATAGCATATGCCCTGAACAGTGAAACTCTAAAAATACCAAGTTTCCCAAAGTAGCAAAATTTCAACATTCAAAAATCCTGGAATAATAAGAAACATCAAAAAGGGTCAATTGGGTAAATTTCTAAAAATAACAGGTTTGGAAAAAGTAGATGTATAAAAATAGAAACTTTCTAAAAATATAAAATCCTTAGAATTTGAAATATCCTAAGTGGATTAGGAGCTTTAGATAATAAGGATTGTGTAAAAATTCTAAACATAGCAGTTTCTGACCCCACTAGCTAAAAATAGAAAGTTCTAGTTTTTGGTGTAGAAAGTTTTTGGTAGCTTTGGTTTTACTCATCTTATTTCTTTTCACTATCAACACAAGTTTATTATGTTGTTTCATGGTACAAACAAGAAGTGAAACCATCTGCAAAGTCTCAAAGCATCATTTCTGAGGTGATCTCTACAAGACACAACTTGATACAAGAAGCCAAAATGATGAGAAAATATCATTGTGAGTGAGACTAGAAATCATCTTAAGCTCACCAAAATGTATACCTACTGAAAGTGTTTATAAACAATTAATCAAGCCTTGGTGATGAGATCGGTTTAATTTGGAGGATGAAAGCATGTAATTCATCTTAAAGTTCGTCTTCGACGAGGAGCAAATTGATCAAAAGGTTGTCCATATGTCATAAAAATATTTCCACTCAGGTGAGATCTTAGTCAAGGGATCGAATAGTAAAGTGAATAAGGGTGTCATCATGATCAAAAGTGGAATGGAAAGATCATGGAGTTAGATGAGGTTCATCATATCTTGAATTTTTTGTCTTCTCTTTGAGAAGCAAGTTAAAGCTGGTGAATAAAGCTATCAAGGTATTCAAGCCATCATATGTGAAGGATCAATAAATAATCTTATCCTATTGAAGGCATATGAGCATGAAGGTACGTAAACATTCCCAAATTTTATTTCATTCAAGAATTACTTTGAAGTCAAGAAATATAAATGGGTAACCTCCATGTGAATAACCATGTATGCAAAAATGAGAAACCATCCTAGCTTCACTTGATGTCATTCAAAATAGTGTTCTTAAAAACTCAATCAAACACCTGGTAGTATGTTCACTCCTCAAAGGAAGAAAAATTGCAATCAAAATCTCACTTCAGTGACACTAAGGTCCATTGAATAAGAACCTTCCAAAAGAAAGATAATGAAAAGAGGGCGTACATAGGTTTTTTACTCTAAGAAGATTCATAAGAAGGTGAGATTCATAGAAAATCCCATAAAACCTCTTGAGCCAAGTGAGAGTGATCCATCACAGTCTCCCTCTCTTCAGTAGCATCCAAATGTGTCTTCCTCAGTGAGAAAACTTTCCCATAATGAGAAAATTGTGATCACTCACCAATCTTCTGAAAGTGTTCCCGTGAATAACATCATGTCTACTCCGGAGGATAAATTCCCATGGATCCAAAAATTTCTCATGAATGAACTGAGAACAAAAAAACTAGCTGAAATTATTGACTTTAGGGCCATCACAAAGATCTTGAGGACTAATTGAGGTAAGAAGCAACATGTAACATATCACTTGTTCAATGGAGTCTCTGGTGATCAGTATGTAGAATTTTCCTTGATGAAAGTTGTGAAACAAATGGAGGAGATGACTCAGGAATATTATGAGTTGACCCGCATCTCTTTAGGTCAAGCTACACATGAAGGTGGTTCTCATATATTCATGGAGCCTACTACCCACATGCTCACTCAAAACCAATAATGCAAACAAACAATTGAGAAATTAGAGAAGCATGTTAGGGATCTCACTGCCTACATTCAACCTTTCTTAAAGTCCAATTTAGTGCCTCCTCCTCTTGTGGAAGATATTTCTCCAATTATCAGTTCTACCCCAAGATGATCAAGAAGGCATAAGGACATATGATACAAGGAAAGGCTAATGAAAAATTAATTGAGAATATCCCTGATAAAGGAAAAACATTTATCCCAGAGGTTCTCTCTCTACTCAGGTATGTTCTTGTTATTGTTTCAGAAGTGAAGAGAACAAGGGAGGAGATTGAAAAATAGAATATCCACTGGTATGAGGTGTTCTCACTTGTGTCTAAGATTATTTACCTCAACTCCCACACTCTCGTGAGTAAGAATGTGTTCACATCAAATGTTGAGAACTTGTCCCTAGTATGGATCCACACTATGAATACTAGATATGGCATGATAAATGATGCCATCTCCAAAATTGAATCTGGTGAAAAAAATTCCTTAGATATTTTGGATGATGTCAAAAATTGTGTTAAGAAACTTGGATTCCTTCCACTCATAAATAATTCATCATCAGAAGAACTCATTGATTCTTATTTCCTTCAACGAGGATACTTTAGAGTCACTTGCCAACATCATAGGCTCTATTTATGATATTGCAAGAGATAGAAAGGAATAGTCTAATCAATGTGATGCTATCAATGATCTCTCCAAGGAATGCGTTAAAGTGTTGAGTTATATTCACATTCTAGAATCAGAAAAGGTGGCACCTATGACAACCAGGTTCAATAGAGAATTCAAAGGACAAGATCTCATTCCGGTAAATCTTCCTCAAAGATCATGAATGGATAGTTCTTCATTGGAAAAGTATTCATCCTCATCAAATTATTCAACCTCTATATCTCTCTATCTCTCTCCTTTTTTCTCCATATTCTAATTTTCCATTAAGAATGTACTTTTTCATATTTTTTCGTATTCACTTAAGTGACACTCAATTCAACATTACAAGAGTTCTTTTTCATCACTAAGAAAAATAATCACTTCCTAGGAATGTGAAAGGTCACAAGTGATGGGGATAGTTAAAAAGGCATGTGGGAGGGGGGTAGATGAAGAACAATTTGTAATTCTATAAATTGGAATGTCTTCTCCATTCCAAAAGGGTTGACAATTGTTGATTTTTTTTATGTTGTTGAGATTTGTATCACCACTACATCAAGCAATAAAAGCTGAATTTTCTTCTATCTTATTTTTCAATGTTCCTCTAATCTCTCTACTTTCCAATTTTGTAAGAATTATGATCTTGTAAAACCAATAAGGAACTTTGTGTCCTTGATTGATAGATTTGTAGCAATTTATCTCTTGTTTATCAATCTTGCTAATGGCTTGCATTATTGTGTTCTTCTAATTGAATGTGGATCTACTCTAGTTATTGTATGTGAATTATCTAATCCTAATAAAAATAATAACCCTCTCTCTCCTTATTTCCCAAACTCCCATTTACCTCTCTCCACTGTAAATTCCTCCCTTATACCTTGTACAAACACTTTTCCATAGGTTTAGTGGATTATTCTTGTGTGATTCCCAGCCTAATAGCCAACCAAAATTTTTAAGTAGTTTAGGTAGTTTACATTCAATAATGTGAGCCTCCCCATACAAAAGGAGGGGATTAACCCCATGGCCATTAGTGAAAACTCAATAATTTGAAACACGACAAATTATTTTTCCAAAAAAACCAAACCCACAATAGAAATTCCCTTTACTGGTCAATGTAAACCTTTCCTTCGGTTAAAATTTCAATTGTATCACCCTCATTCTGGTCGAGAGCAATGTGTTAACATGGTTTTAAAGTGTGTTTCATGTGTATATAAGTGTCCTTAATTTGAATCTTGAAGTTATTGAGATCTAAGAAAAAACAATGCTTGTGGAAGCTTTAAAAGGGGTTATTTTTGGTCTTCTTGTCACAAGAGAACATGCTCCAGAAGCTAACTGCAAGGGAAAAACCCATATATAGGTTGTATGGGAGAGTATTGATATTATATAATGTAGTTTAGGAATATTTCATGGAGCCATGAGAGGTCAGGAAACTTTCAAGAAATATTAGGTCTTGTTAGGCAAACCACTGGGTGATTTAATGTAAATTGAATTAAATCTATATTTTAGAGTAAATACTGTAAATAATGATGTAAAAATGTTAATATGCAATAAGCCACAAGAAAAAAATAATGTACAATGTGAAACCATAAGCAAGAGAGGGAGATAGGAATACTTAGCCAATTTCTGAGCAAACTGGGAGTGATCTGGGCAGGTGAATAACTGAAGTAGACTGTAAGAAGTGTCGTTAAAGCTCTCTGGAGGTTCTGGAACTCAGAATGATATAAGACAAGGGAACCCACAGGAGGGCAGGAGCACTTGGGCACTGGTGGATGAGAAAATACTTAGATTTTGATATATTCCATGTCGGAAGAGATTCACTATTGATTCCTATTTGTCGCTTGAGATTCACTCCTTTATCGCTGAAGGTACCTGCAACCTGCAAGAAATAAGTTCACGTGCACATACCCAAAAACCACATCAAACTTGAAAAGGAAAATATAGAATTAAGAGTCAAACTGACCCCGACGGTCACCCAACGAGTGAACTTATGACCGAGTGTTGCACTACATCTCAGAATCCATGTAGTTCTTGTGTGTGTGTGTAGTAATGATGCCCTAGGATTCCCTTGTGTAAGTTACACAACGATAGCGGGATAGATTTAGAATGCACCAGATTTATAAAATGTGTGAGATGGAATGAAATAGACTCCCCCTCCTATGTTTTGTATGTAGAAGTGAGGTAACCCTTGCACCTTATATGAGTGCTAGATGGATGCCTTTGATGCTCTTATGCCATTCAAATGCAAAATTAGGTGATAATATTTAATACTTAGTGATTGGTCCCCTATTTTGAAAACATAACTATGTATTTATATGATCTCCTTATTTAAATTTAGAAATTGACAACTGAAAGGCCAAACCAAAGTAGTAAAAATTAATTAAGAAGTGAAAGGGGTCAAAAAGGATAAGAAAAAGGTAACGAGGGACAAGATCATCCACGAGGACAAGAGTGCTTGGAGCTAGTGTCCTAACTAGGTGCTAGTGTCTGAGGCCATAGAAAGATAAAACAATAAAATTTAAAAAAGAGTGCAAGATGTATGAGGTAAATAAAAGTGTAGAAGATAAAGAAAAAAGATAAAGGGAGTTGTGAATTACTAGTTTTCTTGCTTAGGAATAATGTAAATGCTAGCATGATTTTAGGACCTAGAAATGTACCCAAGTGCATAGATTTTGTGTCTAAATTCCCCCCCCCCCCACTCTATGATGTTGGGTGAATACTTGATAACATAAAGTATATAGAATATGCGTACCTTGTGCTCCTATAGAGAGTACGGAAAATAGCGTGCCGAGTGGACAAGTGAAGCATGAAGTGATCATAAAGTGAAACGTGGAGACTAGGAAAAGGGAAGTGAGACCCTAGGGGTGAAATATATGTGACTTATACCTGTTGTTGTAAGCTTATATTTGTTGATGTAGGCTACTTATTGTTGTGTATTAAGGATGAACCTCTAAAATAAGAGTGCAAAAGTAGTCAAAGTCTCGTATATGAGAAATCAAAGTAATGTATGTATAAGTAAGTAAAAGTGTGAAAGTATGTAAAAGGAATGTGTGCACCTAATGTATAAAAGTGTAAGAGATAGAGAATTGTCTTGATTTTTGTTGAAGGTGAGTTTTTTGGGTGATCTTACATAAAAAGTGAGTTTTTTGGAAGATCTCACACTAAAGGTGAGTTTTTTGGGTGATCTCATGCCAAAGGTGAGTTTTTTGGGTGATCTCACGCCAAGAGAAGAGTGTTGGGGAGATAGGTCTAGATTATCTCTCTATCCATGACTGCTTCTTGAATGAGCACCATTGTAGATGGTACGTCCTAATTAGTTCCATTTTTTCTATGTTTTTTTTGTATTGTAACTGATTGCAGGAGATATAGTGAATTATGTAATTGGAGGCAAGTGCATACTACTATAGAACCATGTTGTGAACTATTGAAGACTATGATATACTGAGAAATTACATGTTTATGCCCTTAGGACATTAGCGCTTAGGGTAGGACACATGCGCTAGACACTACTGTCTAGGTCTGGGCACTAGTGTCTGTACTGTGTGTGAAGTCCAAGTATGATTTTGGACTGTTCCATGATTACATGCCTGTGCTGTTTTTATACTGTGCTGATATGAACTGTAGCTTTGAACTGTTGTAGGGGTGATTTTTCACCCAATGTATGACCCCCTCATTTGGGGTACATGTAACATCTGTAGGAGAATGTGGTCCAAACAAGAGGACCAAAATATGATCTGAAGTGGATACCTATAGGGGGTAGGGGATGTGTATGGTAGAAACGAAGGCACATGTAAACAAGATGGAATAGTAACAAGTGTTAGTAGAAAATCTAGCATGCAATAGGAGACAATGGTAGAAACGAAGGCACATGTAAACAAGATGGAATAGTAACAAGTGTTAGTAGAAAATCTAGCATGCAATAGGAGACAATGCAATAAACAAGTGTGCAAATAGGATGGACCATGAAAAATGAGTTTAATACATGGGACATCACTCACAATGTCACAAGACAATCAAGGATGAAGTGGCCAAAAACATACAATGATTACACAAGACATAGGGCATATACTACAAACAATATCATATAATAACAAATAATAACAAGTAAAATGTATCATATTACCATGGTTGTATGTATCCTGAAAGATTTATGTTATACATGAAGCACCCATTAGTATGTTAGAAAGATAAATATTATGTTAAAGTGTGAATATAACAACGAAAAGTAAGTGTACAGTCTTCAATACTTTCACACATGAAAATAGGCTCCACAACCTAACAATCTCCCACTTGGAGACTATTTTTCCTCTGAGAAAACTTCTCAACCCTTCACTAGTTTCCGTGAAGACCAACCAAAGCTGAACACAACTTCAGGTTTTCTCTTTTGACCACCTTGGTCATCATGTCTATAGGATTATGACTGGTATGGATCTTCTCCAGCTTCAAATTCTCTTCCTCCAAAGCTGTCCTAATGAAATGGTACCTTAACTTTATATACTTCATTCTAGAGTGGAAAGCAAAGTTCTTAGCTAGGTGTATAACACTTTGACTATCACTATGTAGCTTTCCTTCCTCCT
Organism: Taxus chinensis; assembly: GCA_019776745.2. Classification (NCBI taxonomy): domain Eukaryota; kingdom Viridiplantae; phylum Streptophyta; class Pinopsida; order Cupressales; family Taxaceae; genus Taxus; species Taxus chinensis. Next base: position 40,955,121 of record CM034146.1, on the reverse strand, counting down.
ACTTATGCCCCAAATCTTTAAGCAATTTTTGTAACCAAATCCTTTCTTTGCTTGCCTCTGTGACAACAACATACTCAGCCTCTGTGGTTGACAAAGCCACCATCTTCTGTAGTCATGAAATCCAGCTCACTGCTGTCCCACCTATGGTGTAAACATAACCTATCATGCTCCTCCTACTGTCTATATCTCCAGCCATATCTGAATCTACATAACCACACAAAGTGGTGTCTGATCCACTGTAGCACAAAACTGTCTCCATGGTCCCTCTCAAATATTGAAAGATCCACTTTACTACCTACTAGTGATCTCTGCCTAGATTACTCATAAATCTACTCACCACTCCCACTACATGGGCAATATCAGGCCTAGTACACACCATGGAATACATCAAAATGCCAACTACTGATGAGTAAGGTACCTTGGACATTTGGTTTCTCTCCTGCTCTGTCTTGGGACACTGCTCCTTTGATAACTTGAAATGGACTGCCAAAGGAGTCCCAACCGGTTTAACATCCTGCATATTAAACCTCTCCAAGACTTTCTTAATGTACTTTTCCTGAGATAAAGTTAGCTTCCATTCCTTCCTATCCCGAGATATCCTCATACCAAGGATTTGTTTGGCTACCCTCAAATCCTTCATAGCAAAGGATTCACTTAGCTACTTCTCGAGTACTTTTATTTCCTGCATGTTTTTACCTGCAACCAACATGTCATCCACATACAGACACATGATAATATAACTGCCATCCTAAAATTTCTTTGTATACATGAAATGGTCATAATGACATCTAATATAACCTTGCTCCATCATGAAGCTATCAAATTTCTTATACCATTGACGTGGAGCTTGTTTCAAGCCATACAAGCTCTTCTTCAGTTTGCACACCATCTCCCTCTTTACCTTTGACCTCATAGCCCTCTAGTTGCTACATATATAGTTCCTCCTCCAAATCACCGTGGAGAAATTGTAGTCTTTACATCAAGCTGTTCTAAGTGTAAGTCTTCTACTGTAACTATTCCTAGAACAGTTCTAGAAGTCATTTTTACTACAGGAGAAAAAATCTCATCAAAATCTATACCTTTTTTCTGTGCAAACCCCTTAACCACCAACCAGGATTTTTATCTTTTCTTGCCTCCTTCTTCCTCTTTGACTCTGAACACACACTTGTTCTGTAATGATCTTTTGCCTTCGGGTAGCTTCACCAAATCCCATGTCTGGTTCTCCATGAGAGACTGATGCTCCTCATCCATGGCTTTCTCCCACTTCTTCCTGGCATCTACATGCATTGCTTCATCAAAGCTCTCTGGTTCTCCACTATCAGTGAGTAATAAATAATAAAGAGAAGGATAAAAAATGTTCAGGTTCTCTTCTTACCTTAGAAAACCTCCTCAATATTGGCGTTTGGGGTTCCTATTGAGAAGGTTCCTGAACTGATTCATGTGTCACTTTTCCATCTGGAAGATCCTCTACCGCTGCATATTCTTTCTTGGATTATTCCCTATTTTCCTACAACTACTGCTTATACATGAATTTCTCATTAAAGACCACATCCTTAGATCGAATGATTTTCTTGTCCTTAATACTCCAACATTTATATCCAAAGTCATCACCACCATAACCAATGAAAGTACATTTTTCTGAATTAGCCTCTAGCTTGGTCTTATCATCCTTGTCTATATGAACAAACACCTCACATCCAAAGACTCTAAGAAATGAATAATCAAATTTCTTACCATACCAAGCCTCCTCAGGTATGCCTCCATCTAAGGCACTTGAGGGTCCTCTATTTATCAAGTACACAGTTGTGCTCACCGCTTCTGCCCAAAAAGAAAGAGACAATCCTGTATGTAAGCTCATGCTCCTAGCATGTTCCATTATTGTTCTGTTCATCCTTTGTGATACCCCATTTTGATACGGAGTTCCTGGAACCATATTTTCCTGTAGATTCCATTCTTAGAATAGTAATCATCAAATTCCTTTCTACAATACTCCCCTCCATTATCTGACCTAAGACATTTTAGCTTAAGATCTGTTTCATTCTCTACCAAGGCTTTCCATTTAACAAAAGTGTCAAATACATCAGATTTGTTTCTAATACAATAAATCTAAACTTTCCTTGTTGCATCATCAATAAAAGTAACATAATAACTTGAACCCCCAAGAGATGATACCTGATTCAGCCCCCACACATCAGAATGCACCAACTCTAACTTACTCTCTTTCTTTGTAGGTCCAACCTTGAGAAACCTTACTCGATTTTTTTTCCCCATATATGCAGTCCTCACAGAAATCGAAACCTATTTTTGTATATCTAGGAAAATCCTTCTTTATGATCTCCAGTCCCTTATGGCTCATATGACCGAGTCTATAGTGCCACAATGTTGTATCTACTTCTGAAGCCACAAGATTACAAACATTAGTGCTATAAGTGGTTAAATACAAGGTTCCAACCTTCTTACCTCTTGCCACCACAAGAGCACCCTTGTTAACCTTCCAATATTCTATTGTAAATATCACAATACAACCATCACTTCCCAACTGGCCTGCTGATATCAAATTTCATTTGCACATGTCTGACATCCTTCAATAGCCAAAGTATTCCCATTCTGTATCTTAACCTGAACATAACCTTTTCTAACTATGCTACAAGGCTCATCATCACCAAGAAAAACATGCCAAAAATCTCCTTGAACATAATCAACAAAATAATGCCTATGTGGAGAAGCATGGAAAGAAGCCCCCGAATATAAAACCTAAGATTCAATAATATTGTGCAAAGAAAGAATCAAAGCATCCTGACATATATTACCCGTTGCCACATTTGCCTCCTTGTTTTCTTCTTGTTGTTTCTTCTTGTCTCGAAGCTCCCAACGGTCCTTCTTTGCATGCCCAGAATTTCCATAGTGCCAACATACTATCTTGCTTTTTGATTTTGACCTTGCCCGATCCTTTGATTTTCCACGGTTTCCTCTATTCTTCTGTCTCCCTCTAGTTTCCACTGTCAAAGCATTCCCTGAAGTAGAAGATTCACCAGAGCTTTTTCTTCACATTTCCTTGCTTAGAATCACCCCTACAACATCCTCAAACTTCAACTTTGAGTTAGCAGGAACCAAGTTGCTTACCGCCATTACTAGACTATTCCAACTCTCAGGTAAAGAGCACAGAACTAATAAAGCCCTAACTTCTTCATAAAATTCTATTGTAACCGAAGCTAGCATATTTACAACCATATTAAAATAATTTAGAATGTCTGCTACTGAACCATTCTCAGACATCTTCATATTAAAAATTTTTTTCATTAAAAATATCTTATTAGAGGCAGAGGGTTTTTCATACAACTTCCCTAATGCATCCATCAGTTCTTTTGTAGTCTTTTCCTTTGAAACATTAAATAATACCAAAGATGAAAAACACAACCGGATTGTCCCAAGTTCCTTCCTATCCAGTAAATCCCATTCCACATCTGTCATGCTTGAGGGTTTGTTCACCTTCTCAGACAACAGAGTATAAAGATCCTTCTGATAAAGGTAATCTTCCATCTGCATCTTCCAAAGACTAAAATTTTGCTCGTTGAATTTATCAACCCTAGATCTTCCATCATTTGCCATAGCTCCCACTCAAGATAAAAATTTCCTTTTGATTAAACACTTTAGCAAACCAAACCAAGCTCTGATACCAATTGTTAGGAAATAAGAGATAAAATATGTGGAAAAATCCCTCACAGAATCGTAACAGTAGAAACTAATATGCAGAAAATATTACAGATCTCAAATAAAAGTGCAAAATAAAATAACACAACACAAAGAGACAATATTTAATGTGGTTCACCCAATTTGGGCTACGTCCACCAAGAATCACTTGCTCAGATTTTATTACAATCCACCACTCTTTCAATACAATACCCAGATCTGTTTGGAGCTATGCTAAAAAAACTCTATAGAATTCACACCTGAATTCAAAGCACATCTGCAATGTTTTTCATACATCTATCATAAGCATAAAACCATATAAATAGACAACTACTTAAGTAGTTTTACAAAACCGTGGGTATCAAAACCATGGGCAAAAACTGTCCCATAAACCTATGGGTCAAAATCCTTCGCATATGAGAAAATCATGTTTCCCAATATATCAGGCACGTTTTAAGGCCCAATTTTTTTTTTCGGGGGCTGTACCCCCAAACCCCTGCTACCGGGGGCTGCCACCCCCAGACCCCCACTCGAGGCCCAGCCTGGCCCCGAACCCCGGCGAGGATACATGAAAAGTGTACAGTACTCTTAGTGTATAGTCTTCAACACTTTCACACATGAAAATAGGCTCCACAAGCTAACACCATTAGTATGTTAGAAAGATAAATATTATGTTAAAGTGTGAATATAACAATGAAAAGTAAGTGATAGTGAAGTAAATGATGTAACAATATAACCTATGATGTGTAGAGAGTAGTAAAGGTAAATTTCCCCAGGAGCCTCATCGAGACTAACAAGGGATACAATGTCAAGCATCATGCATTGTGTAATGATCCATAAGATATCTGCATTCACTTCGAAAGACCAAGTGAGCACGCATGTGTATATAGAAAAAGATATTAGCATACTAAGAATTTGGCTAACATATTAAGAAATGTACAACCTGTAAGTGACATAAGCAAACAAGAGTAAATGCAACTAAGACATGCAAATGTAGTATGAATGTGATGGGGTGGCATGCAGGATGTGAGGATGGAAGAAACCATGTTTCCCCCCAATGAATGTGCATGTAATGAGGTTCGTTTATAAATTCCCCCTCAGTAGTCAAGAATGAGCGATAGAAATAGAGTGTGCCACCAGGAAATGGGTGTATCGCATGCGAGTAAATGCTAAAAAATATATGTCATGAAGCACAAAGCGTGAAGTGTGTAATGTGAGGTTTATTGATGTAGTGTGCCCTCAACAATTAAGTGTGAACTATAACATGAGAGTATGTCATAGGGTAATGGGACAAAGAATGTTTAAGTGTAATAGCGTTTGAGATACATGACATTGAGTGGATTCCTGAGTGATTTTCCAAGAAGCGTGGCGAGGCGATATAGACCATGTCATGACTTATCAGTTATTATATAAGGTCTGAGACAATTGGGTTTGAAATTTCCTTTTATTGCAGCATTGGCATTAGTATTTTTATGATTTTATTTTAGAACAAGATCACCGATATTAAATTAACGTGAGTGTACTTTATCATTATAATCCTATGTAATGCATGCTTGATAAACGTGAAGATTCTCTAAGGATTATACCCAATGAGAGTCAAGAATTTCAAGTTCATATAATTGATGGTCACAGTATTTGTTATATTTTACAATTCCTTTGAGGGATACTCGTAACAAAGAAATTTAGAGCTTTAAAGGAATGACGACCTAAGTGATGTAGACAAGTGAAAATGGTGTAGCATTATTTGGAGTGTGAATACTGGTGCGGTAAGCACAAAGAGCATATAGAGTTTGCTTGTGGTAGTCATTCCTAGAGGAATCGACAATTTTGCGTAAAATATTGACAATGGTTTTATTAGTAACTTATGCTTGGCCATTTCCCTGTGGATAATAAGGAGTGGAAAAATATTACTTGATTTTGAACTTGGCACAAATTCATTTATCTTCCTTATTTTTAAAGGGAGGGACATTGTCAATGATAATTCAAGATGGTACACCGAAGCATGTAATGATGTGCGTAGTAATGAATTGGTAGATGTCATCACAAGTAGTGGATTGCAAAGGTGCCTCTTTGACCCATTTAGTAAATTATTAAGTAGTGGTAATGATGAAATTATAGCCATCAAATGATTCTAGATTGATTTTTCCAATGAGGTTGAAGCCCCATAAGGAAAATGGCCATGATGAGGCAATGGATTGGAGTTCATATGCAAGCGCATGGTAGAGATCATTGTGCTTTTGACACTTGTCATAACATGTGGCGTATTCCAAACAATATTATTCCATGGTGGGCCAATAATAACCTTGGCGTAAGATATTTTGAGACATTCATTTTCCCGAGAATTTTCCTCAACATAGGATATCATGAATTTGGGAAATGACTAAAGTAATATCATTGACACCTAGATAACATAATAAGTGACCCTTGAATGCCGGTTTAAAAAGTGAGGCTCCAATGATTATGCAACGTGTGGCTTCCCACTGTAGTTTATGAAATTCATGAGGCTGGAGGTTGAAATGGATGGTTTGGTGATATATGAAATTAAATATCGGGGTGAACCATTCAGGGGTGTCATGGTTGTGTGTAATGGCACATGCATCTAAAATTAGAATATCAGTGGAGGGATGACGTAAATGATGAATTATGAAAGTGGCTTGATCATCAGTGATATGTTGTGGGATAAGAGATCCAACACTAGCCATGACATCAGCATGACCATTGTCTTTGCAAGGAATGATGATGATAGAATATGAGTCAAATGTGGCCAATATAGATTTTACAAAGTCATTTTATGGGATGAGTCTCTCTTATTTGGTTTAGTAGATGTCATTGAATTGATTAACAACTAGTTGAGAGTCACTCTGAATATGGGAAGCTTGCAAGTAATAGTGAGGAAAAGAATAAGAGCTTCATATTCAACGATATTATTTGTACAGGAAAAGATTAAGTAGTAAACAAAAGGGAGATAATCACCATGAGGGGTGATAAATAAAATTCCATCTCTGGCACCTGAGGCACAATGAGATCCATCCAAATACATGGTCCATGTATCATGATGAATTGTGTAAGTGGTGAAGTCATCATGGAAGACTTCGTGGATGGGAGAAGGATTAAGAAGAGGAGCATATGATAACTAGTTAGTGATGACTTGGTGATTAGGAAAATATTGAATAAATAAATGCTTGATACTAATTATGTAAAAATGATAAATATATTTAATAAAGTACAAAAATCGACCCAAGAAAAAATTAAGTTAAAAAGTATGAAACCCTAGTTGCAAATGAAGGGATAAAATACTTAGCTGATTCACAATTAATTATGGACTGTGCCGAAGTGAAAAAATGATGAAATGAGAGGGATAAGTGTCACACAGAAGCTCATAAAATTGTGTAAATGTAATATCTATCTGGAATGGGGTGCCTGGACTGGGTAGGGGTGCTTGCGAGTGCTACACACCTACTCTGTGCACATGTGACTACTGATAACCTTAAAAAAATAACTTTTGATGATCGTGAGATGTTCTATGTCCTTCACTACCTATCGCTAGTATGTCGCACCAAGTTTGTAGATGTTACCTATAACCTGCAATAAATAAATGACCTGCAAAACCCTCAAACCAAATCCAATCCTAAAAAAGAAAGATGCAAAATGAGGGGTTGGAATGTCCTCGACTGTCAAAAAAGTTAAATTACGACCAAATGCTGCACTACATCTCAGATTCAATGTAGTTCTATGTGTGTGTGTGTTCTGAAAGTGTGCCCTGAGTGGCTCTTGTGTGTGTCACACTTGATAGTGAGCAAGTAGCTAGATGTAAAAGATTTAAATAGAAGTGTGCATGAAAGAATTAACTTCCCCTCCTATGTAGTGTATACAGAAATGGTAGTCCCTTGTCCCTTGTGTGGAGCTATATGGATGCTTGAATGCTCTTAGAATGCTCTTGAGATCCAACCTTAGGTGGTGATAGCTAATGCTTAGTGCTTGGTCCCTTATTATGGTCACATAACTTTATATTTATATGAGTCCTTTACTTGAATTTCATAATTAACCCCGAAAAGGATGACTGCCAAAAATATAAGATGCCCAAATGGCTATAAAGAACCCAAAATATGTGAACAAAGTACAAAGAGGTCAGGGACACCTAGAGGGGATGGGGGCACCTGGTGCTGACATCTTGTTTGGGCACTGGTGTCCAAAATGAGAAATGCAAAAGTATGAGAATACAAACTGGGAAAGGAGTGTAAGACCAAAAGAGACAATATAAAGAGATAAAAGATGGCCAAAGACAAATATCAATTAGTATTTTCTTTCTTAGGAATCATATGACTAGTAGTATATGATCAAGACTAGATAGATACCCAAAATGCGTGATTTAGTGCCTACATTTTCCCCCACTTTATTTTGTTGAGCGAATGATCAATAAAATAAAGTAGATAAGAGATGCATACTTGATAACCATGTAGTTTGATGATGAAAAGCATGCTGAAAGAGATAAGAAAAAATGTGGAGTGATAAAAAGTGAAGCATGGAAGCTAGAGAAGAGGAAGTGAAAAATAAGTGATGATGATGACCCTAGGACGAGAGCATATATGTAGATGTTACATTGTACATGTTGATGTTGATTGATGTGTGATGTTGTGTGATAATGTGATGATGTGACTACCTCTTCCCATAAGGATGGACCTGCAAAAGAGAAGAAAGAACAATTAGTCAACTACACGTATATGTAAAATTTGATCAAAAAGAGTAAAAAATTTGTAAGAAAGTATGTAAAAAATGTGAAAAGGAACATGTTCACCTAATCCATGAAGTGAAAAAGAGATAGAAAGGGTCCTGAATATGTTGTAGAAGAGTGAATTTTTTGGGCAATCTCACACCAATTGCGCTGAGTGAGAGTTTTTTTGGTGATCTCACGCCAAGAACGGAAGAAGTGTACTAAGAAAATTTTGGTGTTATCCTCCAATGTTTAACTTCTTCCTGAAGTGTGAACACTACTGCATATGGTGTGTAAAAACCTGATCCATTTCAAATAACTCTGATCCAACATGAAAACAGAAAAGAAGGTATAGTGCATGCATGCCGAATATTGAAGGAATGTGTGTCCTATAAAATATGCTATGTAAAATTCCAAAAATTGTACTAAACTAAAAAATATCGTGTAGTTGCCCCCTAGTCATAGGCATCCAGGAAGGGTCAGGGGTTCCCAGGTGCTACTTTCTAGGTCTGGGCGTTAGCGTGTGTGCTGTACTGAAGACCCAAGTTAGGTTCTAAAAATTTTATGAGATTAAACACTGTGTTGTACTAGTACTAAACTGTGTTGTATTGTGATTGTAAAATTTTGTATTGGGTGACTGATTCACTCGATAGATGCACCCCTTGTTTGGGGTGCAAGAGACATCACTGAGGATTATGCGGTGCAAAGGAGGAGCAACCACTGAACTGAAACTGATGCCTGTAGGGGGGATAGAGCGTGCTTGGTAGAAACCAAGGCACACACAAACAAAGTGGCTGGAAAAAATTGTTAGTGCAAATAAGATACACACACATGTAGAAGACAAGAAGTAAGCAAAAAACACAAGAAAATAATTTAGGCAAGAAATAACATAGAAAAAGTAGATCGTGAAAAGTGGGGTTTAAAAATAGGACATCACTCATGATGTTGCAAGAAAATCGAGGCCAACATAGTTGAAAGAAGACATTATGCACACAAGATAAAGGGAAAATCCTGCAAACAATGACAAACAATGAAAAGCACTGACAAAAAATAACAAGCAAATGTAACAAACAACCATAGAAGCAAATAGACATGCAAAGAAAATTATACACATGAAGCACCCATTAGCATGTTAGGAAGATAGAATGTATGTCAAACGTGTATAAGCCGATAATAACATGATATGAAAAATGAAATAATAACACCTATGATGTACGAAAGTGGATGCCCCCAGGAGCCACTGCGGGATTGGTAATAGGTATTGTGCCAAGTATACGTGCTACATGTATAAATATATATAAATTCTGCAATCAAAAATAGAAATAAAGTGAACACACATGTATATATGGAAATAAAATGACATACAAGATATCTTTTTAGCATGTAACAAAGTGTACAATGTAAGCATAAGAAAGCAAGAGTACATGTGACCAAGATATGTAGTATGATGTGGATGAGATGAAATGGAATGCATAGTGAATATGATAGGAGCCATATGCCCCCAAGTGAATGTGAACAAGTATGCGTGAAGTGAGGTTCATTTATAAATGCCCCCTTAGCAGTCGAGAATGAACCATAAAGCAAGAATGTGTCATCGGGAAATGATTTTAATTGTGCACTAGAAAGATATGATCAATAAAACATAAATTGTAGAGTGTACATGTTATGGTGATGAGGTTCATTTTAGATGTGGACCCTCAGCAGTTGAGTATGAACCGTGTGACTAGAGTGCATTATAGGGGAATGAGCGCAACGTGTAAGAGCACACATGATAAAGGTAATTCATGAGTGTATAAACCACATATGACGTGTAATAAAGGCTGGAAGAAAGTGATGTGATGAATGTGTGATGTGGGAAGTTTACACTGTGTGAGGTTCATGTGTATAGTATGCCATCAATATTTAAGTGTGAACCAAAGCACAAGATTGTGTCATCAAGTAAGGACGATAAAAGAGTGTATCAATATGAGTAAGATGTCATTGAGTGTAAAGAAAATTTGAGTCAAGCCATCAGATCAACAAATAGTATCAAAGAAAACAAGATCCAATGAAATATGATGCCAATAAGAGTTATTCATGAAAAGTATGCATGTGAAAGGAGTGTTATCACTGAATCACAACACCCTCCAATTTGCACAAGTATGTGTGCTTGAGCTCACAATGTGATTGGGTAACATGGGTACTATCTCCAAGTTGTGTGACTTGCTACTTGAGATAGACCTCCAGAGAAAGTTGGCTCTTCTTCCCAATCCTAGTGCAAACTAAATCTACTGAAATGAAGCTACTATCTATATCCTACAATTTCTAATGGAACAAGGAGAGAGAAATAACATAAAAGTGAAGGAAAACTACACTACAGAGGTGATGCACCAAAAGAAGGGAATGAGAATAGCTTTCACATGTGTTAAAAATGGAAGTAAAGTGCAAACTAGAGAGGGTGATAACAGTTCTCCACACTCTAGAATCTGCATTCACAACAATATATCATACACACAAAAAGATAATGAATCCATGTAAGAGCATAAAATAGACACAATATATCTGCAATAAGATTGAAGAGGCAAGGAGAATGCAAATAAATACAACAAGGGAAGATACATCCACGAACTTGCATCTATTACTTCATGATATGCACAGTTTAAGCTATTACAAAATAAAGGCCTGGATTACCATATAAGGAGTCCACTACAAAGGCCTGTAGCACATTGGCTTCATAAAACCAAAATGACATAGCTTTTCTACTCAAACTATCCTCCTTGATAATGAGCCCAACACTTCAATTTATAGGATTTAGAGAGGAAAGAGAGAGAATGTAAAAATGACTACATATTGGTTCCGTTGCTTCAAGATGTAGTCATTTTTACACCCACAAAAGAACAAGGGAACCCTATGTGTGCCGAAATATCACCCAGTGGGTGCTAGGAACTCACCTGAGGCACGGTGGGCACCGAGTCTCTCCTTTATGCAAGTTTATTGGGAAACATCATCCATGATAGGAATTTAAAGAGAGTGAGTGGAGATGAGACATGCAACCATCATAGAGCTCAGAATGGCTTCTAGACTAATGCAGTCATTCCAAATAGAAAGATACTTTAATAAAATAGGACTGAAATCAAATAGAAAGGAAAATGCATAAGGATTCATACTCATTTTATAAACATACATGAAATAGAAGTATAAACATATGAACTGCCAAATCTTGAATTTATAGGCCTCTTGAACTGCCAAATCTTCTTTCTTAGGCTTTAGATCCATCGCCAAGTGTCCAGATGTGGTCCTCCATGGGAGCATGCTCCTCCAAGTATGAGATCTCCACTCCTTGTCATGATGGTTTTCTAGAAGCTTCCATCACAGGGCATATTCCTTCCTAGGCCAACCTATCGCCATGATGGCACCTTATCCACTCCGCATGTGCACTCAGGTCACGCTTTTATTGTGTTCTGCCTGATATGCCAAATACAACTAAGTCTCGAGACCTTGTTCTACCAGCACATAACATGGTTCCTTCTAAAACCCTCCTAGAACCTTGCCTTGCGTGTCTTCTTCTTGCTCGCCCACCCTTCAACTTAGGCCTTGCGCACCCATGCACATTTTTGTACTTAGTATTTTAGGGGCCAAAAATCACCCCACACTTTACCTGTTATCTGCCCATGGGAACACTTCTTCAAAGAAATAATTATAATAGACTTAACATATTGGAAAAAGAATAAGGGAATGAAGAATTGGGAAAAATGAAAGAATGGGGAAGTATTGTCATTATTACAACAAGATAGGAAAATCTTTTTGCAAGTTAGCCTCTAACTTGTTCCAGGCATTGACTTCATTTTTTTCTCTCTAGCAGAGGTTGCCGACTATGGCGCTTACCTCCTCAAAACCCAGTCCATTTCCTCGAGTGTTCAATGTTTCAACCATTCCTTCTAGTTCCTTTCCCACATCCTCAAGCGAATCCATCCTTCTTATAATTTGTGGGTATAACTCCTTTAGCCGGTTTTTAATTGAACCTTTTAAGGTTTCAATAGCTTCTGAATTTTTCTCGACTTCGTCCAGGATCCTCTCCCAATTTTCTCTATTTCCTTTGTTCTTCTCTTGGAATTCCTTGAGATCTACCTCATGAGTGACGACCAGAATACTCGCCACTTTATCTATGTCTACGCAATTATCATACGCAGCCTCAACAATATGGGTAGAAATTTTCACATCAGCAAGAACCTTGCTGTACTCAGAAATGATTGCTAAAACCTTCAATTTTTCCTCCTTCTCCAAGCACGCTACTACTTCTTACGTAGATTCTAAGGCCAGAGGTTGCCTTTCCATGGTGAGGATGCATGTTAAGTCTTCAAGGAACTCAAGGGAAGATCCATAATTTTTCGTGGGCAGTGCTAGGTCTGGATGCTTCAAAAAAATGGCATCTGTGGTGGACTCTACCTTCTTATATACCTCATGCACCCTTTCCTTTTCTTCCCTTAGTTCACGCTTTAGCTGTGCGTTAATTAGTTCCTCCTGCTTCAAGTTCTTGGTTATCTCTTCTAGCTCTTCTTCCCTATTTTCTAGCTCTGCTTCTAGAAATTTTACCTTGTCATTCCTTATAAATAACCTGGCTTCTAGTTGAACCGAGACCTTGTTCAAATCATTGCAGACTTGTTCATCCAAAAGTTGCTGAGTGCTCACTAAGGGGTTATCTCATTTTGACTCAGGCATCTTCATTAGTGCCCCTTGGCTTACCTCTAACTCTGGCTCGTCGATGTGGGAATCAATTTCCCGTGAAAGCATTTTCCTCATTTGAGGATATGCACCTTCTTCATCGAATAACTTCATTACCAAGAGTTGATCTGTTGGGACTATGCTTTGGAAGTGCATGCACAACACCTTGTTTGGATCATCAATATAGCTCATTCTTGGCCCCTAGATCTCCATACACTTTTCTCCTATGTGCATGCCCTTAGGAATAGTTATTGATAGACTGGGGACTCCCGCCTTGTCATGATATTTCCCTACGATTTATTTCCTACCTTCATTCATCACTATATCAGCGTTGCACTCCAATTCTTGTTCTACCAAGGCTTCAATGATTTTCATTGCTTCTCTTTCTGCCACCTCATTTACTTCATCCTTAGTGAGGCTTGGAGTCCTCTGACCCTTTGTGCTAATATCTTCACCTCCTCCCATGTCCTAGGCACCCTCCTCCTCCTGGCTGCCCTTCCTTCACACAAAGTGATAGTCATTCTTCTCCTCTTCACCTTCTTCTCCCTAATCATGCACACTGAAAACAAGTGGTTCTTGGTCTCCCTCAGGTTCATCTTCTTCATCGTCATCCCTCTCACCCCTGTACTTTTCCAAGCTCTCTGTTTCCCATGAATCAACTTCCTCCATCACATTCTATTTCTTCCTAACTAGGGACTCCAGTATAAGAGATTTTGCTTTCTCTTCTTCCTCCTACGGTGATTTCTCTTATGCGATAAGCTTTTCTTGTTCTAGCTCCTCCTCTCTGACTGGGGACCTCTTCCTGCACGTGTAAGAACTTGTTCTAGTGCTTTTTCCCGGGGTGCCCACCACTTGAGTATCTTGGACACTCGGCACCTTTTTCTTTATCTCTTCCATCTCCATTTTCTTTGGGCGTGGTCTTCCTTCTACCTGTCAAGTCTTCAGGTATAGCTATCTCATTCTCAAGATAAGCGCCCTTCTCAAACTTGGACTTTATGCAAAGGTATACACACACCACAGACCTCCCTGTAATAGGTAGAGTTAGGAGTTTCATCATCTAAACTTCATGTGATACATATTTTTCCACGTATGCATGCTTGTTGGGGTAGACCAACATCCTGCGCATCTTCCTGTGGTCCCGATCCATACTTCCAAGGTAAAATTTTAGCTTCTTGGATTCCTTAAACCTATTTACTCCCAATTGGAAGTACTGAGCGGTGAAGGAAAATGGAAGCTTACACCATGGGCTCTTGCTCTCATCAACCAACCTAAATATTCCAATGGAGAAGTGTTGGTATACTACAAATTCAGCTTCTCCCTCTGTGAGATTTGGTAGTTGTTATGGGATCCTCCAATCTACCCTGAATGCATTCCTCAAGCGCGTATACCATTTCTCAAGATGCACCTTGTGAACGGATGTCATGCTATCACAAGTGTATTTTTTGAATCTCTTTATGGGTGAGGGGTCTTCCTTTGGGTACTCCCATATGAACTTATCTGCCGCATCTGGCACTCCAATCTCTAAAAACACAATAGTTAAGAGGACATACCGAAAAGTATCTTATCACCCTCCTATGCATTGCTGATGATCTCATCCATGATGTATGTGGAAAAGTTGTAAATGATGCCCTCCAATATCCTTCTATAAACATTGTGCCATGATTTGTTCACTTGCAGCCACCTCTCTTGGTCATTAAGTTTGGTTACTAGGCACGCGGCCATTCTCATCACCAGGTCTTAGATATCTACAATATCAAAGTACCTTGACCCCTTCTTGTATGCATATGCAGCGATGGTTTATTTGATGGATTCTTTGTCATATAGGTCATCCTTTATATCTTCCCCTTCATAGATGAGATATGTGAATTTTGAAATCAGATGAGGAGCTATGCACATCTTGTGCCCTGCGAAGTGAAATTGATCTTCATGTACATGTGACATTTTTCCACTGATAGAGGTGCTCAGGCATCCCAAATTAGGGCAACTCATAGAGTTGCAACAATCCCACCTTCTTTAACTTCACTTTTACTTCATCTTTATAGATGGGTAACCCTTCGGGTGTCCTCTTGTTTATTAGGCGAACTAACTCCAGCGCCATTTCTTTTTTAGTCGGGTTTGTGTGATGGTTATAATTGCTTACTGTCATGTTTCTTAAATGGGAATCCCACTCCTTTCTAAGAAAAACCCCATCTGGGTACTACATTTTTGCATGCCATTCTTCATTGGTACTTGCGGTGGTTTCTTGTTATTTTCCCTTGCCCTTGCCTTTCTTAGGTGTTACAGCTGGTTTCTTAGGTGCCATTGTGTAGGTTATTTTTGTACTTTAACTTCTTTTGATCTACTTCTCTACACTTTCCAAGCTTAAATCTAAAACTTGTGAAGAAATTCCTTTTCAACCCTTGCCCTAGCTACCAAAACCTCTCTAGAATATCCCCTTCACAAGATGATGCTTCTCCACAACTCTCTCTATGCCCATGAAATATTTTCCTCCTAGTTTGTATATCTAAATTGGTCACTCATGGTTAAATTTCTCCAATTTTTCTTCACACGGATCAACTCTGGAAACCCTAGTTCACAAAAGCTTTTCCTTCTTTGTATTCACAATGTAAATAATGAAGTGTCCAACCTTCTATTTATAGTTTTTCCCACTTTTCAAAATTAAATTCCACCTTACATACCACCATATTTAATGTACAACAAAACTTGACTTTAGTGCTTTAACTCATGCACCCAATCCTTGCACAGACAATCCCCCAACCTTCTAACATGTAACTAACCCATCTTGACAGGGGACTCTTGCGCGCACGTCACCAGCGCCGAAGGTACTTCTGTCATGATTTTTTCTCTCACCTACCCTGTGTTTTCTTTTGCGCTTCTTCCTCTCTTGTACATGGATCCACAATGTAGCCTTACCTTGACACCAACCATCATTTTTTGCCTTTCCTTCCATGCACTTCCTTTCCTAGGGCCATCCAACTAGGCTTTCCAACAGAATCCTTCCTAGTTCTTCACACTTTACACTTTCCTCCACATTATCTAGCCCACACTAAAATGATGCGCGGTCCTCTGTGCATTCACAACCTTCAAAAATTAAATAGGTTACCGGAACCCAAGGCGTAACACAAAACAAAAATGAGAAAGGGAAACACAAGAAAAGAAAATGCACTAAAGGAAATCCTAAACTAATTGGCAATGCTGCCTTATCTACAAACACCAAGAAGGCTTATTTATAGTAGGGCTTCAGCCTACTCCCATTGAAGTGTCCTGGCAATCTCATCCCATCCAGCGCTTGCAACTGGCATGCACTTGAATCAAGGATGTATGAGATGATGTAGGGGCCCAACCAATGGACTTTCAACTTCCCAAGATGGTGTAGAAACTTGGAATCATAAAGCAAGATCATCTGCCCAACCTCAAACTTCTTGTTCTTAATGTGATGATCATGCCATGCCTTTTATTTTTCTTTTTCAATTCTCTAGCTCCACCTGGCTAATGATCATCTCTCATCCAACTGCATTAATTTGTCTATTCTTTTCTCCAGCACTTGTTCATCATCTAATCCTCATGTGCGCACTATACGTAGAGAAGGTAACATGAATTCAACTGGTAGGACAACCTTCATGCCAAACACCAATTGGAATGGTGTGGCTTTATTCAACATATTGTAGGTTGTCCTATATGCCCAAAGAACAGCTGATACTTTGTCATCCCAATCTTGTCTACCAACATCACAAATCTTAGTCAACGTGTGACTGAGTATTTTGTTAAATGCCTCCACGGTTCCATTTTCTTGTGGATGGTAAGGAGTAGTCTTGTGATGAGCCACCATGAATTATGCTAATAGAATCCTTACGGTCTCATTCAAGAAATGTGTACCCCTGTCAGTAGTCAAACTCAAAGGGCATCCATACCTTATAATAATGTTTTCCCATAGGAACCTTGCTGCAGTAGCTGCTGTAAAATCCTTAATGGGTGTTGCTTCTGCCCACCTTGTCAAGTAATCTATGCAAGTGATTATATACAATGATCCAATCCTACACGCAACCGATGCAATAGGTCCTATGAAGTCTATAGCCCATTTTTCGAATGGCTCAACACTGGGAATAGGGTGTAAAGGAATTTCATCTCTTCACCCTAGTTTTCCAATGCACTAACAATGGTCACATGCCTTACAATATTCCTTGTAGTCTTGATATAGGGTCTCCCACCATAATCGAGCCATTAATATCTTTCTTACAGTGACATCACCTGTATAGTGTCCTCCTACATTACCTCCGTGCACTTCTTCTAGTATGGCTAGGCGCTCATGTTCTAGCACACACCGGCGTAGAATCTATTCACATCCTAGTTTTTATAAATCCCCACTAATCAACATGTAGGGCACAGAGTGTATAACTAACTAATTTTTTTCCAATGCCTTCATCCCTTCCGATGCTACGCTTGTGTTGAGAAATAATGCAATATCTTCTAAGTCTGAGGGCGCGTGCCGTAACCTAAATAGTTGTGCATCTGGCATGGTATCCTCAATGCTTTGCACATCCTCCCCTGAATCAATTCTAAACAAATGATCGGGTCCAGAATTAATTTTTCTTGGTTTGACAACCACCGTGAACTCAAATTCTTGGAACAATAGTACCCACTAAAATATGTGCCCTTGTAGAATGGGGGTTTTCACTAAATATTTCAATGCCATATGTTCAATGTAAAATCTAAATGGAGTTGATAGAAAATACTATCTGAACTTGTGAAGCACGTAGATAATTGACAATTCCTCGCCCTCAGTTGTAGTATAATTCTACTCCACTAATGTTAACTTCCTGCTTGCAAAGCACAAAGGGTGATCAATAATCCCTTCACTAGGCTATGCAAGTATTGCTCAAATGGTGGTCCTCGAGGCATCAAAATGAATGTGGAAGGGATTATCCCAAGAGGGGAATCATAGTATGGGTGCGGTGACAAGCCTATCCTTTAAAGTGTCAAATGCCTTCTACTATGCCTCTCCCCAAATAAAGGCACTTTTATGTCTAAGCAACTATTCTAAAGGCACGACGATATTGGCATATCCCTTGATGAACTTTCTGTAGTACCCTATATACCAAAGAAATCTGCGCAATGCACTTTGACTAGTAGGCTCCTTCAATCTCACAATTATGCAGCTTTTGCGGGATTCACTAGTAGGCCTTCCTTACATATGACGTGTCCCAATAATGTTCCAAATGGGGTAGAAAAGACACATTTATTAATATTGAGGGATATCCTCAACTATTGACACCTTTTAAACATTAACCTTAAGTTGTCACAATGGTCCCTCACTAGCCCACATACTGTCCAATCATCTAGGTAGACTTGAAGAAATTTATGGATGAAGTCCTAGAAAGCTTGTACCACAATGCGCGAGAACATAGCAGGCGCATTCTTCAACCCAAAAGGCATGAATGTATAGGAAAAACTTCCCCACTCAGTGGAAAAATTCATCTTCCTCTGGTCCTCCTTCGTGAACCTTACCTGGTGATAGCTCGAGAATCCATCTGTGAAAGAGTAGACCTTGCGTCCTGCCACCCCTTCTGAGATATCTTCAATAAATGGGGTTGGGAAAGGATCAATGATACACACTACATTCAGGTCCATGTAATCAACATAATCCTTATCCTTCCATCCTTCTTGATGCTAATTACCATTGGACTTATCCAATCTGACTCTTCAGCAACTTCAATGATGCATGATGCTATCATCTTATCTATTTCCTCCTTAACCTTCACGTGTAGGTTAGGATTAATCCGGTATGGTCTCTTCTAGACCGTGTGTAGACCCTCCTTCAACTTAATTCTCATTTCCCCCAAGGAATGGTGAATACATTTTAGTTCATGATACCCGTGCGGGAATAAATCCTCAAACTCATGTAAAAGATCAGTGATTTTAGAGACTTCTTTCTCTGACCAATAGTCTCCAATAATTGCCTCCTTGGGTTCTACTCGTGAGACGATGTTAACCTTCTTTGTCTTTGAAGGTTCATGATAGGCATGTGCCCATTCATTATAACTATCTAACACCTCGTGTGTCCCCAAAGAATGGTTAACATCTAAGTTTTTTGCTTCTTCCCAATCAATTACATACACCATCTTTCCTTTTTCTTTCTCTATACACACATGCTCAAACCGTATCTCTTCTATTTCTTCTTCCTCAAAGCACACCTCTAGGCCAGGTTCACCTAGCAATTCTAGTAGCCTATCTTCTTCCATGGCACTATCCCCAATGGTAAGGCACTTGACAACCTATAACAACTTATACACCTAGGGTTTTGTACTGCAATACTCGAATGCTTGAATGAGATCAACCGCTAACTCTTGCCAATTTCCTGTCTGGTGGTGTGTCTCAGCGTGAATGTACCATGCACGCGCACAACCTTGTAGGGTGGAATACAACTTGTGAACCCATAATGAAGGTGGTAATGCTGTTGTGCTTCCCACCCAAGTTGTCTCACATGCTTGGATATGGAAGGAAGCGGTCTCTTTACCATGGTAGTATTTTATAGCCATGGGCGCGTTGCTTATGTAAAATCTTATGGAGAAGGAAATTCACACCTCACACCATTCCAAGAGGTTATCCCGATGTGTCTCCCACTAGTGCACAATAGTTCTGAGTAGGACATAGCTTAACATCCCTCTTTGTTCATTCTCCTTCTTCCACTGAGCTTCCATCTCCTGTAAAAAGATCTCAGGGAAGGTCCCTCCTGAATACTTAGGTAGCTTCTTTCCACCTAGGTGCCGGACCATACGTGCCTTTGTCACCTTTGTCACCAATCCTCTCAAATGTCATCTGATTAACTCATAGGTCCCATGCACCCAATTATCGCATGCTATACTAGTGGTGTCAGTTAAGGACTGAGCATCTTCATACTGGATAACTCCTTCTGTGGGATGGATTACCTTTGGATCCTTGATTGAGTCCACATATATTCTATCTAGGACCTCTTCTCTCAAGGGTTCAGTAGAGGGTCCTGATTTTCCATCAGCCAGGGTAATGATGACCCATTCCTCCTCATTTTCAAAGCTTATGTATCCCTTGTTGAACCGAAGATCCGCTTTGTTATTATAACACCATGGGTGCCCAAGTAATGCTAGGAAATTGTCTACCTCGGTGAGTGCCAAGGCTTTGAAGTCCTCAGTAAACTTAGCCCCCTAAATGGTGATAGTTGCATCCTTTAATACACTGATGGGTATTGCCTTCATTTTGTTTTCCATATACAACACATTCAAAGATGGCTGTAATGCAGGTCTTCCCATCTGATGCCATGCATCTAAGGTGAGAAAATTGACCTCCACGCCCATGTCAATGAGGATATTACTTAAGGATCTATCCATCCATGACCACATTTAACATGATCTCCTTATCATAGTTAAGGCTGTGAGGGGGAAGGTTTACATGTAAGACCTACCTCTCATGCTCTTCTCTAGCATGTGGTACCTTCTCTCTCAACCATGCTCCTAGCAAGGGAATAATATTCTCTTGCCTTAGCATTTTACATACTTCCTTGACCTCATCTAGGTTATCCTTTGGCACCTCGACCTTCCTTCTTTGCTCCTCCCTCCTGGACTACTCCTTTAGACACTAGATTTCTCCTTATAAACTTCTGAATGATGTCCATGGTTTCTTGATATACCTCCTTCTGATGCACAGGGTCTGGGTACTTCCCATGTACCACTTCTTCCCTTAAAACTAGGTTCTTCTGCCTTGGCATTTCCTTTCCGTGCGCGGCCTCTACTCTTGTTGTTACCATAACAGGTTCCAAACCTGCATCACGTGTCACCCATGGCATCCATTGTGTGTCAACCTTATTAATGCTTACCATTACAACACCCTTGTATTTCCAGTGCTGCTAACTCACGTGCTCAAATAACTCAGGGCACTCCTCATACTTGTGATTCTTCCCACACCAGGAGCACTGTAATAAGTTTGGGAACTCGTGCTTGTAGTGGTATGTAGATCCACAATTAAAATAGGTTCCACGTGGGAACTCACTTCTTCCTCTGTGGTTACCATGACCACAAAATCCTCCACAAAATCCCCTTCCATGCGTACCTCCATCTACGCACTCCTCATAATGGCGATCATCACTCTTAGAACTACTGTCAATGTTGGTATGGCGCACACCATGATCAATGGCCTCATGGATGTGGTCAATAAGATGAAAATCCTTGGTATCATGGGTCGTAGAGGTACAAATATTATAGTAGCAAGGGACATCTACTCACATCATGGTCCCCATGACAAATCTTATAGTCTACTATGATGACGTGTACTGTCTTTTGGGGGAAACTATCCTTGGCATGCCACTCTACTTCATAATCTGTACACCACATTCCACTGTGAGACTCATGAATTGAGTTCATAGAAAAATTTTCCAGCTACTTAGCTATAACAATGATTTGAGCTTCCAGAAATGGGCTAACACTAGTGTCAATGCTTCCAATAGCTTCAATGCATAGGGAAGCTTTCAACGCGTCACGTGGGTTTGTGAAAGTTTTATGAGATAAAGCTCTTCTAAATGGTGTTATCAACCCTCCAAAAAACCATTGAGCATGATGTGAAGGGCGAATGTCATATGAAAATTTTGACAGGAGAGTCTTAAACCACGCGTCATACTCTCGTACACTCTCTGTTGTTCCATGTTGAATCTACTTAAGGGTGCTGATGCCCTTCTGTTCAAACTCAGGGATGTGGAATTTTGTTAGGAAAGAATTTTTCAATGTGGTGTAATCTACCACTGTCTGATGGGGGTCATAATTCCTATACCAACTATGTGTGCACCCTTGCAACATTCTTACAAACTGACTGGCCTTCCGTTTCGGGGTCATGATCCCCTTTGTACACTATAACAAATCACACTTGTGGATATGCTCCGCAACATCTTCATTACCCCTGTAATATGGAAAATGTGAAGAAATCTCAAAGAAGACTTGAGGCTTCCTCCTGATCCATTCCCTTGACTTCCTCTGGTGTTTCCTCCCCTACCAGATCCACTAGATCCACCAGGTCCTGTGCCTCTAGACCCACCAGTTCCACCTCCAGATCCACCAGTTCTACCTCTAGATCCACCAGTTCCACCTCCAGATCCACCAGTAGCCAGTAATGGGCCTAAAGTGGTCACATCTAGTGTCCCCAATGTCCCACTGAACTGTGCGCCAACTATTTGTGATATTGTACCACTGCCAGATGTGTGTCCCACGCCACTCCTTGACACATTACCCAAGCCTTGTGTATTTTCTCCTTGTCCAAAAATTCCTCTGAATATTGGAATAGTATGCATAACCATGGAAGTAGGAAATGAAAAATTGTATCTCCTAGGTGTAAATATGTCACTTCCACTGGTACCAATTGGGTCAACGATACTCCTCCCTTGATCTGGAAAACCAAACACTAGGTTTTAGTCACTAGGTGGGTTTAGATGCACGCCAACAAATCTTCTTTCCTCACGTGATGAAATATCATCAGAAGCCGAAGGGGTATCCCTTACGCGCTTGCCAAGATGGTGTAACACAGACTGCTTAGATTTCACATCCTTTGCATGAACCTCAAATCCTTCCTACAACGTCTACCTCCATATATCCATCACACTTGCAACCTCATGTTATCTAGTAATCTCCCTTTCACACACTTCACTATACTTGAGCCATCTCTCCTCCCTTTCTTTCTCAGTCGTAATATTTTCCATCTTCCTCCACCCTAGCTTCCTCGCCCAACGCTCAGAATGGTTTAGCCGGCCATCAGAAATGCCTCTAAAATCAAGGTAACAATCAAGATCTTCATTACCAGAGGGATAACATGTAGAAATGATCCTCTGGGCTCCTGCAAACACTCAAACTCAGCAACGTCTGGACAAGAATATGTATAAATAGCATACTCTAGAGTGTAGGTAACCAATACTCCTTTCCACCAATGATCCATAGCATGAGTCCATGTCAGATCTTCATCTTGCAGCCTCTGGTATTCTTCTTGGGTCCACACGCATGATCTATAATACCAACTTGATCTAGACACATATGTTGAGATCCATTCATATAGTTCTACTAGGAAGCAATAGAAAAAAGTTTCATACAACTCATGGTAGAGGTTCTCTTCTACCCATCTACGTGCATCAAAATTAGGTCTAGTGCTGAATCTCTGTAGAAAATTCTTACTCTCATGCTTTGAAAACATGATTCAACACTTTCCAAAGTTAGGAATTCTCCATCATCACTTATTGCATAGATCATGATGTATGTTATTTTCCCCCTATAACTTTGAAAAGAGAGTCCTGACAACGGAACCATGGTGAAGTCATTTTTACACCCACTATAGAACAAGGGAATCCCATGCGTGCTGGCCTATCACACAATAGGCACTAGGTGCTCACACAAGGCACATGCAGTGCACCAAGTCTCTCTTTTATGTGAGTCGAGTGGGAAAAATCATCTATGATCCAGGAATTTAAATGAGAGTGAGTGGAGAATGAAGACATGCAAACATCATAGAGCTCAGAATAGCTTCTAGACTCATTGCAGTCATTACAAAGAGAAAGATACTTTAACAGAATTAAAGAACTGAATCAAAATAGAAAGGAAAATGCATACGAATTCATATTCATCTTATAAACATACATGAAAAGGAACTATGAAGATATCATGTATGAATCCGAACCAAGAAGGATCATATTCAATTAACTTGGTAACCTCATTACATTCATTAGACTTACTACAGAGCACCACATTATGGTAAACCAAATTCATGCATCATAACTGGTCCATATAATTTAGCTCTCAAAATAAATTTTATAACCCCAAGCCCTTGATACATCCTTCTCCTATATTTCATCTACCCAACCCAATATGACTCCTTGTAACATTTTTACAGAGCTCCGCTCTCTATTGATCCCCCTATATCTTTTCTTCTATGGGAACTTGTATTTATATGCATCTTGAAGTGCCAACTCATCCTTCTACGGCCTCAGATCTAGCACCAAGTGTCTGAATGTGGTCCTCCATGGGAGTATTCTCCTTCAAGCCTGAACTCTCCACTTTTTGTCATGATGGTCTTCTAGAAGCTTCCATCATAGGACATATTCCTTCCTAGGCCAACCTATTGCCAGACTGGCACCTTATCCACTCCGCATGCACAGTCAAGTCATGCTTTTCTCGTGTCCTACCTGTTACACCAAATATGGATAAGTCTTGAGACCTTGTCATGTAGGTGCATATCACAGGTTCTACTAGGACCCTCCCAGAACCTTGCCTTGTGTGCCTTTTACTTGCGCGCCCATTTCTTAACTTCAGTCTTGTGCACTCATACACCTTTGTGTACTTAGTAAATATTCTAGAGGCCCAACAAGGATCATGGGCTCCCAGACACTACTATCTAGGTCTTGGCGTTGGTGACTCTGTTGTGATGATAACCCAAGTTAGGATGTAGGCCATTACTAAGACTGAATACTATGTTGTACCGGTACTGAAATGTAACTATAAAATATTGTATGGGGTGAGTGATTCACCCAACGATGACCCCCCATCATGTGTGTTTTCATGCGGCATTGTTGAGGAGTATGCGGCCCAAAGAAGGACCAACCATTAGAACTAAAATTGATTCCCTACAGGGGGAGGGAGTGTTCTTGGTAGAAACCAAGGCACAAAAACAAAAGTGGCTAGAAAAAATGTGATATTGAAAACAAGACAAATATGCATCTAAAAGATAAGATGTAAGCTATCAGATAAGAATAAAATGTGTAAGCTAACACATAAGAAGAAAATATGCAATAATACAATGTAAATAGTGAAAAGTGTGTGGAAAACATTGAACATCAATCATGATGTCACAAGACAATTGAGACTGAAGTGTCCAAAAGCATAAAGAACAAGTATGACATAGGGAAAATCCCATAAGCAATGGCATACAAGGACAAACAGTAGCACACAACCATGATAGTAAATAGACCTGCAAAGGAAATGCTACATATGGAGCACCCATTAGCATGTTATGAAATATAAAAAGTATTTCAAAGCGTGTATAATCCAATATAGTGGTGTGCTATGAAAAATTAAATAATAACACTTGTAGTGTGTACGAAAGTAGATGCCCCTAAGATCCGTTAAGGGACCAAGTAATGGTACTGTGCCAAGTGTCTGTACTACGTGTATCGATTAGTATGAAATTTGCATCCACAACTAGAAATAAATTGAACATTCATGTGTATATGGAAAGATATTGGCATATAATATATTTTTCTAGTATGTGTAATAAAGTGTATGTAAAAGCATGAGTAAGCAATAGTAAATGTGACCAAGATATGCAATATGTTGTAGATGAGACATAATGGAATGTAGAGTGAATGATAGGAGCATCGTGTCCCCCAAGAAAATGCAGATGAGTATGCATGTGATGAGGTTCATTTCTAAATTCCCCATAAGTACTCAAGAATGAAACATAGAACAACAGTGCGTCAGCGGGAAATGGTTTGAATTATGCACTAGAAAGATGTGATCATGAAATCACATAGCGTAGAGAGTGTGTGAATGAGTGGGTGAGTGTGGGAAGGATCATTTTAGATGGAAACCATTAGCATTTGAGTATGAATTGTGTAACTAGAGTGCACCATAGGGTAATGAACGTAAGATGTAAAAGTATATGCAAGAAAGATACGTTGTGAATGTATTGAGTGTGAAATGTGTAGTTTGTATTATGTGATGTGTGAAGTGTGCAGTATGTGAGGTTCATGTGTATAGTATGCTCTCAATAGTCAAGTGTGAACCAAAACATGAGAATGTGTCATCAAGAAATAACAATATCTGAGTGTATTAAGACGTGTAATCTGTGTGTGAGAGACTAGAAGCGAAGTTTGATACACTTGTGAATACTAGAAGGTGGGAATAGTAATCATAATGTCCCAATTGTAGGACTATGAATAATATCATGTAATATCATCTAGGATGTCATCGTTTTCATGGTCAAAGCCAAATAGATAAGCGTCAGTGACTTGATAAGCAATAGTATTTGGTTGATAACGTAAGGATCCATTACAGTGAAGGTTGTACATGTCCATTGCATATTCTTTATCAGTGAAATTAGGTCATGAACATCCACACACATACCAATGAGTAATATTTTGAGAATAATTGCAAGAAATGAATCATTGCAGATGAAAACATGGACAAATGTTATAGGAAATGAGATGTTTGTATGATCAGGATTTAAGGTGCACCCAATATAGTCAAGCCAAGATTGACCAAGTGTCAGTGGAAAAAATTGAGAAGTATGTTTAATAAAAACTGAAAGAAGAATACATGTAGAACATAAGCATCAGTGATGTGAACATATTCATGATAAAGATGAGGATAATTAGGTAAAGAGATGAGATCATCTAACATGAATTTGAGCCAATCTAGGCCATTTTGTTTGCATATAGTATCAGAGAAAGTAGGATCAAATGGGGTATCTTCCCAATAATAATCATTCATAAAGAGTGTACATGTAAATGTAGAACGTGATAACGGTGGTTGCACATGATAAAATGAAGCAGATACAACAACATACGATGTTTAGATAGGTCCTTGATAAAGTACTATAACAGTAGTAGGAGGGGGGATTTTGAAGCAGATGGAATAACGTTTACTGTGAACATGGAATTCCCTCAAGTGGAGGTAAGGTTTATAGATAATGTTCATGTCGTAGAACAATAGCAAAAACATTAATAGGTAATGCAGTGTTACGATCTATGTCGCAATATTGGAATGGTGTAATATTATCAAGAATCTCCTATTCAAAGTCCTCATGTAAGAATCTAACACATCGATGGAATTTAGAAGAACAATTCTTGCATTCATTGAAGCCATGACCTACCAAGTAAGTAATTAAATGAAATTAGCTGATCAATGACAAAAAATGGAATTGGAATAATCTCTGGTACATCTATGAGTGACAAGGTGATAGTTCCTAAGCATGGATGCATATTAAAATCTTATGCTCAAATAGAGAGAGACATTGGGTTAATATTAGCTACAGAAGGGCCTATAGCCTAAACAAATGATAGAGGAAAAAGATTTAGCTTATATCCAGTGTTGAATAAAATGCATTCGATGAAGCCATGACCTACCAAGTAAGTACAATTATATGAAAGTAGTTGATCAAAGACAAAAAATGGAACTAGAATAATCTCTGGTCCATCTATGAGTGACAAGGTGACAGTTCCTAAGCATGGACACATATTAGAATCTTATGCTCAAATAGAGAGAGATGTTGGTTTAATATTAGCTACAGAAGGGCCTATAGCCTAAACAAATGATAGACGACAAAGATTGAGCTTAGATCCAGTGTTGAATAAAATGCAAGTTGTTGATAGCATGCTTGTATATAAAGAGGAGGATCATTATCATAGACAACTACATTTTTTAGCTATAGTCGATGGAAAATTAATCTGCTGAGAAAATGCATTGAAAAATGTTTGATAAACAACATCTGGATGATTAGTGCTAGGAATACGAGTAGTATTGAAATGATAAATTATTTTAGCATAGCAGTCAAGATTGGCTTGCAAGAAATCATAAATAGAGATAGCCATGATGAGAGGATCCTAGAGATGAGAAGAGTATGAATTAAAGGATCCTAAGAATGTTCAAACAATTCAGGTTACCCAAATAATTAAGAAAATTTTGAAATCAAATATATGCCTAAAAAGTATAAAAATTGACCCAAGAAAAATAAAGCTAGATATTATTAAACTCTATTTACAAAGAGGAGATATAAATACTTAACTGATTTGCAAATAATCCTAGGTTGTGATGAAGTGATGAACTAATGAGAAAAATGAGATAACTCCCATACTAAACCTCAAAAAATTATGCGACTATAAGATATGCCTACATTGGGTATCCTAGGATGGGCCAGGGAAACCTATGGGTGCTGCAGACCTTCTTTGGGTGCCTGTGACTACTCAAAACCTTATAAAAAATCCTTCAAAGGGCCGCAAGGTTTTTAGTGTTCTTTTCTACCTGTTGCTAGTATGTCACATTAAGTCCATAGATGTCTCTTGTAAATAAATGTAATGAATAAATAATTTGCAAAACCCTCAAAAGTGCATCAAATCCCAAAACAGAAATAATGCGAATGAGGGGTCATAATGTCCTCTGATATCAAACAAGTGAACTTACAACTGATTTTTTCACTACATCTAAGACAAAATGTAGTTTTATGTGTATGTAGAGAAATTTTTCCCTAGGTGGCTCTTGAGTATGTCGCACTTGATAGCAAACAAGTAGCTAGATGTAAAAGATTTGTGTATAGAGGAATGAACTTCCTCTCCTATGAAGTGTATGCCAAATTATGTATTCCCTTTCCATTTGTGTGGATTCTATATGGATGCTTGAATTGTCTTGATAATGCCATTGGGTGTAACCTTAGGTGGTGATAGCTAATGCTTAGTGCTTGGTCCTTTATTATGGTGACATAAATTTATATTTATGTGATTCCTTTGCTTTAATTTTGTAATCGAACCTTGAAAAATAATGACTAACAAAACGATAAGATGCCCAAACAACTAGAAATGGACCCAAAATATCTGAGAAAAGTATAAAGAGGTTAGGGGCACCTAAAGGGGATAGGGGCAGTCGATGTTAGCATCTTGGCTGGGTGCTAGTGTTCAAAATGGAAAATGCCAAAGTATGAAAAGATAGATTGGGAAAGTAGGAGTGTAAGACCAAAAGAGGAAACAAAAAGAAAGCAAAGAGGCCAAATACATGGGTCAATTAGTAATTTTATTACTTAGGAATCATATGAATAGTAGTATGTGATCAGGACTAGATAGATACCCAAAGTGTGTGATTTAGTGTCTACACTTGTCCCTTGATGGATTTTTGTGGGATAAACTTGAAATCAAATTCTGTAAGTAACATGAACTATAGCAAGGCAGCCAAAGAGATGTGTGTGAGATAATAATTATCATAAAGGGTCGAATTTGGTGATGATTATGGATCTTGTGATTGAGAAGATAGTGGCGTAATTTATCCCCATGACAAAGACAATGCCAAGGCATAATTTCTCAATATAACTACAATTGACATTCATAAGGGAGTAATGTATGACTAATGTAATAGGCAACTTGTTCACGATGAGCATCAGAATGTTGCACAAAAAGGGCTCCCAAAACATGAAATGTAGCGGAGATATATAAAACGAAGGACCGATCAGCTGTGTGAGGCACAAGAACTAGAGGATTCAACAGATAAGTTTTGATATCTTCGAAATAGCATGGTGACAATGATCATCCTAGACAAAATTTAGTGTCCTTTTTCATGAGGTGTGTGAAGGGCTGGGTTTTGTCAGCTAACTTTGTGATGAAATGAAGGATAGCTTGGATTTTCCCTTGGAGTGAACGCATTTGATGGAGATTTCGCGGGGGAGGCATGTCAACTATGACACAGGATCTTCTTAGGATCAGTCTCAATTCCTCATTGAGAAATGATATAACCGAGGAGTTTTCCAGTCATGATCCTAAAAATACATTTTTTAAGGATTTAAGTGTATATTGTACTATCGCAAGCGTGTGAAAAGGCGTGTGTATGATCATCCAGCCTGAGTGACATGCAATTGCAAGATTTAACAACTATATCATCAACGTAATCCTCAAGGATGTTATGGATATCATCATGAAATATGTGAGGCATTGCACATGTTGATAGGTGGCACCAACGTTTTTAATCCCGAAAGGCATAACAGTATAACAAAAGGTACCCCACATTGTAGTAAATGATGTTTTTTCTTGACCAAAGGGGTTAATTTTAATTTGATTGTAATCAGACGAAGCCATCCATAAAAGAAATAATGTTCATATCTAGTTGTGGAGTTGACTATAACATCTATGTACGGTATAAAGGGAATTGTATCTTTGGGGAAAGCCTTGTTAAGATCACAAAAATTCAGTGTAACAACGAACTTTGCCATCCGAGTTTCATAACGATGGACAATATTAGAGACCCACTCAGGGTAGTCCACAACACAGATGAAGTCATACATCCAATAGTCAGTTGAATTTCTTCTTTGACTAATAAAACAAGCTTTAGGATGCGTTTTTCTAATTTTTTACTAAACCGGTTTGGCTCTAAGGTTAAGGAATATATTATGCATGGTGCACAAGAAGGATCAATACTTGACATATCATTATAGTCCCATGCGAATACATCAGATAAGTCATGAAGTACTTGTTTGATGTTAGCCTATTCTGAAGGTGTAAGAGAAGCGACTAAGAGAACAATACAGGGGGTTTTCTTGGGTACCAAGGCTGTATACTGAATAGTCTCTTCATTTAAAAGTGCATAAAGCGGTCTTCAATATAGGGATCGATAGAGAATGGTATCAAGAGTATCAATATTTGCAATGTAGAAGGATCAGACTTCACCAAAGTAAGTGGTTGTGTTAAGTACAAATGGAGAGCATTTTTAATGATGATGAGGGGGGCGATGGTCATAAGTTCATACGTGTTCTAATAAAACATCATCAGTACAGAATGTATCTAATGCGTGTTAAGTGGAAGAAGCGAAACCATCGAGGAGCATCAAGGATATAGTAGAGTGAGGTTATGAGTGTGGGAAATATTGCATAGACTTTAGAGGGAGATGGGGCAATATAACTAATTCCTAGCTTAGTCGAATGTGTGGGGATGGAAAGAGGTTCGATGATTGCCTTCCCATCTTTTCCTAACTTGGTGCCAGTGAAGCCATGATGAATCATATATTAATATCCAGGACCATATTTAGTAAAAGTGGGTGAAAATGTGTCAGGAGGGGGGGTAGCAGGGGAATGATCGATGATGTTGCAGAAGGAAAATGGGGAGGGATTAACTAAGGCTTCATAGACCACACCTTGATACAATAATTTAAGTCATGTATGAAGGGTGGAGGGAAACACATGCATAGCATGGATCCAAGGCTGCCCAAGGAGAATGTTATAATTAAGATTATTGGGAATTATATGACATGAGATAGGAAAAGTGCATGGTTTAACAGTAATGGGAAGGGTGATTGTGCCTAAGACCCGTTTAGGAATGTTATCAACAGCTACATGTATAGAAACAAACAAACGAAGCAAGGAGGCATCAGAAAGGCCAATTTGGTGAAGGAGTGCTAAATTACAAATATTAAAATTGGACCCATTATCAGACTAAAGCTCGCTTAACCTCTATGTTATTTCAATGCAAAAATGAATATAAAGAGGGGGATCATTATATAAAATAGATTGAGAAGGAATTTTTGCATATGTAAAAGTAATATTTTCTTCCTTAAAAGATAATATTGTAGTAAATTTATGATACATACAGTCAAGAGAAGTATGCGGATGGATACAAGCATTGGGCAGAAAAATATTGGATTTTAGTTTGACATTCAGGGTTGACCCTTAAAAAAGGTGGGGATGGAGACACTCATGGTGACAAGATCCTAGGGTATTGAGGCTGACAATAAAGAAGGAACTAATAGTTTTCAAATGAGGGTATGGGTTCACCAAATTATTTAATATAATTGAGTTAAATCTAATTTTAGAGTAAATAATGTATAACGAATGATATACAAATGCTCATATACAATAAAGACAGAAAGCAATGAAGCATGTACAATATGAAACCCTGAGCAAGAGAGAAGAGATAGGAGGGATTTAGCTAATTCTATGAGCAAAATGGAAGTGATCCGAGCAAGGTGAACTAGATGGAGTAGGCTATAGAATAGTGTCATGTAAAATATCTAACTCGATGTTCTAAGATCTGAAAATGACGTCAGAACAAGAGCGAACCCATAGAGAGGACAAGAGTGTCAAGGCAATAACGTGACTGGATCTGGGCACTAGTGTTTATGTAAATGCTTAGGATTATGATCTTTTCTATGTCAGGAGGAGATTCACTCGTTGATATCTGTTTATCACTCTGAGATTCTTCTCCAATGATCGCTCGATTGTACCTGTAATCTTGCAATAAATAAATTCACTAGTTGCACATACCCACAAACCACATAAAACATGAAAAGGTAAGATGTAGAATGAGGTAGTTAGATTGACCCTGAACGGTCACCCGAAGTGTGATCTTACGACCAAGTGTTGCACTACATCTTAAACTCCATGTAGTTTTTTTTTGTGTGTGTGTGTAGAAATGATTCCCTGGGATGCCCTTGTGCAAGTTACACATTGATAGTGGGCTAGCTCTAGAATGTAACAAGATATATAAATTGTATGGGATGGATATAGAAATTAACTTCCCCTCTTATGTTGTGGATGTAGAAGTGATACATTCCTTTGTCCCTTGATATGAGTGCGCTAGATGGATTGCATTTAATGCTCTTGTTTCTTTTAAATGCAAGCTTAGGTGATATTATGTAATGATTAGTGCTTGGCCCTTTATTTTGAAAACATAACTGTGTATTTATATGATTCCCTTGTTTGAATTTCATAACTGACATCTAAAAGGCTGACCCAAAGTACTAAAAAAGTAATTAAGAAGTGAAAGGGATCCAAAAGGATAAGAAAAAGGTAAATATGGACAAGAGAACCCAAGAGGATAGGAGCATCTGACACTAGTGTCCCAACTGGGCACTAGTGTCTGAGGCCATAGAAAGATAAAAAAATTAAATGCCGACAAGAGTGTAAGATGTATGAGGTCAATAAAAGTTTTGAATAAAAAGCAAAAGGCTAAAGGGAGTTGTCAATTACTATTTTTATTGCTTAGGAATTAGGTAAATGATAGCATGCTTTTAGGACCTAGAAATGTACCCAAGTGCATAGATTTTGTTTCTATAATGGGAAAAACATGTTTTAAAGGAGTTAGTCACCTTGTTCGAAGGGTTTCAAAAGCCTTAGGAGGTCATGTGAAACTAGATCATAGCAATTGGAAATCTGACAGAACCTACTTCATGGTGCCATAATCAAGATAGAATTCTGGGAGTATAAAAATGATGAAATTTGTCTGCTAATGTAACACAAGAGTCTTTATACAAGGTTGAATTTTCTCAAAGAGTATCAGACACCCCAAGAAGAGTTAGGAGCCTAACCAAAGGTCAAAGTGGAGTACATTGGAACCTCTTCATGTTCCATGTATTTTATTTTATCATACTCATTCTGGACTCTAGTGGAAACTCATCTTATTGGCACACATGCATAGGAAAAAGTGGAAAGTGGACTGAAAAGAAAAATTTGAATCTGAAGTAGATTTTATTTTTTTTGGTAATTGACTCATTGGTTCCTTTGGAGTCAAAATAATATAAGGTTGACCCTCCAAACTCCATGTCTTGCTCTCGGGCCTAAAAAACCACTCCTTAGTCTATTTTCACATTGTGTTTGATGACATCAACACAACCGATCAACTTTGAGTGAAGTTTTGGAGCATGGAAGTCCATTTTCCATTTGTACCTTGGTACAAGGGGACATGGAGGATACAAAAATATTCCCCCTATTGAGTGTTATGTTTCGTCACTGAAGTGGTTAGGACATATTATAAACTCACCTTATTTGGATTTTGACCACTTTTTCATGAGTAGCTGATCCTTGGTAGCAGTTTGGGGGCATGGTGTCCCTTTTTACAAATAGAAAGAAGACATGGGGGACACTAAAATCTGCCCCCATCCTTGGCTAAGTTTTGTCACTTAAAAGCGAGAACTTGGGTGTTAGGGAAGTGTTAACAACTCATCTTACAAAATTTAGCCCCATCATCATGAAGCAAGCACCCATGGCACATTTTGGAGAGGTTGATGTCCATTTGTCCATTTACCCCTATTTTTTAAAGGTGTAACCACACCTCTAACATCCACCTGACCCAGGTTGAGCTTATTTCGGTCTAATGTGAGTTAAGGTGTGAAATGTGAGGGAAAACAAAATTAAAATAGGGAAAAATCATTTAAATGCAATGCTTAAATGGTTTTGAGCTTTGTTTGTGTTACTTTATCTCCTCCATTGTTGCTAATATGATGTTATTCTGCCAAAATTTCTTCAAACATCCTCCATGCTAAAACCCTTTTTGCTCATATCTTCCAAACACCATGCACGTTTGCCACAAAACTTTTCCAGCCTTTTCCTTTCAAAAATACCTTTAATAAGAGTATAAAATTGTTTTAATTGATGCTCTGAGCTATTTTCTACATCCATTTGAAATTTATAGCCAAAAAATATGTTTTCTCAGATCTACAAAAACCTGGAGATTGAAATCATTTGAAATTTAGAGCAAAGCCTCACATTACAAAACAATTTTTTTAGATTGATTTCATTCCAATCCGACACTGCAAAGATCCACTTCTAAAAATAGTAATCCTTCCTAAGCCTCGCTACCTATAAATCATAAATGCTGCAAATAGTTCATTTTCAGAGTCGTCATTACCCTTTGAACATAAGGGAAATTCAAAAGCACCAAATTAAGCAACTGGAAACTAAAATGGACTTCTTAA
The DNA here is from genome assembly GCA_019776745.2 of Taxus chinensis. Classification (NCBI taxonomy): domain Eukaryota; kingdom Viridiplantae; phylum Streptophyta; class Pinopsida; order Cupressales; family Taxaceae; genus Taxus; species Taxus chinensis. Next base: position 40,920,585 of record CM034146.1, on the reverse strand, counting down.
TACAAGGCTTACTAAAAAGAGTAAGTGTCGAGATATTGGTTAAGGAAAAAGGATGTTAAGCCTATATGTAGAGAAAATGGTCACCTTTTTCAAAACACAAAGCTAGTTCTAGCTTGTGCACAACATTGTGACCCAGTTTCAAAAACATCCCTGGTAAATGACACTCCAATTCTGAAAATCCTCATTCTGAATGGTTTTTCTCAATGATTACAAATCTCCACATATAAAAATTTGGTGATCACCTCTTAGGATATTTACTCACAGGAATGGACATGGAAAATTTCATACTTACAAAATCATTGACAGCTAGATTGTGGCCTAGGCAAAAGGGAAGCCCTCTCGGTTCCCTAAATTTGGTATCAAATTGATTCTCATCTCATCAGATGGGTTGATCAAAATTTGGAAGAATTATTCAATAATTCTTTCTCCTTCACCTCTCTCAGATCAAAGGATTTTGTCTTATTCTTCATTGTGTCTCACAGGTCACCATGGTTATTTGGTGACAAGATCATCAAGATCACTCTATGCGAGCAAGTTGTCTCATTGTGCACATTAGGTGCATAAAATACAAGAAAGATCATAGAAACATGGAATTGTTTCAGAGATTGGAATGTTGGTTTAAGTGGAAGAATGGATTTTCTCTTGGTTTTAGTGGTCTACTGATCATGGGATTCTTACTCCTTCTCTCAGGGTACCTGATCAGGCTACAAAATTTAATCATTCAAAGGATTCCCTAAAGAGGATGTTTGTGAAGAATGAGTTCACTAAGGGGATTCATCAAGTTCATGAAGTGGTCAAAGGATCAAGAGTTCACTGTGATTTAATAAAATTTGAATATTAAATCTAGTTTCAGAATCACTACGATGATATACAAAAAAATACAAATGCCAAACACTCTAAAGATGTAACCGTGTGAAAAAATGAGAGAGATAGGGTACTTATCTTATTTTTGCTTATCCATAAGTATACTCGAATTGGAGAAACTGATGAACATGCTAGGAAAAATATAGGAAATTCTTGATATAAATTCTAGAACTTGTAGACTGGCCTAGATAAGGGTGAAGGCACCTAGGTGCCAAAGACCTTTTGTAGGAGCTAGTGACTACATAGAGGGTCATAATCTTATTTTTCCTATGTCACTAGGGTTTCATTATCCTTTTTTGTTGGTCACCTGTATGCTGCTGGATGATCATTGAATTGAATGGTAACATGAAAAACAAGTGATATCCTACAAAAACCTGAAACTATATCAAATACTAAAAAATAAAGATGCAAATGGGGAGTCAGACTGACCTCGATGGTCACCTGACAAGGTGAACTTACGACCGTGCACTACACTACATCTCAGAATCCATGTAGTTCTATGTGCTTATGTGTGAAATTGTGTCCTTAGGTTTCCCTTGCACCAATAAAGCCAAGATAGTGGGATGTATCTAGATAGAAAGAAAATGTGTGGGATGGAATTGGGTATGAACGAGAAATAGGAGAGAGAAAGAGATAATAGAAACATTCAAAACAAACAGATGGACTACGAAGTGTGTCACCAGTGAATACTTTTCTTACGCAAGATCCATACATATAACAACATACTTGGAAGAATAGTAAAATAGTAATATGTGTGTGATTTTGTGTCTAAATTCCCCCCCATTATGCTATTTGAATGAAATTAAAGTAGTGTAAAGGAAGTAAATAACATACCTATGAGAAGTCTGTAGAATCCCTATTGCAGAAGTACTCATAGAACATGAGAACATATAACGTGGTGAACCATGGATCAACATGTTGATCCATGTGGCATAAATAGATATGAAGAATTGTTGTAAGGAGCACTTGGATAAAAAGATGTTTTGATTTTGAGTGATTTGGAGATTTCATTTTTTTTGTTATTGGCAATTTGAGGGGGTATGGAGTGATCAGTTCCCAACCCGATTTTGTATGTTTGAAAAACTAAAGAATTTGGGTGTCCTGCCGCCAGAGGAAGAGTGTTAACGAGAGAGGTCTATTTTTACCCTCCTACACCCTAAAAAGGTCCAACCACTGTAGATGTATAAAGACCAAATTTTGTTTCATTTCAATTCATTGTGATCCATGTTGAATAACCCATATAAGAGCACTATAGGAAAGGAAATAATGTCTCATTGCCCCCACTCCGTGGGTACCGTGATATGTATAGTTCTAGATGGATTCCATATTAGGTCATTTGGAAGTGATTGCAAAAATGATTCCCATGTTATGTCATATGGGAAATTAGTGATGCAAATCCCAAGTTAGGTCATATGGGAGGAATAATGAAGCGATGATGTACTGATCGATTGACTTAATTAAAATATTGAATACTTGTTTTGAGATTGAATGTATACAATAGATTACTCATGGTGATATTTTCAATTTTTGTCCCCAGATTAGGTCATTAGGGGGAATGGATAGAAAGTATTAGAAAATGTCAAATGTTGTATGAGAAAATTTTCAATAACGATGTATTAGGAGTGTGTAGTGATATTATAGTAGCCTGAAGGGGATCATAGGGATATCCCCATTATATGCCCCCCTTTCAGTGAAAGGGGGAGTGATAGTAAGAATGAATGCTGAGCCAAAAGTAGATGTGAAATGAAGTAACAGTACACAAAATGACGTATAGTAGATGTCACAAAAGTGTGTGTATGTTAAGTTAAAAATGTTCTAGATTGAAACATAGTGTTATGTAATGTGTACAGTACGATTGTAAGATAAAATTTAAACCAAATAATGCATACAAGGAAGAAAATGGAGTGGCGAAGCTCAAGATATGAGAAAAACCATGTGTCATGTATTAGTTGGAAGAAAAAGTGTGAATAGTAATTATAGTAAAATAACAATTGTGAGAAAGTGATATATAGTACTAGTAAAAGGTGAATAATAACTTCATTTGAACCTTGAGTGATAGATATTTTGAGCTCTGAGCATACGAGGATGCTACATATTAGGGAATCGAGGTTGACTAGGTTTGAAATGGTGGCGATGACCGTAGTGTCACAGATGACAGAGGATTTGGTAAGTATGAGTATTTTCAAAAAAATTGTTTAAATGGGTTTGATTTTGTTGATTTTTTACAAAATTTGGATTTGTAAATTTCTGTGTGTTTCTGACATGGGAGGGAACAAACAAGGCATTAAAGTTCTTCGGGATGCCAACGCCCAGTTCCAGGTGCTACTGACCTGCTCTTTGGAACTTGCAACTTGCTCTTGGGCGCTGACAACCCAAGAGGTTGTTTTTACTCCATAATGTGAAATATGTGGAATTTGATGAATTTTTTTAGTATAGGTTGTTGTTTTGAGGTATATATGAGGTGATAATCATGATGTTATTGGTGTTTTATACTTTGCAGAGGGATATTCATTCGAGGGAGTTCTGTGGAGGTCGACACTTTAGTACATTGTTGACTTTGGGATTATCAGATGTGAAGTGGGATATACTAGACTATTTCAGCCTACAACACATAACAAGGCTAGGGGAGGTACCCCATAATATGCTGATGATCACTACATTATGTGAGAGGTGGTGTGTAAACACTTGTACTTTTTGGTTTACTATTGGGGAAATGAATGTGACCCTAGAGGATGTATATCACATATTGTGACTATAATTTATGGGCGAGAGAGTCCAGGTGATGGATGTAGAGGATGCTTACAGTTAGATGAGAGCAGCTAGGTTATACGTTACATGGACACAGGTATAGATAAAGACCCATATTAGCTAAGATACCATATTGAGATTAGGTGTTATGCAATCACTGAAGTTCATTACAATAGTTATTACTTCATCAATGGCTGTAGAGGGTGGTGGAGTGGGAATATTGTATAAGATGCACAAAATCTGTCAGTGCATAGAGGAGGATGGGACTATATTTGCATGGGCTCAATGTGTACTAGAATTTTTTTACAGAGATCTATATAGGTTCATGTAGGAGGACCATGGGGGTGGAATTGGAGCCACCAAATTGTTACATGTATGGGCCTATGAACACATTGCGATATTAAGGCCACTCAGTGGGACACAAGCCGATTGGGTGAGGCCCGAGATATTTGCAGTGAGGTAGACATGTACACATAGTTAGAGATTAGATAGGACCACTTATAGAGCTATGCTTGATCATATGGGCATAGAGGCCATTATATGGAGACCATATCGAGACTATGGTGGGTGGCTAGAGGATGGAGTAGAGCTATGGTATATATGATGTACTATGTTGTTTAAGGATCAGTTCTCGAAGGTAGCCAAGCTATTTCAGGTAGAGCGAGTGTCACAACAGTTTGATATGGCTCATGATGTGCCCCCAAAGTAGTATGTATAGGTGTGAGACACTAGAGTGCCGAGAAGGCCAGGACCAAGACCAAGCTCGATATGGGCATAGTTAGTTCCTCCTCACCTAGATGAGGTAGATGTGTCCTGTTAGCATATGGATTTTCACGTATGTAAATGACATGAAACAGTGTGGGAGTGAAGTCCCTCCTTAATACAGGTGAGGCTGCCTTTATTGAAAACCAAAACTATATTCACAATTGTACATTCAAAATTGTATGTGGGGGGTTTTTTAGAACATTAATGGAAAGAAAAGTGAATGAGGGGGATGGAATGAAATGACATAACGAAATGGAAAGGAATGAATGGAAGGAACATGTAAAAGTTAGGTAAAACAAATCCTAATATTGCATGAAGAGAAACAATCTATAACTAAAACAAATAAAATGAAGTTTGCATCAGCTAAACAAAAATGAGTAAAAGGGAACACACATGAGCAAGTAGATAATCAGAGCTTGATCACTGTGAACAAGAACAACAAATTAATAACATTGAAAATAAGATCAAAGAAAATATTTTCATGTAAGATTTAAACATCTAACATCTAATGAACATAAGAACATCAAATGTTACAAGATATAATGAATGGGACACAAATTTCATATTTCATTAACTCTAAAATGTCTTCACAAAAGAACACAAAGTTTCTTTCCTGAAACAAAGCTTGCACAAAAAATTATTTTCTTCTCCTCTCTCAAAGTCACCCATTTTTATGCCCCATCATTTTTGGGATCATATTCATTAATATTTTGGTCTGAGTCCGTTGCTGCATCCATAAAGTCCTTGTCCCCAATAAGAGCCAACTATTATCAGCTAATTTTGAATGTGCAAAATTAATAAAAAACTATTAGCATATGGATTTGTACGCATGCAAATGACATGCAACAGTGTGGGAATAAAGTCCCTCCTCAATGAAGGTAAGGTTGCCTTTATTGAAAACCAAAAATGTATTTACATCTGTACATTCAAAATTATGTGGGGGTGTTTTGGAACATCAATGGAAAGAAAAGTGAATGAGGAAGATGGAATGTAATGAAGCAAAGGAATGGAAATGAATGGATGGAAGGAACATGCAAAAGTTAGGTAAAAGCAAAGCCTAATATTGCATGGAGAGAAACAATCAATAACTAACAAAAATAAAATGGAGTTTGCATCAGCTAAATGAAAATGAGTAAAAGGGAACACATGTGAGCAAGTAGGTAATTAGAGCTTGATCACTGTGAACAAGAACACTAGATTAATAACATTGACAATAAGATCGAAGACAATATTTACATGCAAGATTTAAACATCTAACATCTAATGAAAATAAGAACATCAAATGTTACAAGAGATAATGAATGGGACACAAAGTTCATATTTCATTAACTCTAAAATGTCTTCACAAAATAACACAAAGTTTCTTTCCTGAAACATAGCTTGCACAAAAAAGTATTTTCTTCTCCTCTCTCAAAGTTACCCTTTACAAATGAGCCCCTTACTTCCTTTTATAACCCAAAAGTTGGTTACAAAGTAGTTAGGGTTTTACATGAACATTAAATAGCGAACTTAAGCGACCTTTGAATTTTTTAACCAACTTCATTAAAAGTAACTAAAAATAGAAATCACTTAAGTCATCGACAGTTTTCCAAAAGTAAACTCAATAACAACATCATGTTCTTAAAATCCCACTTTTAAAACATACAATAATAACTAGTACCTTATCCATTGAAATGGGGTCCACCTATCTCAAATGTATGAGAAATGGACTCTCCCACTTTGTTAAATACCAAGAAAACTACCACCTTGAACCATCGGTGAAATTAGGATCTACCACTTTTGCCAATTGAAAGGATTTGCATCTTCCCAATTTTTTGAACATATTTTCTTCTTCTGGAGGTTCATTTGGTCAAAGAATCACCTCACAAAATACCTATAATTCCAAAATCCTACCTGGCATATCATTTTGATTATACAGATGTGAATACAATTTTGGTTTTCAATAAAGGTAGCCTCACCTTCATTAAGGAGGGACTTTGTTCCCACATTGTTGCATGTCATTTGCATGTGTACAAATCTATATGCTAACATTTTTTGGTGACTCTACTGGGGATGAGGAATTTATGGACGCAACAATGGACTCAGAACAAAATATTAATGAACATGATTCCAAATCAATGACTTAGTTCTTCTCTTCCACCGATTGCCAAATCAATGAATTTGCAAATGGGCAAAAAATATCCTGATTTACCACATGGGGAAATAAAATGGGGATTTCCAGCCCACTTTGCCATGTCCACTGGAAAATGGCTGTTTATTTCCCCACTTCCCCTAGAAATTAATTCCACTAGCTGGGAAAGAGGGAAGTTGTTTTAACAAGACGAATAAGAAACAGTTGTGAGGAAGCTTCCTAAATCCTCATAAAATCCTTCCGTCAAACTCGTTGGAAGAAGTCATGCGAAGCTTTCCAATTTCTTATTATTTATTTTGAAGGAACATATTAGAGTAATATTTAATTACATCCCTTAACAACTCACCACGCTACTCATAGCCATAGAAGGGAGGAAGAACAGTTTCCACGCAACAGAGGTAAAAGAAGACCACACATTGTTTTATGCATCAAGAGGAAGCAAAATATAAAAACAAACAACAAAATACCACGCATAGATAGATGGCATCTCCACAAATTGGTTTGTGCAAAGACAAGGGAAAAAGTAATAAATTTTAAATTCCTTAGGAAGATTCCAAGTAGGCATCTAAAAACATCATGCATAGCCCAAAGAGATGATAAAGGTAAATATGCTCAAGGAGAAGACAATAGATTTTCATGCCATGGGTGAAGTCTCCTCATGTTCTTTTCAAATGCTCTGACAACGTGGATATCAAACAAGAAGGAAAGAATAAAATAAAAGAATCCCACACAACCTAATTCCATCAAATCCCAGCATGCAGGCAGCAAGGTGAAAGCAAAGGAAATTTCCATGCACCATTAAAGGAAACCAACAAAGGCCATGTGGGTAGAAGGATAAAAGGTCAATCCATGCATTCATTAAAAGAAGGTAAATTTCCACAAAAATACAAGGAAGAACTGGTAGTCTAAAACAATCCTCCAAACATTGGTAAAGTTAAACAAGAATAAAAAAGAATAGATTTCAATGCATTCATCAATGTTCCAATGTATTTATCAAGTTTTTCATTCGAAGTTGTCTTGGTAGAGCTCCACGTAGGGGAGAACAAAAGAAAAGGTAATTTCCACGCAAAAAACAAGAACACTTAGGCTACGCATAGGAGGAAGAGTCAAAATTTTTGGCCAAGAAGGTAAAATTCCATGCAACTTTTGATTGAATTTCAATGCATTGCCAAACAAGAAGAATAAAATAAAGAGGAAGATTTCTACACATGTAAAGAGAAGTCACGATTTAGGTAAAGGGAAACTTCACGCACTGTCGATAGAAAAAGATTAAAATTCATACATTTATACAAATCAAGCAATGCAAAGAAGAAGTGAATTTAAAAGATTAAAATCGATCCTCGCAAGATATTAAAATTGGGAGATTTTAAATAAAAAAATATTGTTGTTATCGCCAAATTTGGAACTCGAGCTTAGTCTTGATATGTTTGTATTAACATTTAAAAAAAATTGTAACTCAGGATTGATTATTATTATTATTTTTAAATAATTATAATAATTAAAACGAGCTATATTCCTCTTGCATTAACGATGGTTCGGAGACTAAGACCTGACATCGTTTACATTGTTTTGCGTGCCTAAGTCATTTTTCTGTAAAATTCATAATGGCCAAAAAATCCAATAAATCTACAGGAAAATTGAGGAAGCCAGTGGAGAAATCGAATAAGTCCACACTCAAGTATGAATTCCAAGGAATCATCACTCCGAGTTCCATCAAGTCGGCATATGACAATATCATTGATACAAATCTAGGTCACATCAATGTGCAACAATTCTGTGATCGGGTGAAAGTTGAAGGCAAAACCATATTCTGAGATAGGCTTTACCATAGTGGTCTACCCCAAGTAGCGGCATTTCCGGTCTCAGTGTAATGCTGGAAAGCTGGTTATCACTTGCGTGCGAAGCATTATGATCCCGAGAGATGAGGAATTTTTAAAGATAATCGCGAGCCTTTCCTCTTAATCATACCAGAGCACATAGAGGAGTTGCTCAGCATACTCTGACTTCCTTGAGAATGTGGATATCACTCGAAAGTCAGCACAATAATTTTGGGATGAATAATCCCTCAGATGGAGCAAGATGGTTAATAACAACTAGTTAGTGACCAAGAGGCCCTCAAGTTGACCGGTTTCCTAAAGAACATGTACCGCGTTGAGTTCGTGGAAGAAATCAGGGACATGCTTACTCTCTTGAGTCGAGTCTTTCAGTTTACCCTCTACCAGGATTTTCCACCCATGGATGTGTCAGTTTATCTGTATCATCCTTGCTAAGAGAGAGTTTGTGGATTGGGCCACCATCATTAATGATACCCTTCACAAACAATTGATCAAAGTGAAGATGACTGGATGTTTCTACATGACATCATAGCTGACTTAAGTAGTGGTAAGAAGAAATCTATTTTCGGGACTTGAAACGAGAGGAGTCATGAGTCCATCATATAATGTCTTCCATTATTATCCGCAACTAAGTTTTAAAAATAGGTCTCATCATTTTAGAAGATTTAACGATGCATTCACCTTTCACATGATTCGAAACCTGAATCAGAATACAAAGGAAAGATTTTCTAAAGAGGCCATGGATGTCATTTCCCAATGGGGAACATGGTTTATTCAATTTTCATCCTTTTCCTACATTCACGTAAGCGGCTTTGTGGGTACTCCATGGAATCTTCCCAAGTACATCAGCAACAAGTGGGCATTAATGGAGCTTGCACAATAACTATTCCAAGTTCATTATTTTCTCAGTGACAAGCATCATTCAAGAATTCATTTCCCAATTCAAATTGGGGAATACTAATGTCCAAATATCTTCAGTGCACAACTCATGGAAAAAGTGTTTTCCTTCATCACAATTCATCCATATGTAAAGAGAGCCCAATTTGATATCAATGGATATATGTAGAAGATTCTTAGAGCAAAGTATCAACATAAGCCTACTATGGAGGATTTCTTGGCTGCCTATTCAGACGAGCATGAAGTAAGAAGACGAGAGTTTTATCACCTACACCTTGCTCAGATCAAGGCCTTTCACATCAAGAAACCTCTTGATTCATTCATAAATGATGATGAAGATGTTATTGATCCTTCATATGATGCAATTTCTTTTACCCCGTTACCCTGAATTGATTGGACCAAAAGAGATGAATTTTCTCTTGATAGCAATAATCAATCGATTCTTGAAAGAAGCATATCTTGGTACAAAAGAGAACTTGCCAAGTTACAGTCAATTCAAGATCATACTTCAGGATCAAAAAAATTTCTATGCAATCCAATCATACAAAACAAGCAAGAAAGGAGTGGTGGCCAAAATCCACTTTGTTGAATAATGTGTCACGAGGAGAAAAATATAAGGGTCCTATCCCCAGTGAAGGAAGAGAGTGTGTATCAGGATTTTCTACTTCAAGTAGAGATTCTTCTACTCACATTGTTAATAGTTCTCAGAAGCTAGTGAAAAATGATCCTCAACCATGCCTTGCAAAAGCATCCACTCATGTGCAGGCAGTCCAAATATCGAACACTTCAGAACCTAAAATTCACGAAGAGATTTCCCAAAATCTCCCAAATGAGAAACAGGTCGATATCGAGGTTATTTTTATTGAAATTGAGGTCGTGGAAAAGATTCTTGCATAATATCATGATGTCAAGAACAATGAGAATGTTGCTTCGAGCTCCAGGCTTTTGTATGTAGAAATAGTGAATGACACTCCTTTCTGGGTTGATTGCGAAGTCAAGAAAAGGAAGAGGGTTATCGAGGAAATTGACATTGATTTTGATGACCCTTTAGAAATTTCAAATGATGTCATTCCCAAGAAGCCTAAAGTTCTTTCTTGAATAATGGTGGATAGTGACGGAAATAGATTTGCAGATCTTGTCATCCCATAAGTTGACAAGGAGCGTGATGCCATGACATATGCTGATTATGAAGTTTCCAGAATTGGAATTGGGAGGTCCACATTGGAAAGTGACATGGTGATGGCTTGAGATTCAATTGATATCATGCTAAAGAGACTTGAGAAATATAAGTCTCAGAACTCTCAACTCAAGGCTAAAAAGAACCAGTTGGTGGAATATGTTCAACATCTGATAAATCCCATATCATCCACTTTCCCAGTACCTATTGTAGTGGCTGCCCCTGATGAATAAAATCTCAATTTATCAAAATAAATAAACATGTTGGGCCATGTCACTAAAACTTAGCTTTCAAATATTTTCATTTAGGCCAAGAGACAATCAAAACAACGGTTAAGCTCCATGAAGATGTTAGTGCGTATCTTGATCCAATTCTTTCTTTCAAGGAAACTTTTGTTTCTAACATATCAAATTTGGATGAGATATTTCCCAGTCTACAGGAGATGACGAGTATGGAAATCCTCTGTTTTAGCCATTGAAGGAATTCTTGAATTTTAACATCGAGGGACATGTTTTCTATGGTGTCTACATCTCAAATCAAGGAAGATGATTCTCGAGGATTATATGATCCATTATGAGAGCACATGTAATGAATTCTTCACTTCACTTGCCTTGATTCAAGATTTCATAGCTGAGATCCCTTACAACCTCATAAATGAGCATAATCAAAGGTGTTCATCGGAACATGTGGAAGAACAATTTTCATAATTGTTTAAGGACATGTATACTACCACCAATAATTTATCTCCAACTTCAATGGAGCGTTGCATACAATTAAAGAACTTGTTTGAGAACACTCAATCAAATATGGTTAATTTAAATGATATGCCAAGTAGGATTTTGGAATTGCAGGTATTTTGTGAGGCTATTCTTCAACCAAATGAACCTCCAAAAGAATAAAATATGTTCCAAAAATTGGGGAGGTTAAGATCATTTCAATTGGCGAAAGCAGAAGATCCTAATTTCACCGATGGTTCAAGGAGATAGTTTTCTTGGTAACTAATAAAGTGGGAGAGTCCATTTCTCATACGTTTGAGATAGGTGGACCTCATTTCAATGGATAAGGCACTGGTTATTATTGTATGTTTTAAAAGTGGGATTTTAATAAAAGGATGTTGGTATTTATTTTTCTTTCGGAAAAATTTGGTTGACTTAAGTGATTTCTATTTTTAGTTGCGTTTGATAAAGTTGGTTGAAAAATTCAAAGGTCACTGAAGTGCCCTATTTAGTGTTCATGTAAAACCCTAACTACTTTTTAACCAATTGTTGGGTTATAAAAGGAAGTGAGGGGCTCATTTGTAAAGGGGGACTTTGAGAGAGGAGAAGAAAATACTTTTGTGTGCAAGCTTTTTTCATGAAGAAACTTTGTGTTCTTTTGTGAAGACATTTGAGAGTTAATGAAATACAAACTTTGTGTCTCATTCATTATCTCTTGTAACATTTGAGGTTCTTATGTTCATTAGATGTTAGATGTTTAAATCTTGCATGCAAATATTGTATTTGATCTTATTGTCAATGTTATTAAGTTGTTGTTCTTATTCACAGTGATCAAGCTCTGGTATTTACTTGCTCATGTGTGTTCCCTTTACTCAATCTTGTTTAACTGATGCAAACTTCATTTTATATGTGTTAGTTATTTATTGTTCTTCTCCATGCAATATTGGGATCTAATTTTACCTACGTTTTGCATGTTCCTTCCATTCATTCCATTTCATCCCCCTCATTCAGTTTTCTTTCCATTGATGTTCCAAAACACCCCCACATACAATTTTGAGTGTACATGTGTAAATATAATTTTTAATTTCAATAAAGGTAGCCTCACCTTCATTGATGAGGGACTTAGTTCCCACACTATTGCATGTCATTTGCATGCGTGCAAATACATATGCTAACATGACCATAGATCCGATACACGTAGATGATGCCAAATGTACTTAGGCCTATAGTACATTATGGACAACACACTAATGGGTGCTATTGTTTCCATTTTTCATAAATGCAGTGGGTGCACCACCAGTTAGAGGAGAAGAGGGGCAGGCACCTTCCTCAGATGGTGATGGTATAGCAGCGGCGCTAGTGGAGTGTGAGTATTGTTTTCTATTAGTTGTTGATCGTCACTAAGTTGTTATATATTGGTAAATGCATGTGATAACTAATGTGGTATTGGATGGTTGTAGGTGATGTGTACTAGTCCTTGATTGTGGATTCATCTATCCATACATGGACATGGAATGTACCTCTAGATGTTCTCGTGGGATGTGGGATGTTAGAGTGAGTAGATTCTTTTGTGAGCGAGCAAGCCCATTTGTTCGAGCTAGCGGTGATAACGGTAGCTACATGTACCATATTATTGAGTGAGCGTGATGAGGTGCAGTCAGAGACTCAACGAGCTAGGGAGGTTGTAGGAGGAGGATTCCTAGCACAGGGTGTGTTTATGAAGTATGTAGAGTTTCAAGACCAATTTGCGGAGCAGTCGGTCAAGGTGGTGTTACTACGGAGGCATGTGGAGAGAGATAGGGTCTGCGACCAATGACGTAGATTAAGAAGTGAAGCATTTAGTTCTAAAGCTCCCAAAGTTGAATATAGTGATAGTGATGATGATGTACGACATGTATTGATGTAGTGATGTATGGGGGCTTTCCCCCCAACATTTTTTTTAACTATGATTTTTGACGATATATATATTTGTGTTGCGCTGATCTTATTTGATATGTGATGCAATGGTTGTTGTTCATATGTAGTTGTGTGATGGTTGATTTGCATTGTGTGAATGATTATGTTGATTTGAAATAGATGATGATGTAGATAGGAAGTAGATGATAAATACTTGAAAGGTGGATTATATGAATAAATGATGATAGATAGTATGGGATAGTAATAGATGTAAGTAGATCAAGTGAATGATATATGATGTATGTGAACATATGTGAGTATGATGAAGAGTGGGGGGGAGAATATTGATTCCCTCCATAGTATGTGTAAGAAGATGAGGCTCATTTATATACATCCCCTCGAAAATAAAAAATGGACCATATAACAAGAGTGCATCATCAAGAAATGGTTTGATAGTGTACGCTAAATAGATAGATCAATGAAGCATATAGCAGAAAGATGGAATGAGGTTCTTATTGTAACATATCCCTCAATAGTCATGTAAGAAATATAAGAACATGAGTACATCATTAGGTAATGAGGTGAAAAAATCACCTACTAGAGATAAAGAGGCTGACGAGGAGTAATGGAAGCATGTGAAGTGGTAGCAATGTGTGTGTAAGAGATGAACACAATGTCTGATGAGATGGTGCCAATGATGGGAGATGTAGTGCTAAGAAGCACAAATGCCGATGAATTAAGAAGCCAATGTGAAGTAATAGCACTATGATGTAGATGAGATGATGCTACGGTGGATGAGTGAGGTGGAAGATACAAATGAATGATGATTTTTAGAGATGGACAAATGAATACCTTAGAAGTTGATGGAGGAGACAATTGAACCAAAGTGGAAGGATTCTTATGTGGAATTAGAGAAAGAGACCGGTCATGAGAGTGAGAGCCAAATGCAATGACACCCTTGTCTTCTATTTTTTTAATTTTTCATGAAGGGCGCAACAGTCATTATCACGATGGCCATTGATGCGGTGAAAGTTACAATAAGAATGATTACACTGGTGATGCAAGTGATGATGAGGATGATTATGATTAGAAGGCAAGAAAATTAAATGCTTATCAAGAAAGTCACACAAGACATCATGAGGCTTAGTATCATTCAATAAATGAAACAACTTCCGAGTAGAAGATGGGGAAGACTTAGGTAGAGAGTGACACAGTGGTAGAGATGGAGGATGCTTACGTGGTGGAGGGGATGGATACCTTGGAGGATGCTTAATAGATGGAAGAGGTGAAGAAGTTGGAGACAACACAATAGTAGAAGGATGATCTATAAAACTTGCAATAATTAAACCTTGTTCTAGATCAATGACCTTATAACATAAAAGTTTCAATGATTCACATGTATCATATTGCAATCATTATTTTAATGCAGAAATTAAGCCATGAAAAAAGATAAATTGATTTTATAGATCAATGGGATGAAATGCTAACTGATGTATGAAATAATTGAAGCGTAAAATATAATCTAGAATAGGTTTTTTCTGTCCCTGATGCAATTTAGGTAAGTGATCATAAGTAACTCTAGGACCATTGTTAAGCATAAAACATCTAATAAAGACATCTTCCATTTCACAATGTGTACTAATAGATCCAAAAGGAAAATGATTGTACCATTGAAGAGCATCATCAAAAATAATATGACGGAAGGATTTTAGTAATAGTCGATTAATTGAATAAGAATCCATAGCTAAACAATAATGCTTAAGATGTAAATATGGATTGCTAGTGCCATTGAATAATGAAAATATATGCACGATGAAATCCTTAGGAAATTGTGAATTTTTTTTAATAGGATTGTCATGAGGATAATTATTATCAATAGAAGCATAATATGCTTTGCTTTCAAGATTGAGAGATTAAATTTGAGATTGCAACTAGCCAACAACATGTATGAGTGATAAAATATCATGTGAAGGAATCATAGAATATGTGAGAGGCACATTGATAGGTTGAAGCTTGTCATTATGAGTGATCATGGGAATGCGAGAAGAATAAGTGGAAGATGGAGATGTTATGGGCACACTAGATGTAGATGCAAAATAAATAATAGGAGATAAAATAGGATGATTATAAGAAGAAACATGAATATCATCTAGAGAAGAAGAAGAGGAAAGAGTCATAAAAGAACATGGGATATTAATAGAAATGATAGTAGTAGTATTAGAAGAAACCATAAGAGGTGAGCTAGTAGGAACTGAAGAATCATCATGAATGCCATTGGAAATAACCTCAAAATTAGGAGAAAGCGGAGTGGAGAATTCACATTATGTAGTCTTAAGAGAAGTAGGATCTTCACTAACATATTCATGATTAGAAATATAATTAGAAAGTAGAGTTGGAGAAACTAGTAGGAAATTTGTGTTCATTAGCATTAAGAAATATTTGAACATTTCCTTCAAATCAATATTTACAATAAATATAAAGAATTTCAGCCTCAACACCATCATCAAGGATAGGATTGATGCTCTCATGATGCATATATTCCCTAGGAGAGGAAGATCTACTTTTAGCCATTAGGGTTTTTGGATCCTAGGGGAAGGAGTTCTAAGAGATTGGTTCTCCAAATGATTTAATAAAATTTGACTATTAAATCTAGTTTTAGAGTCACTACAATGATATACAACAAAATAAAAAATTCCAACACTCTAAAGATGCAACCCTATGAAAAAATGAGAGAGATAGGGTAATTATCTAATTTTGGCTTATCTTGAAGTATACCCAAACTGGAGAAATCGACGAACAAGCTGTGTAGAATACTGTAAATGCTTGATATAATTTTGTAAATTGTATACTAGTCTATAAAGGGGTGCCTAGGTAGGGGTGAGGGTGCTAGATACCTTATGTAGGTGCTGGTGACTACACAGAGGGTCAGAACCTAATTTTTCTTGTGTCACTAGGGTTTCACTGTCCTTCGTTGTTGGTCACCTGTATACTGCTAGATGATTTCTGAATTCACTAGTAACCTATAAAACAAGTGATATCCTACAAAACCCCCAAACTACATCAAATCCTGAAAAAGAAATATGTAAAAGGGGAGTTGGATTGACCCTGACGGTCACCCGACAGAGTGAACTTACAATCGAGCGCTACAATACATCTCAGACTCCATGTAGTTCTATGTGATTGTGTGTGAAATTGTCTCCTTAGGTTTCCCTCACACTGATGATGCCAAGATATCGGGCTATAGCTAGATAGAATGCAAATGTGTAGGATGGAATCTAGAAATTTTCTTTCCTATGCAGTGTATGTAGAGTAATAAGCCCAAAAATGTAGTCTTTTGATAATATGTAGATAGATATCCCTTGATAAATTTCCTGCCCTTATAATGATATGTATGTTGTGTATATATAGGGATATATTGCTTCAATTTTGACACTAGTGATACGACATGCCGACTGGGACCTTGGGATAAGAGTACGAAAACCAAAAAGGCTAACCACAAGTGCCAAAAATGTGATCCAGAAAAAAGAGGAAAAGAGCACCAAGGGTGGACAAGAGCGCATGGGCATTAGTGTCGAGATTAGGCACTGGTGTCTAGAGATAACTGAAAAAAAATGTGAAAAGACCGACAGACAATGAACCCTATGACCTGACCAAAACTGGGTACAGAAGTGACAGATGAGAGAGAAAGAGAAAATTGAAACAATCAAAATAAACAAATGGAATAGAAATTGTGTCACCAGTGAATAATTTTCTTACGCAAGATCCATACATATAACAACATACTTGGCGGTATAGTAAAATAGTAATATGTGTGTGATTTTATGTCTACACACTGGAATAGATCTCTATAAAGTAACTCATATGTTCTTCATCCTTCTTTTTTCTGAATCTCTTATCTCTCTGTTATCTCTCTCTACTTTCTAATTCTCCATTGAAAATTGCACTTTATGGATCTTTTTTCCTATTCACTTAAGTGACCATTGTAATTTTTCATAGTAAAAGTCCCATTTTCATTAATAAGAAAGGGGCTTATTTTTATTTCCTAGAGGCATGTGAAAGGTCACAAGTGGTGGGACTATGAAAGGTCATGTGGGGGGTAGATGACGAGAAAATTTTTAAGATATAAATTGGAATGGATTCTTCAGTCCAACGGGTTAGTTTTTCTTGGTTGATAGCTCCCATTGTCTTTGAAAGGAACGATAACCAGATCATACCAAGCCAAGAACAAAAATGCTAATCAAACACCATGATCAATAAGATGAAAGCAATTCACCAGAATAGCTTTACATAAAGCCTTTGTTTTCTGAAAATAGCAACCTGCGGATTTTCGTAAAATAGTAAAAAAATGTGCACGACATTCATGGACCCCTGCCAAAAAAGGAAAGATCTGAAAAACTTCATGTGCACAAACCGAGACAAATACACTGCAACAGAAGATTACCTGTGCAGATCTCGAGAAATCCAACAGACCCAACAAATAATCCCACGTTTTCTTTTCTTCTTGACATGAATCCCGAGGCAAACCGGTGTGCTTCCCTCTAACAATACAAAAAACCCAGAAAAACAACTGCCTCCAGAAATGGTCGAGTTTATAGTTGATCTTAGGGTTTTCCCACCTTTTGGATCCAATAGAAGCCTCCGTTTTGCATAAAAATGCATGCAACAACAAAATACGACCAAATCCCAAATATATGAATATATAATGAATTTATTTGCAAAATAAAACTTACAGATGGATGTCAACAACAATCTCCAGCTCTGATACCATGAAAGGAATGATAACCAGATCGTACCAGGCCAAGAACACAGATGATAATCAAACACCACGATCAATAAGATGAAAGCAATTCACCAGAATAGCTTTACATAAAACCTTTGCAAACAAATGAGCAGCAATATCATATATTATTATGGAGCTCAATGCAATACATTGAGAATGTTCCTTGCTTAAATAGGCAAGGAATACTAATCTAAGAACCAGTCAAGGTCGTAAATCAAGCCATAAATCAAGGAAATAACTAGTCATCAAAGAACTAATCAAGACCATAGATTTAAACATCAAGGATCTAGTCAATACCATAAATCAAGAAAAAAACTAGTCAATACCATAGATCAAGGAAAGAACTATACCTAATAACTAGATAATATATCCTAATATCTAAATAAGATAAAAGAAATATCTACACACATAATTGGTTGAGGATAAATACAAAAAGGTAAATAAAGTACCTAGGTGAACATGAGTTAAGGTGAATATGATAGGTATGATATGCTTTTCTCTGAAGTGTGTGGACTTCAAGAGGATATTGTAAAATTTGTGGAAGAAAATAGATCACTCAAGAAGCAAAATTCTCTTCTCCAATCACTCATTCACGATAAGGATACAATAATACACTTCTTGCAGAACAAACTTGCTAGCCTACAACATCACCATCATATTGTGGACAACCATATCTATGCTCCTAGTCCACTTGCAGCTAATTCTCTTGAACCCACTGACATTGATCTATCAGTCTAATGGGTTAGTTTTTCTTGGTTGATAGCTCCCATTATCTTACTACATTAAAGAAACTACAATTATTATATCTCATTGTCTTATGTTTTCCTCTCCATCTCAACTTTACTCTATGAACATGGTTACTTGCGCAGTATTATGCAAATAAACTTGTATTTACTTATTTTTTGTTCTTCTTTCCTACATGGTGTCTTCTCATTGTTAACTTGGAAATATTTTGGTTTTATGTTAATAAACTCAACATGCTATTTATTAAGTAAAAATCCCTTCTCACTTTTCCCCCTCTCTTCATACAACCACCTTTCCTCCACCTCATTTTTGTACACAGGTTTAGTGGAGTATTCCTATGTGATCCCCTATTGAAAGGCCACCCACGATGGTTAGATTAATGTATATATTTCTTGTTTTTAATAAAAGGATCTGCCCCATTCCTAAGCAGAGGGCCTTAGTCCCATAGTGTTGGAAAAAACCCTTAATTTTACCTTGTGAAAAATTATTTCTCCAACAGGATGTTAGGGGATTAAAAAAAGATGAAGGTGAATTAATTAATTTCCACGATGGTTTTAAGGTGTATTTGACTAGAATAAAGTAGTAGGGTAGATTTAGGGTGTCTACATTCTCCCCTCTTTGAAAGGGCACTACGAATAGCCAAGACATTTCAAATATTGTGGATGGATATATGGGAGTAATAAAAGTATATCTAGTGGCATGGTTGATAATGTCTTGGTTAATAGGGATATGCTGGTAGGGATATGCCCCCTTGAGAGGACATGTGGGGATGAAATATATGGAGGAGCTCCTAATAATGAATGAAGGATTCATAAAAAAATGGGAGAGGAAGGTGAACATTTAGGGGAATATATTATGATTTACAATGATTCTTTGTGGCTGTTGACGATGCTAAGTAGATGTTGTGATGGATGATGTTGGGATGATGTTATTGTGGATAGATATGGATGTTTTAATGGTGGTGTTTATTTCTCGTATGTGGATATGAGGTGATTTCATTTTGTTTATGAATAATTGTATGTTTTTTCTTTATTTTTTATGATATAACTTAGTCATGTAGAATTATAGATGATAGATGATAGATGAATGTGAATGAATATTAGATATATGATAGGTACATGATACATATCTTGCACAAAGGTCCATTTTATTGAGAATTTTTTTAATATAACATATGAAAGGATGCACCATTAGATAATATGTCAAAGGAATTTTGACTCAACAAAAAAAAACACACACATAAAAAAAACAAATAAGAACAATCAAAGACGAAAAATTAAAATAATGCAACTTGTTTTTCCTTATTAACACCCAAATGATTAATTATTATGAAAATGGTAGTGATTGAACCCAAGAAATGATGTATGCAAGGGGGATAGATTATGAATGATATATCTTAAAAAAGGTGATGATGATAGCTATGATTTTCCCCAAGCAATGATGTATACAAGAGGGTTTGGATGGGAACTATATATACCAAAAAAATGATAATCATTTGTTACACATATGAAGAAATAATGTGGGGTACACCTAAAGAGAAGGTAAGGTATTTTTGGATTTTTGTATTTTTGTATTTTTTTTAATCTTGTTGGATTTTAACAAGGCTTATAAAAAAATAAAACTAGTTCAAGGATTGTGGATGTAGATAGATGTAAATGTGGAAGGATACAAATTGTGAGGGATCTCAAGACAAGGACTATGTTATGATGTGACCTAATGATAGCTCATATATTGTCCCAAATAGTTCATCAAACTAATCTACTTTATTATCAAGCTCACAAGATGGAAGAACATACAATAGGTATGATTGTATGGATGGTTTGATTCAAGTAGGATGGATTATTCATGCCCCCAAGTGTAGGATACTTATAGAAAAAATCATTACACATGATGCAATAAATTTGATTTCATTATGGTACTTATCAGAGGTGTCATAACCATGGTTTTCACCTTTGGACTATTTTTTCTCTCTCTTCTTTTTTTGTTTTTTAGTATTTTTTATTGAAGTACATGAAATCAATAATATTTTGTCGATCCTTTACAACAATATTGTGAACCTCTATTATTATCAAGGTTACATCTTCCTAATCTCAACAATGTCTCATTATATCTCCTATGATAGAGGATGTCATCAAGGTGGGTAAATTGAGAGGTGCATCAGGTCAAGGATTTTAGTTTCTCACATGAAAGGTTCAAATATATCTTATATAGTTATGCAGGTAAGTGTAAGGGGAGGAAGGACAAACAATTTTTTATATCATTTTTGAATTTGGAACGTCACTTTTGGGGAGTCTTCTTCATTCCTTTAAGACAAGATGAGCCATCTTAGGATGCATGTGTTTGATTGATTTTGTAGGACTGTGAATAGCTTTGAGAATTTTGATTCAACTTTGAATTGTATAGAAACAAGAGAAGGTTGATTTCTTCACCTATTATAGCCTCAGAAAACATTTCACCATTATAATAAACTATTTATTTTATTTTTTTTGTCATTCAATAGTGCCTCAAATAGGTTTTCACTAGGGGATGCCATTTTTTTACTTTTTTACTTTACTTTTTGGATTGATTTGGACTAGGAAAATCACCTTCCTCCCTAAAATTAGTCAATGCATCCAAGTTGATAGTAAATCCTTTTTTTGATCCCCTAGTGGGATATCATCTCTGAATTCTAGAAATTCTGTGTTAGTGAAATAATTTTTCGTGTTGCAAATTATTGAGTTTTCACCAACAGTGTGGGACTATGCCGCTCCTTCTTGTGTATGAGGAGGCTCCCATTATTGAATGTAAACTACCTAAACTATATAAAATATGTGGGGTGGCCAATATGCCAAAGATCACACGGGAACACTCTATTAAACCTATGGAAAATGCTTATATGAAGTACAAGGGAAAATTTTGTAGAGAAGAGAGGTAAAGAGGAATTGGGGAAATAAGGAAAGAGAGGGTTACTATTGTGAGGGGACACTAGTAGAGTTCACATACAATAACCAGAGTAAATCCACATTTAATTCAAAGAATAAAATAATGTAAGCCATTCAAAAGACTGATAAAATGGAGACAAAGTTATACAAATCTATCAATCAATGACACAAAGTTCGTCCTTGATTGTACAAGATCATAATGCTCACAAAATTGGAAACTAAAGAGAGTAGAGGAACATTTACAAAGAAATAGAAGAATTACATATATTTATTGCTTGATGTAGAAGTGGTAATCTCAACAACATAAATTCAATCAATAATTGCCACCCCTTTGGAATGGAGAATCCATTCCAATTTATAGTATTACAAACTTTCCTTTCATCTACCCCCACACGACTCTTCACCTATCCTAATCACTTGTGACCTTTCATATTCCTAGGAAGTGAGTCTTTTTCTTATTATTAGAAAAAGGAATCTTATAGTGTTTAACTTAGGATCACTTAAGTGAATAGGAAAAAATAACAAAAATGACATTCTTAATGAGAAATTATAACATGGACAAAGAAGAAGGAAGAGAGAGAGGGAGAAGGGGTTGAATGATCTGATGAAGATGAAGCCTTATATGATGGAGAAATTGCTGGTTCATGATCCCTAAGGGATAGTTTCCAGAATGGGATCTTGTACTTTGAATTATTTATTGAAGCAATATATTGCAGGTGTCACCTTATATACTTCTGGAATAGAAACACAACTCAACAATTTAATCCATGCATTTGAAACATCATTGATATCCTTGAATTGATTAGACCATATTTTGTGATCCATTGTAATTTTAGAAATGGATTTTTTAATGCTAGAAAGGTACTCTAAGGTATCTTCATTGAAGGAAAGAGGATCACCTATCTCTTTCTTGACATGGTATTTGAACACAGTTGTAGACCTCATTCAAAATCTCAAAAGATTTTTTCCCACTAGAGTCAAGTTTTGAGATGACATATTCAATCTTACTATATCTATCCTCCATGATGCGGGCCCAAACTAGAGAAAAAAATTTGGTAGCTAATGCAAACACATTTTACTCACGAGGGTGTGAGAGTTAAGGGAGCTCATTTTCGTAAACAACTGGGAGCACCTCATCCAAGTGGGTCTTCTATTTTTCAATATCCTACCTTTCTTTCTTCACTTCTGAAAAAGTGGTGAGAATATACTCGAGTAGAGAGAGAACGTGTCAGAGAAATGTATTTCCTTTCTCAATGATCTTCTCAATCCATCTCTCATTAGCCTTCCCTTACATCATAAGACTTTTTGATTTCTGGAACACCTCAAGGTCAAATCTAATGATTGGAGGAATGTCTTCCACTGGAAGAGGAGATGTTGAATTGGGATCCAAGAAAGGTTGAATGTAAGAACTGAGAGTTTTCACATATTCCTCCAATTTATTCATTGTTTGTTTGTATTATTTAATTCAAGAAAGAAGATAGGTAGTGGATTCATTGAACAGATGAGAGCCACCCTCATCTGAAGCTTGACCCAATGAGATATGGGTTAACTCATAGTCTGATAAGTCATCTCATTAATATGATTTATAGTCTGAGGCCAAACAAATCATACATATTAGTTTCCTGAGGAACCACTGAATAAGCAATAATTTGTATGGGCCTTCTTTCTTCACTTGGATCTCAAGTTTTTTGTGATAGTTTCAAGGTCGGGCATAACAACTTGTTATGTTGTTCTTGGTTCACTTTTAAGCTATTATTAAATCCATGGGAATGGATTTTAAGGAGTTGACATGATGTTGGTCACATGATCACTTTCAGGAGCTTGATGCAAGATCAAATATTTTTTATTATGGGAAAGATCCACCACTAGAGAAGACATACTTGGATGCCCCTAAAGAGAAGGAGGCTTTAATGGATCACTCTTGCTTGACTTAGGAGACTCTATGGGATCTACGATGAGATTTACATTATTATGAATCCTCCTAGAATACGGAATCATTGTGCACCCTCTTTTAATTATATTCCTCTCTGAAGGCTCATGTTTGATGGATCTTGGTTGTACTTGCAATGTTTCACCATTTGAGGATTGACCACACCACCATGTGTTTGATTGATTATTTAAGAACACTATTATGCCAATGTCATCAAATGAATCCTGTATGGTTTCCCATTCTTACACATAAGGAACCCCACACAAAGATCACCTATCTACCTTTTGATGAATTTGAATTACAATGGGGCTCTTGACTCTTTTTAAATTCTTTACCAACCTCGCAAAGTTCCCAATTTTCACATGTTGTGTCTCGATATGTTCAATCTTACTCCTTGACACAATTATGATTTGAATGATGCTTTAGGATCCTTTTGGAGATTTAATTTTATTGTTTGAAATGTGAGACAACTTTACAGCCATGTGAGGATGGAAAAAATTAGTGAGACAAGTGAAATCAGATCCAACAATAACTTTCTGCACTAAAAATCAAAACTTTCTATATTTGGCTGGCGGGATCAGGAGCTACTATTTTGGGAATTTTAGATCAGGAGCTCCTAGAATACTTAGATCACCTTAATTGATGATGCTTTACCATTTTAGGAAGTTTATATTTTTAGAAAGTTATTTATTCAGAACTTAAACTATTTTGGGAAAATTGCCTATTTGGCCTTGCTTGTTATTTTGCACTGTTTTTGAATGTTATGAGTGATTAAAGCTTGAAATTTTGAGAGGTTTATTATTTTTAGAATGTGATTATATATAACATATGAAATTTTTATAAAATAAGCATACTAATTTTAGTTTAAAATTAAAAACCATTGTTAGATTCAACTTTGCACCGGGATCCCATGCTCCAATTTTTGTTGTGTTTTTCGCTGGAACTCTTGCAAATAAAAAAGGTAAATTTCAAAGGTAGGGTTTAAGATTTGTATATTTAAAAAACTATGAAATAATCTGGAAGGAATATTTAGTGATCACAAAGGTTCCTGGGAGTAGAGAAACCGGTTAAAATCTTAGTGTAATTAAATTTTTGGTTGAAGAGTTATGAGAAAATATTTGTTTTTGAAGCCATGGCTCGTATGGAACGTGTTGGGTAGAACCTATATTATATATTTTTATGTTATTTTAAGGTTTTAAAACATAAAAAATTGGTGGATGGTTGAAATGTGTAGATGAGATAACTCAAAAAAAACTTTATTTTTCACTTTTGTGCTTTCATGCTAACTAAAATTTGATTATTGTTGAGTGCAAGTTGAGTGTGGTTTAAACTAGGGTTAAATGAGCTACTCACGAGAACACTTGATCTGGAGGAAATTTTGGAGGAATTTTTTTCCCTAAATCCCTGAGGATCATCATAGTGCAGAAATAGACTCCGTGTGATTTCCAATGACTACATGAATGTTGGAAATAAATCCCGTATGTGAATGTTGTGGCTAGTCAAAATTAGGTCAACCCTATGATGAGATAGGGTCAACTGAAAATTCATGAAAAGTGGAAAAATTGGTCGAAGGAGATAATTTTGGATCGATCTTTCAAGACTCTTGTCTTTAACACTCAAATATGGTCATCTTTGTCAACAATCAAAAGAATATTTCCATGCGGTGTGTCGTCAAGCTACCACATTTCCTTCCACCATATTGCCACATTAGACCAAGCTATTCACCATGCCATGGGATGAGTTTAGGGACCAAGCTTGAGTTATACAGGGGTAGGTTGTGCACACATCTTGGTGAGCTAATGGGTGAGCTGACACCTATGTTACGACAGAAAAAATGTGAGGACGTGGCCTAATCCACAACAACATATATACAACATGGGGTACAAAAATACCTCCCTCATCCATATCCCCATGAATGTGGGATAGTCCACATCGAAGTGGATAATCCGCAATAAAAGGTAGATGATGTGGGGGCTTAGAGATAATGTAGTGGAAACATGGTGCCAGTGCAGAGGATGGGGTAATGACAGGTGGGGGACATGTCACCGTGATAGAAGGGTCAAAGCCCATGTGGCAAAAATTGAGAGGCTGACATGGAAGGGTTGAACAAAGTGACTATGACATGGTGATCATGGGCTCAGACATGGTAGTGAAAACTTGGCACAACGGGTACAAAACATAAGGTGAGGGTGGGGGAGTTGACGTCGTGACCTCCCCTCTATCATTGGACTAACCCATCCAATTCGATCAATGAGTTGGTTGGCGTATGAATGGAGTGATAAGGAATTTAAGCCCAAAATGTAGGCCGAAAAATACTATATAAGGCTCTCCCACACTCCCACTCAAATAAAATATCCTCTTGAGTTTAGTGACACAAGCCTCTCTCAAAGGTAAAGGCCGAGGCTAGAAAAAAAATACAAGCCCCTTCCGAACGCAAATAGCTTCGAAGGCAAGCCCGAGGAGAATATGAACATGCCTTAGAAAAATATAAGGGCATATTATGGAGAAAAAATGTTC
The DNA here is from genome assembly GCA_019776745.2 of Taxus chinensis. NCBI lineage: Eukaryota > Viridiplantae > Streptophyta > Pinopsida > Cupressales > Taxaceae > Taxus > Taxus chinensis. The sequence continues at coordinate 40,894,664 of CM034146.1, read as the reverse complement.
AAGTAAATATAAGTCCTATATTTATTGTAGGTATTTTTAATATAAGCCCTATATACATAGGTGACATTGAAGATGAAGCTTCCTCCATCCAAAGCTCTCCCAAGCACGTCCAAGCAAGAGGAGAATGTGAAATGCCAATGAAGGCAATATTATGGAGGAGAAAATAATGTAAGTCCTATATTGTAATATTATAGGCATTATATGACCTATATCGTATTAATATAGGTATAAGAAGATATAAATCCTATATCATACTAATATAGGAATATTCATCATTATTCATCGAGGACCAATTATTGTTATTGACAAGATGAAATTAAGTTGTATCATTTTAATATGTATAATGTAGAAATTTTGGGAGTGATTATTTACTCATTGATCATCGCAAAGGCCAAATTAACACCTTTATACTCATGTTGGAGCCCAAAGATGCCATGTAGCCAAGGGACATGACGAAGCAAAAAATATGCACTTGATCTCATATCCTTAGCATGTTGAATATATCGCCAGATCATTTTCTTTAAAGGAGGGTCATATTCACCATTGAGATTGTTGGCGACATTTGATCCACTTAGCCTTATGTAGCAGTAATTTTACCATGCAACGGAGTGAAATGAGGTCATCGTCAACAACATACATCAGATAAGTCCTAGATATGCATAGAGGCTCATTTGTTCTGAATAATGGAGTGAAGGAGCATCCTTGTTGTCTGATCATATCCAGAGACTTGGCACCATAAAATGAAGATGTTGGAGTCATCTAGAATACAGTGAAGCACATAGATTCCTATTTTGCAGCCAAAGGGTATTTCACAATGAAGATAGAATCTTCTACATAAGTTGGGGTCCTATCACTTAGTGTTTATGGAGAAGATTTTTGTTCTTTCGATACCATTGGAGATCGAATATGCTGCATAAGCTGGGGTATTGTCACTCGATGGTCATGGAGAAGATTCTTGTTGTTCAGATATCAGGTTTATTATAGCTTTGACTATGATATTGTACTAGAGTTACAATTTAGAAGTGATCAATAAATGAATTTAATATTCTAAACCTGAAGACGTAGGAATTCTTCCAAACTTCATTATCAACCTGTGTGCATTGTGATCTAGTTTCGCATTGCATTATTTTAAAGTTGATTTTATTAAATGGGATGAATTTGGTAAAAGAATTAATTTCCTATAAGGGTCTGTGGCCAATGAATTTTTTTTTTGGCTGGTTTTTCATATCAAGTTTCGTATTAGAGAAGGTATTATGGCTGTAAGTTTGCTAATATCAAAGAAATTTGATATCGAGAATTAGGATGTCACCTGTAGTAGTAGTAAAATGAACATGTACTAGTTCACATTATTTCCCAAAAAATAATTCTCAATTGAGGAAACATCTACAACTTGTGGAAGCATAGAAGCAGAAGCAAGAGCTACAAGACAAGTTTGAGTCTCTAACAAAATTTGGGTTTTATTTGAATTGATTTATTTGTAATTGTAAGACCCTCTTGCAAGGGAAAAAAATGTTTCAGTGTATCAAATTTTCTTGTTGACTAAGTTGTCCAGGCACAAAAAGAAACCAGTGTCATTCTTTACAAAGAGATTGATCATACATAGTACATGACAAGGAACTAGAGCCACCAAGTAAGTACGCGCTATGCGATAGGTTTATCATGCCTAGTGTTTACTTGCATCATTGGTAATCAAATATCTATATCGAGTCCTCACATAGTCCATATGAAGATTATTCATCCTGATTTGGCATCAAAGTGGCGTAGCAGAAGGTAGTGAGCCCAAGTGCCACAGGTCCCAGTGATTAAACTAAATGTCTGATTAGAGAAGTAGCAGTTTGGAGACTACAGTATCAACTACAGAGATATCTTCACAAATAGTGACAGGGTTCATGATCAAAGGAGTGGAAAATAGTATATTTTTAGGACAAAAAGCCTCCTTAGTGGGGAGGTGTGATCCGGAGGAAATTTTAGAGGAAAAAATTTCCCTAAATCCCCCAGGATCATCATAGTGTGGAAATAGACTCCGTGAGCTTTCTGAAGACTACAAGAACGTGGGAAACAAAGCCCATATGTGAAATTTATGGTTGGTCAAAGTTGGGTCTACCCTAGGATGAGACAAGGTCAACTGACAAGTCACGAAAAGTGGCAAAATTGGTTGAAGGAGATAATTTCAGGTCAATGTTTCAAGCCTACGATATTCTACACTTGAATATGGTTTTCTTCGTCAATGATCAAAAAAATATTACCACATGGTGGGTCCTCAGGCCACCACGTGGCCTGACACTACATTGCCACATTGGTCTAAATTGCCACATTAGATCGAGGTATTCATTGAGCCATGAGACGAGTTGAGGGACTGAGCTCGAGTTATGCAGGGGAGAGTTGTGTACCCAGCTCGATGAGCTAATGGGAAAGCTGGCACCTAATTCACGGTGGACAAAACGTGAGGATGTGGCCTAAGACACAACAACATATATCCACCACAAGCAATAAAAATACCTCCTACATCCATATCCCCACGAATGTGGGATAATCCACACTGGGGTGGATAAGTTAGTGGCATGCATGAAATGGGTCATGAAAGGGTTACAGAGGACATAGAAGTGGTTGGAGGGATCAAAAATGGCATGGCAACACCAGAAGTAGGAACATGGTGGTTGGGCAACACAGTCACCATGAAGCGATTAGGGATCATTCAAATGACCAAGCAAAAGAAAGGGCGGGGGAGTCTACCCACGACCTCCCCCTTATCATCAGACCGACCCAACCAACTCGGCCAACAAGTTGGTTGGGGTATGAACTAGTGGATTTGGTATAAGACCACATAATATGGACCTCTTAAGGCTATAAAAACCTCTCATAACCTTTGTTTCAAACACAAGCTCCTTCCCAATGCAAATATATTCGAAGGTAATCCCAAGGAGAATATGATCATGCCTTAGAAAAATATAAGGCCATATTATGGAGAAATAATGTGGAGGTAAATATAAGTCCTATATTTATTATAGGCATTTTGAATGTAAGCCCTATATCTATAGGTGACATTGAAGTTGAATCTTCCTCCATCTGAAGCTCTCCCAAGCATGTCCGAATAAGAGGAGAATTTGAAATGCCGATGAAGGCAATATCATGGAGGAGAAAAAGTGTAAGTCCTATATTGTAATATTACAGGCATTATATGACCTATATTGTATTAATATAGGCATAAGAAGATATAAGTCCTATATTATACTAATATAGGAATCTTCATCACTATTCATCAAGGACCAATTATTATTATCGGCAAGATGAAATTAATTCCTATCATTTTAATATGCATAATGTAAAAATTGTGGGAGTGATTATTTACTCACTGATTAATGTAAAGGCCAAATCGATGCCTTTATTCTCGTGTTGGATCCCAAAGATGCCATGGAGTTGAGGGACATGACAAAGCAACAAAGAAGCACTAGAGCTCATATCCTTAGTATGTTGAATGTATAGCCATATCATTTTCTTCAAAGGAGGTTCATATTCACCATTGAGATCATTGGCGACATTTGATCCACTTAGCCCTATGTAGCGGTCATTTTATTGTGCAACGAAGTGCAAGAAGGTCATCATCAACAACAGACATAGGATGAGTCCTAGATATGCATAAAGGCTCATTTATGTCAAAAAATGGAGTGAAGGAGCATCCTTGTTGTCTAATCATATCCAGAGACTTGGCACCATACAAAAAAGGTGTTGGGGTCATCTGGAATATGGGAATTATTATCAAATCATCGAAACTAGTGAAGAACCAGGATTTTTTATTTTGGAGCCAAAGGGTATTTCCTAATGAAAATCAAATCTTGTACATAAGTTAGGGTCCTTTCATTTAGTGGTTGTGGAGGAGATTCTTGTTCTTCTAACACCATTGGAGATCGAATCTACTGTATAAGCTGAGGTATTGTCACTCGGTGGTCGTGGAGAAGATTCTTGTTCTTCAGATATCAGGTTTATCATAGCTTCGATTGTGATTTGTATTAGAGTTACATTTTAGAAGTGAATAATAAATCAGTTCAATATTCTAAACCCAGAGACGTAGGAATTTTTTTGAACTCTGTTATCAACCTGTGTGCACTATGATCTTGTTTCATATTGCATTATTTTAAAGTTGATTTACTTAAACGAGGTGAATTTATAAAAAAAATTAATTGCCTATAAGGGTTTGTGGTCAATGAATTTTTTGGCTGGATTTTCATATCAACACTTTAATTTCCTCTTTATCCCCTTGGAAAAAGGGGCAAGAGGAACATGAATTGTGCAGCGAAGCAAGATGATGCCAAGTGTAGAAATTTGGTGCAATGTGAGGGAGATTAAAAAAGTTGTTTGAGCACATGTGGGATAAGAAACGGTGGCATGAAGAACCTCAAAAGGAGATTTATCATGGGAAAAAATTTCTATCCCCTTTGTCTCCTTGGAGAAAGGGAAAAAAGGGACAAATTTTTTTACTTTAGCAAGATCATGACACTTGGCAAGATCTAGTGCATGCTTGGGGAAATGAGCTTAGCCAGTTAAACACTTTATTGGTCTGAAAAGGGTCACATGAGGGACAAGAGAGGGGGCATGCTCATGGGTGCAATTTTTTTCCCATTTCCCCCCTTGGGAAAGGTACAAGAGGGACACAATAGTGTTCATTGAGCAAGAAGTTGACATATGATAGTTAAAAAATTGGTCAAGTATGAGATCGACTCACTCTGCATTAGAGAGGACTTAACAACTTCACTCCCGAAGCTTGGAAAGGTCTTTTGACATGAAATTTTATATGATTATTTTTCCAAGAGGCCTTATAAGATCAATGAAATATATTTTAGAACTAGATTATGCCTCTAAAAAATTTATCCTTTTTTGTCGGGACAGTGGGGTATTCCTGTAAAAGTTGAGCTACCTTGAGAAATCTTCAGGTTTTGTGTAGAATATGCTTTTTCACCATGAATAGGATTATAGAAGATTTAAATTTACTACTTTTTTTCATTATAAATCCTTACAAATCTCTTGAAATCATTAGATAAATTCATGTTCATATTTAGACCATTCATTCCTTACACTTGAATAACCCGCTTTTGCATAGAATCTCCCTAAACATTCCAAAATAACTTTAAAAACCTTCCTAGCTCTCCAATATCACCTCTAGATGATTATGATATTTTAGAACTTTCCTAGAGGATGCACACATGCCCTAAAATGGCCAAAATTGTCCTTCCTAAGCCTGTAAGAGAACTAGTCTTCAGTTACTACTTTGATGAATGAAATAATGCACCTTATCACACCATTTTGAAATCTTGAAAATGTTTATTCAATGAATTAAGAGAACATGCAAGGTGAAAATTATCATACATAGGAGATAAACTAATCAGGAGAGGGATTTGAGAAGGCTTTGGAATAAAATTTCACATTTGGCTTAGTTTTCATGGCTCAAGTTTTAAATTTTTTGGGCTTACAAAAATGCATGACAACAACAGGATATAAATCAGGGACATTGTACTATAAAGGGAAATAGAAAACCTCAGCACTCTTGGGTGAGAAGACCAGTACCTTGTTCAAATTGGGTAATAGAGTCAATTCCTTACTACACCGATCAATAATAAAAGTTGAAGACATGATAAGAAGATAAAGACACAACAAAAAGGGAAACACACCACCCAACAGAGAAAAAAACCTAAATCACCTATGCAAATGTAGGGGAAAATATGATTTCATTGAAGCACTAATTTAAAATGAATGCTTACCTGTATATGGGTATCACTGAGTTCCTTTCTTCCACAAATCCATTTATAGGATCACTGAAATACGATATTTTTATCAATTTCTTGAGAAATATCACGTGGATGTTATTGCAATTGATGAACCTCCTAGTCACTTTATTTCCTTTGTTACTATTGTTGGTCGTCAAAAAGGACTTCGTTGAGAGAAACAGTCAGGGGACAAGAAGCCCTCCTCATTAATGGGAGAGGTTCCCTTATTCAAAAGAAAAACCTATTTACATGTGTACAATGTATATTTTTAATGTGGAACTTGGATATCATGAGAGTGTTTTAAAATAAAATGGATCATCAATACAAAAGTACAAAGGAATGAAGTAGTGGAAATGAGAAAAAAGGCATTCTCCAGAACTATAGACAACAAAATAATTCCTTATGCATGCCAGAATGAAATTATTTGGAATAAACCATTTACATTTTAATCAATAAGATGCTATTGTAAAGACACAAAGTTCCATAAATAACACTTACAAGAATACAAAGCTTCTTGACATAATATAGACAAATGATTCAAAAGCATTCAGGAGATAGTGATAAAAGAACAAGACCAAATAGACATAGGAGGGAAAAAATCTTGTATTGATTGCTTTTTTGATCTTTACACTTTCAAAAATAAGCCAAGTTCCATCCCAGAAAATGGTGGAGAGAGACAATTATATAATTTTACAAATCAGTTACACTTGGTAACTACTTCTTTTAACTAAAATGTTTAGTTAAAGTAATGCTTGACATAAAAACCCCAACTAATTACAATAAGTCCGAAATGAGAAAAATAAGGAGAGAGAAGCTAGGAGGGGAAGACAAGTGCTCATGATTGGGAAGGGCCCACTGACTTGAGGATCCGTTGTCTAAACCTTCTCAATGCATCTGCTATGTCTCTACCATGTGGAACCAATGTGTTGGCAGTAACCTGGGTCCAAGATCCTAGACAATCCATCTCCTTGTCAAACTCGGTGTGCGTATGGTACTCCTTATTCACTTCTTCAATGGAAAATTGGAGAGACCAGATTTCCTTTATCTTATCTTTAGTGATGGAGTCCTCTTTGAACAAATTTTCTTTGACAAAATCTCTGAATTGAGTTTTAATTTCCTGCAGGGAGAAAGGTACACATGAGGTCTCATCGTGGAGGTGGTAGTGAATATCCTTAAAATCATATATCACCAAAGTATTGAAAGCCTCTCCCTTCTGTCATCTATTCCTTAATTCTCCCATACCCTCCTCCAGCACTTTGATTTTCCACTCTACGCTGAATACCCATGACTTTGACAAATTATCCTTCACATCATCAAAGACCTTACTCGCCATAAAAATATTTTCATCAGTCTGACCCATCAGGTGAAGGTATACTATTCAGCTACTCCAAAGTTTGAGCTCTTTATCCATATTTACAATTGTGGAGGAGAGATTTTGTTGCATATTATTTACCTTCTCATTGATCTTGAAGGCTTCACCAATGAAATTCAACCCTGCAACAAGCATGTCATCCACCATGGCCTCCATAGCCCTCCCATAGATGGAGTACCTGTCTATATCCTTGATGCTCTGGACTTCATATTGACTGAGGATCACAGGTGGTGGAAGAGTAGTCAGTGGGGTAGGGTATAAAACTTTAACTTTAGATAGCAGTGACTTGATGAAACTAGAAAGCACTTGAGCCTGCTCCTCCAGCTGCTCTATAGTTTGCTGCCCTTTTTCTACCCTCCCAATGACTCTGGTGACTGTTTCTTGAAGGTTGTGTATTTCACCTTTAGGAGTAGACTCTCCCATTGAGATCCTTGAAAGTTATAGATCAGAGGCCTGCAAATCCTTCTCTGGCTTATTGACCTTGGGCTTAGCTATCTCAAGGAATTATTGACCCTGTGCATCATTCACTATCCTTGAAGTGGTTCTTACTTTATTGGTAGGAGCAGAAGGAGTAGTACCCAACAAGGCCGCCACAACATCAAAGTTGGGCCCTGAGATCCGAGAAGAAGACTTCCTCTTCCTACTACCAACAAAAGGTTGCACCCATGCAAAAGTGGATGAAGAAGAAGGAGGATCAAGAGAACCAAGAGTGAAAGAACTCATGGCATTGAGAGTGTTTTCTACTGTTGCCTCCAATAGGGATGTGAGTGAAGTAGATGAGCCTTCTTGGATAGAAGAATCCACTGTGCTTGGAGCTCAGTGCTATGAATTTCCTGCTCCTTATCCATTGTGGTTTCAGAAGCACCTGCAGGAATTGGTATTTCACTATCTTCACTCTCACTGAGAATAATGATGTTCTCTAGCCCAAAAGGTAGTTTTGAATGCTTTGGCAGAGGATCTTCTTCAATGGGCTCCTTCTTGATTTCCTTCACCTTCTTCTGATAGACCTAAGTGGAGGAGGAAGGAGTGGAGGATTCAGGTCCTTTACTTGATGAAGCAGGAGGAGTCTATATAGGTACCTTTGAACTGGGTGTTTGTGCCTCCTTCCTTGGTGTCGAAGTGTCTTTGGAGGAGGATTCTCCTGTGTTCTTCCTCAGCTCACAAACCTTTCTATCAACCTAGACTTTGGTTCTTACCAGGACAAGGGCAAGGATCTTAGCCAAATCATCTTTCTCCCTCTTAAACCAGTCCAAATCCTCTAAGGGAGTGTGTTTGATCATAGTTTCATATTCATATGAAAACAGGTTTGTTTTGTCATCCTGAAGTCCTTCAGGAATTTGATACAGGTTAAGCTCTTGTATTAACTGAAGAGGAAACGTACCATAATGCCTCCTTTTGGCCTCAAAATCATCTGTGCACTCAGCCCAATAATCTTCAGTGTCTGCCCTATGATGGTAGTTGATTCTGAGATTTAGTTCAATGAATTTCTTCAAGTCGAAACAAGTTCTGGGCCTAAAGAAGTGGATAGTGATGGGAGCTAGGGATCTCTCTATGTTCTGGGCATCCAGAGTGGTTTTGCATGTATAGTTCCCCAAAGATATGGGGAAGTGTAACCCAGTGATCTTCTTATCCCTGCAGGTTCTATGCAATTTGTCCAATTGCCTACATACTTCAATCAGGGCCATCTTATCATTACAAAATATGGGGAGCTTAAGAGGAGTGCTCTCATAACCTGCTAGCCTGATATAAGAGAACCTTCTGAACTGAATGAAGTAGTCTCCGTACTTCTCTATCATGTTCATGGCTTCATCAAAGAACCTCCTTGTAGTGTCACTCTCTAAAAGTCTTACAATGTACATGGTGAAATCATCATTCACCCTCCTGAAATTGTGATTACTAGTGTTAAGGGTGAACTGATGGTAGTAAGCATATATAGGATCACCCTTCTGAGCATCAATGTATGTGAAGCCAAACCACTGTCTGGATGCTGCTAGGGTATACATCAGGTAGGAAGTCATGTAGAAATTTTTAGTTTGCTGTACATGGGACATTTGCTCTGTTAAATTCATGCAGATGATCTCTTCCCAGTTGATGTTCTGGGTACCTTCACACACTATGTTGATAAGTGGGCACATCCAGAAGTGGAACTCATTAGTAGAGGGTAAGCCCATGACCCGAGCTAACAAGATTATGAAGTTTGATAGCTCCTCATTGAAATCGGACCTAAACAGAGATTTGGATAGTCGGGATACCCCTTTCTTAGGGTTCTTTAGCCATGAATTCACCACTCTTGCCTTGTATTTCTCACTGTCTTGGTCAAAGATTGCATGTGCTTTATTTTGGGAGATTATTACAGAATTATCCATTTTTTGGGATCCTTAGGGAAGAGGAAATGGCAGCAGTGTCAAGCTTAGTGATTAACTCCCCATGCACATTTGTTAATTTTCTCATGTCGGGGTTGAAGTGAGCCCCGCATGTGAGTACCGTGTCGGCACATTGCACAGAGATTGGGAAACTAGCAGAAAATGCTAGGCCGCTATCGTTAATCATTTGTGTCATGGGAGAGGGGTTCAGGTCTGTCAACCTGGTACAAAACTCACCAAAGTCTAGGTGACGAACTTCACTGTCCCCGATATTGGGAACAAAGGACTTGAGTGTAGAAACCTGCTCCTGGCCTTGAAATTTAATCTTCATGTTGACAGTACTTAGAAAAACAAACTCACAGCTTGAATCCACGATGAAATTGTAGGGGGAATGGGGACGCGAGTAGAGATTTCAATTGTAAGGGTATGAGAAAATGGCAATGAGAAAGCAGTGTGTAAAAATGCATAGAGGGGTAGTCTATTAAATAGCCTTTTATGAGAGAGAAGGTTATAAATGCACATTAAATTCATATCCACCAACTCAAAAAGCAAGCATTGGGAAGAGCAGGAAAAATTAGCTCAGATGGCCTTTGGTATATTTGGGACACGCGGGACGTGAAAGCGTGACTCGGCTGATGCAGGAAATGCGGGTGATGCTGGGACATAATGCACAAATGCTTTAAGGACATGAGGGACCAAGGTACGTGAAGTGCACGATGCGGCCGACACAGGCAATCGAGGAACAAAGAGCCCAAGTGAACTTGGGATAGTTGGAACAAAAAGTTCCGACGGGCCAACAAGTTAACAGATTTAAGAGAAAGTGACCGATCGGTGAACAGAGAGCCCAAGTGAACTTGGGACACATGGAAAAAAATGTCCGACAGACCCACAAATCACACAAATGACTCAAAAAACATAGAATTTTTCTAACTTCTTGGCTTTCCTCTTTACTAGAACATCAGAAAAAGGTGTCAACTCAAAAAATTTCAATTTTTTGACTTTCGAAAGAGGGTAAATTTTTGAGAGGACAACATCTATGTAACCTTATTTTCATCTTTTCATTGATTCCCAAGTTCATTCCAATTGTCGATTCTCTTTTGTTGTTGTGAAGATGAGTCTTGATCATAATTGGATTGTTGTTTTCAAACCGAGGCCTATAAAATTTGATAGACATTTGTTCTTCATTTCCCATTTACTTCATGACCAATGTATTCATACTTTGATCCTTGAGTTTTTTTTGGAAGTTTTGACATTATCACTAGCCTTTTGATGTTTCATGTTTCTCAATTGATCCAAACAATCTTCTTTCACACACCTTAGCTCTTTCTTAAGTTTCTTCTCTGTATAGTGTAGTGTGTATATTGCTTCATTATCTTGGAAAGAGAATGAGCTCAAGGTTGGGCATGCAACCTGGAAACCATTATCTTCCCCATCTTGTTCATTTTGAGCTTCGAATTCCATATTCATGGTGAAAACACCTTTCCTTTAAGTGGATTTGATCTTGAAATATGTAAGAATACTCTTATCCATACATTCCTTATTGAGAAGGTTTTCATTTTTAAAAAAAATAGCCTCGGGATCAAGCACCATTCCATCTATCCATTTTTCATTGATAATGTCTCTATCCTCATGAAAGGGGAATGACCAAAAAATTAGAGCTAAAATATTTATATTTTCATTTTCCAAATCTTGACCACCAAGAACTAGGGAGTCCATTTTTGTGATGAAATCATCATTTTCTTGAGTGGATTTGAATTTAAAGGGCTGAAACATCTTGCCATTCTCTTCATATTCATTCTCTTCTAATGAGAAGGATATATCTTCATATTCATAAACATACTCATTGAATGGAACCTCATGACGAAAGTTGAGAACATAAATCAAAACATTGAAATCACTTGACAAGAAGTTGTTTTGTATCACTCTTCTTGGTCTGCATTATCCATCACTTCAATATTGATTTATTTTAAGTCAAGACTCACATGGCCATCATCAAAATCCAATGGAGAAGTACATTCTTTCAAATTTTGATTCCATCAAGTCACCATGACATTCTCTAACTGGCTCTGTAACACTTGGATACTATTCTATCAACATGGGAAGTTGACCATATTATTCCAAAGTAATGCTAAAGTTGTAAGACCTTGAATCTTGAAACAGGATATCCGCCCTTGGGTCATTAAGCCTTTGAAGGATGTACTTCACTTTCTTAATGGGAAGAAGTTTCTTCGTTTTACCATTCACTAGAATGATGGCATGTGACCAATCCAACTGAACATCCCCACCAACATCTCGATAGAATCTTCAGGTCAATAACATGCCATATGAGACTAGCATGTCTACTACAAGAATTCTCATTGTGATCTTCTTGTCAGAAAAATATGTAAATGCTACCTGAACATTCCTAACTTGGCCAACCAAAGGCACCTATTTCATTTCCATAGAGTAATAATGGCCAGTGGTAGAGGAGAGAGAGAGAGAGAGAGAGAGAGAGAGACCAAGAGCTATAGAAAATTTTGCATTCATGATGTTGTCGGAAGCACCAGAGTTAATGATGCAATTATTTAGTTTGTACCCATTGACCAACAAGGCTACACATAATAATTCTATCTTCCCATAGGTGGAGGATGTGGAAGTAAGAAAATTCTAAGGAGTGATATAAGGGGTGGAAGGTAGTTCTTTGGCGGTAGCATTTTTGGAACACAAACTTGAACTAATTTCTTTGATAAATTGGACTAGCCTATAAAATTTCTTGGGATGGATTTTCAAGTACTCTAACTCAGAAATTTGAATTTTTTATTTCTTGCAATGGTCAATGATGTTAAAGGGTGGAGAAGTTGTAAGCATATCAGGGAATATGAAAGCCCTTGTAAGGGTAGGATTTTAATTTTTAGGATCAATGGAAGTTGTAACTAATTTTTCAAGAGAATATGAATAAGACTTACCTGAAGATGCATAAGGGTTCTTGAATGAGATGGTCTCATGATTCCTCTTGGCTGATCCCATTGAAGTGGAAATTGATGATCCTCATTTCATTGTTTTTTCGTAGAGTCGTCACTTGAGGATCCAATTGCTTAGCTTGGGTAGCCGAAGAAGAGGATTTTTTCTTTGTTTGTGATCAAGTGAACACTGCACAAGAGTAGTTATCTGTAGGTTCTTGAAAATATTCATCCATTGTGAATTATAAATATCCAATCTTGGAACATTATTCTTCTTCCTCTTCAATTTATGATTCAATAATTTCTTCTCCTTCATCTTGACTAGTCCCACATATTACATTGATTGGTGGGGATTCCAAGGCGAACCTTTAGGGTGCTCCTGTAATTTTATATCTATTTTGGTTATTGTATGATGCATGTTGGGAAACTTACTTCTTCAAAATATTCAAATTATTAGCCAACTTCTACAACAGTATATCAACTATTTCATCTTTGGGACTTTGGAATTTATCCTTCATTAAAGAATTCTTGATCTTCCCTGACATGATCATATAATACTCCACTCCAATTGAAATTTCTTTAGCATTATCCAAATTGTTTGTTTAAAATATCTGTAGTATGAAACCAATTTCAGGCATCTGGTTATTAAATAATAATCTCTCTAGATTATCCGTAGTAGAATGAGAAACATTCAAAATCTTGTTAATCAACTTATTGAATTTTTCCACAAAATCTCTCATGGACTCTTGCAGTTATTTTTTAATCTGAGAAAAGTTGAGAAAGGAGGGCATTAGTATCTTCTAAAGTCTTGAATCTTGCTTCAAACATTTTTTTCATATCATCCCAATAAATAATTGAGCATGATGGAAAGTAGTAGAAACAATTCACAGTGACATCTTGTAATGTTTCCAGGAACAAATGTATTGTGACATCTGCATGTTGCACTCCAAGGATGCCACAATATGTGATGAAATATGTGATATGATCATCAATACATTGCTTTCCATCTCCATAAAACTTGGGGAAGTTCTTTCTTTACCCTTTTGGAAGTTCATGAAGTGGTGGAGCCAAAGCCAACGGACTAATGTTATGTCCCCATGGAAGAGGTGTAGTCATTATTCCTTCTTCCTCTGGTTCTTCTTCTCTTCCTTCTTCAGGAGGAATGAGGACCAATGATACAACTGGTTCTTATGAATGACCTTCAATAGGATTTTTAGGAACTTGTCTTCTTACCTATACAATGGGAATTCTGAACTCAACTCTTTGTTGCTCCTCAAATGTGAGATCAACAATGCCACCTACATAATTACCTCGAGTGTACCTTATTTCTGCTAGTTTTTCTTAGAAAAATTAGAAAGGAATGAAACTATAAAAGTACATATTTCTCAACATGATTGCAAGAAGGCTTTGTGAACATTTGAATATAATTTTAGTAATTTTCATTTTTTCAAAATTTTAAGGATTTTTAATTTTTTTTGTTTTTTTTGTTTTTGGAATATGTGTGTGTGTGTGTGTGTGTGTGTTTGTATTTTTTAGAGATATTTATGGGTGTACGAGGGTAGATATCTCCCTAGCGGATTCACCAAAAACTATTGGCAAAATAATTTTTCGTGTTCCAAATTGTTGAGTTTTCACCGATAGTGCAGGGTTAAGCCCCTCCTTGTGTACGAAGAGGCTCCCATTATTGAATGTAAACTACCTAAACTATCTAAAATATGTGAGGTAACCAATAGGCCAGAGATTACACAGGAAAACTCCACTGAACCTGTGGTAAATGCTTATATAATGTACAAGGAATGAATTTGTAGTGAAGAGAGGTAAAGGGGAGTTGGGGAAATAAGGAGAGAGAGAGAGAGAGGGTTATTGTTGTGAGTAGGCACTAGCAGAGTTCACATATAATAACCAAAGTAAGTCCAAATTATTAGAAATTTTCGATCTTTGATGAAAAAAATGCACGAACGATTACATAAATTGAAATAAATAACAATAAGATGCAATATGATCAAGAATTCACAAGGCAAGAATGACTCCAAATCAACTCAAATGCTCCATATCATAGAATGATGCAAGTGATGTATACTTATAAGAGGAGGAAAGTGCAACTAATACCTAGATCATTGGTGAATAATTATCACTAACTGATACTGGAAGTAGAGTTGACTCCACACAACTAGTAAGCTAACTCAACATAACTAGTACACCTAAGCACGTATATCCCTTGAGGATAGGAAAACTACAAGTAAATAAATAAATACAAGGAAAATGAATATCCTACACTAAAAAATAAAGTGGGTCTCAAATGTTGGGGTAATAATGTCAAGTGGGGACATCATTTAGGTGGGCCACTACTTCACACCCCGTGTTTAAAAGTTTATTTATAAACTTTATCAATTTGAATTGGTCCCAAAATTAAAATTAAATCATTGCGATTTAATTAGAGAGTGAAACGGCGCAACCAAGTGCAACCGATTCACCCACCCTATTTAATAGGGTGATACCTTACTAAAGTAGGGATCATGAAAATTTAATTGTGAATTTGTGATTTGCAAGAGTGTGAAATATTTATTATTTCAAAATTGTAATTTATGTGCAATTTTTTTGTGTGGGATGAAGGAGGAAGTGGAAGTGTTGGGTAAAAGTATTTGGTAAATTATAATAAAGGAATTGCTTTATTTTAAAGTGTGGTTTTTACCTTCAAGTTTCCCCACTATAAATCTTGTGTTCCAATGTTGTGTTATTTACATTTACTGTATTTTAATTTGTAAAGTTATTCTAAATATATTTACTTATTTTTAATTTATTAAATATTTGCGCATTTCTAAAAACTATAATCCTTAGCATTTCATTATGGATAATCAATTATTCAATTAATTATTTAACCTATGAAATCTGACAATGACAAAAAATCCTAACAAGGTACCCACCTACAATTCATCTCTCATAAAGATAGAGAAAAAGGAGATAACATAGTGGGAAAAAAATCCCCCCAAAAAGAGAGACAAGAAACTCACTCAAGAAAACTAGAGAAGAAGAAGTGGGTCCTAGTAACTCAACCTGATGAGGTACCCACGTACAATTCATCCCATAGAGTAAATATAGAAATAAGTGAGGACAAGAAGGTCCCCTAAGAAGCACTTCGATGATGTGGTCTTCTGCGTAAAGACTGAAGATAATCCTCTTGCATCAAACAATGTTCCGGCCCTTGGGAAGGAAAAAAAAGGAGCACTAAAATTCAGCCCACTCCAGAAACGAAGAAGAAGCTTGCAGTACTCTGAGCTCTGCATCCGGTCTGTAATTAAAAGGTGGCATAAGTCTGACAAAAGTGTGCACAAAAGACAATGGGAATGTCACTGTAGTATACGTGTCAGAGAAAGAAAATGGTGGGGGGATAATAACCCTCACAAAGGGATCCAAAAGAAGAGGTTGATCATGAAACATATCTAAAATCGTGGAAGTGACAAATGTCCCAAAATGGGAACTCCCAATGAGAGAGATGAATGGGTCCTCCAGGATGTGTGATGGCTCAATTAGAGCATATTTCTGTAATGAAACACAAGTAGAATATGCAAATAGAAAATCCAAGTCAAGAAGATACACATCCCAATGGAGTTTCTCAATGAGAGAAATGTTTGACAATAATATATTAGCATTGCAAAATGAAGTAGGAGGAGAATATTGTTATGAAGAGTTGTTATAATTTCAAGATTAAGTAACACTGCACTCAAAGGTAACAACCAGTGTATCTAGAGAGTTTTAAAATGATCAATGAATATGGAATGGGTCATGAGAGGCAATGGTCACATCTGTCTCAGAGGAAGGTTCTCCAATCGAAGACTACTGCAGAGAGTGAATGGAAGCATGAACATGGATGACAATGAGATTTGTGGAGGCAACAATAAGGAAAGTGTATTTAATAGTAAGATCCTATGGTGAATGGTCAACATGGGACTCATAAGTAGTAATAGGTGTAGAAGAACACTCAGAAATGAAAGGGATGTGAGAAGGGGGAGAATCTATGGTGGCACTAGAGTGGTCCAGGGAAGCGTCACTCTCATATGGTGAAACAAGGTCACCATACAACTGTCAGATAATGGTCCAGGTAGTGAAAAGGGCACTCAGTGTGCTTGAACAAACACAATGTATCATAAGAAATAGTAAGGCCATAAATCCCATCATTGTGGTTAAACCACCTATCCTTCTGTAGAGGTTCATAGGCTCAGGGACAAGACCATGAAGTTAAGGCACTAAACTATGCATAGTGCAATGATTGATAATTCATACCTTCCAAGATAGAAAGTTATCAAATTCAAGCATAAAAGTAAAACAATGAAACTCCATAATGTAGATAAACCCCCGATATTTTTCCTAGATTACACTTTATAACTTAGTGTGAAAAGTACATGTCCCCATAGAGTTTTGCAATAACCCTCCCAAAATGTGACACTTTATAAAGTAGTGCATTTACAAAAATAATGTAACCATCATGAAGATTGTGAGAAAACATGATCTTTCGACCAAAATGGAGCCCAAATTCGAGCTACTAGTCAAAAGTTAAAACAAAAATTGTTTCATGCAACTAATGACTTATTTAATCAAAATTTTGTAAACTAATTAAAAACATTACATAAATTAGAGAAAATCAGGTCACATGTGTACTCATTGGAACTAGGAGGAGATGCTGAACATCAAGGGATGTTGGTCTCAACCGAAAATGCGTTCATGTGCAAGATAAGGGAGATAGTGTTTACGCAAGGGGGTTTGGCCACCTACCAAACTAGGTCTTGCCCTCCATCTTTGACATGTGAATAATGGAAAGGTAGATAAACATCATACTAAATCCTCTACAATACCACTGATATTGTTTTTATATAAACACCAATAAAAGTGAAGTAGTGGGTTTGAACACATAACCTCCTCTATTTAAACACAAACCTAAAACACTTGATCTCCCAACTTACATAACACTAACAATTCACTTTCATGTTTATAAGTATTGTTCAATATACCAATGAATTTATAAAATAAAAGGTACCTTGTTTGAATTTCCTAAGAAGGAAATTGATGTCCAAGGTTCAATGTAGATAGACTGAGAGGATCCCAGGTTTACACATGTCAAACTCCTAGGAGATTCAACACATGTGTGTGATACTTTTGAGTTGCGAGAGGAGAGGTGGAGACCACCATCAAGGATGTGAAGGAGGCGTAAAATAAGGCAGAGGTCGAATATTAGGGGGTTTTTAAGTGTCACAATAGCTAAGATGACAGGGCCAAGCTAGCCATCAACCACCACCACCAAGGCTAAGAGAGGTCAAAGGAGCTCGAGACTATCGTTGCAGGGGTCTCTACCATAAGAAGTCGAGCAGGGTCCGAATGCATGAAAAATGAGAAAAGATCAGGCCTGAGGCAAGTTGAGATAAAATCCAAGAGTAGAGATGATGAGTAGGGTTTTACTTGGAAAGAGAAAAACTATCTAAGGAGTGCACGATGAGAGACATTTTGAAGCTTGACAATCCTAGGAAGAACCGATCTAGGGTTTTTTGTTATAATGGCGGTTGAGTTCACATTCACCAAAGGCGTGAAGAGAAAGAGGACTACTAAGTGAATAGGTCATGGTCCCATAACAAAAGACTCTATGTAATCCAAACAAAATAGAGGGAGGTCACAGGATTAGGGCTGAGTGGAGAGAGGATGAGGTAGATCCCAACCAAAACTAGTGCCAATGCGAAGTTGGCTAAGTTCGCCTAATGCGATTCCCTCAAAAATTAGATCTCCACCATATTTAACCACAGATATCTAAATTTAGCTGTAAAACTCATAGAAAGGTCCCCACAACGTAAATTTCAGAATTTTGGAACCCCAGAATATGTAAACCCTCAATTTATCAATCTATAAAAACAAAAATTCACAACCGTACTGAACCAAGATGGATTCAATTCTATTTACACATTAACTATTAGTTTCAAAAACTAAAAATAGCTCAATAATGGAAAATGTTTCACCAGAATCACTCTGATACTATATCATAGTTTCAAGATCTCTGATGAAAAAAATGAACGAAAAATTGCAGAAATCAAAATAGCTAACAATAAGATGTAATATGATCAAGAATTCACAAGGAAAGAATGACTCCAAATCAAATCAAATGCTCCATATCATAGAATTATGCAAGTGATGTACACTTATAAGAGGAGGAAAGTGTAACTACAACATATATCAGTGGTGAATAACTCTTATTAACTAATATTGGAAGTAGAGTTGACTCCACACAACTAGTAAAATAACTCAACACAACCGGTAAGCTAAATCAACATAACTAGTACACATAAACAAGCATATCCCATGAGTGTAGGAAAGCTCCAAGTAAATAAACAAATACAAGGAAAATGCATATCCTACACTAAAACAAATTCAATTAGAAGAACATAATAATGTAAGCCATTAGCAAGACCAATAAACAAGAGAAACAAAGTTCTACAACTATATCAATCAAGGACACAAAGGTCCTCCTCGGTTGTACAAGATCGTAATGCTCAAAAAATTGGAAAGTAGAGAGAGTAGAGGAACATTGAAAAATAAATAGAAGAATTATAGATTTATTTCTTAATGTAGAAGTGGTAATCTCAACAACATTTATTCAATCAACAATTGTCAACCCCTTTGGAATGGAGATGTCATTCCAATTTATAGTATTACAAATTGTCCTTTCATCTACCCCCCACATGACTCTTAACCTATTCTCATCACTTGTGACCTTTCATATTCTTAGGAAGGGAGTATTTTTCTTATAATTGGAAAAAATTACTCTTACAATGTTTAACTAAGGGTCACTTAAGTGAATAGGATGAAATAACAAAAAAGTACATTCTTAATGAGAAATTAAAAACATGGAGATAGAAGAAGGAAGAGAAAGAGGGTGTAGGGGTTGACTGATCTAATGAAGATGAAGCCTTGTATGATGGAGAATTTTTTTATTAATGATATCTAAGGGAGAGTTTCTAGAACCAGTTATTTCCTTTGAATTATTTACCGAACTGAGCTACTATAGGTGTCACCTTATCTACTTCTGGAATGGAAAATCAACTCAAAAAAATTGATCCATGTCTTCAAAACATCACTAATATCCTTACATTGATTAAACCTTTTTTTATCCTTTAAATTGTCATAAATGGAGTTTTTGATGCTGACAAGGGTCTCTAAGGTATCTTCATTGAAGGAAAGAAGATATCCTTTCTCTTTCTTGACCAATTCCTGAAAGGAGACAATGAGTTCTTCTGATGATGAATTCTTGGTGAGTGGAAGGAACCCATGTCTCTGAAAATAGTTATAGACCTCATTCAAAATATCGAAATCATTTCGTCCACTAGAGTCAAGTGTGGAGATGACATATTTGATCATACTATATTTGGCCTCCATAATACAAACCCAAACTAGAGACAAAATTTAGGTATCTAATGCGAAAACATTTTTACTCGCAAGGGTGTAAGAGTCAAGGGATCTCATCTCGGACACAAGTGGGAGAACCTCATCCAAGTGGGTCTTCTCTTTTTTAATCTCCTCCCTTAATTTCTTCACTTCTGAAAAAGTGGTGAGAATATACTTGAGAAGAGAGAGAACCTATGGGAGCAATGTCTTTCCTTTCTCGATGATCTTCTCAATCCATCTCTTACTAGCCTTCCCTTGTATCATAAACCTTTATGCTTTCTTGATCACCTCAGGGTCAAAGCTATTGACTAGTGGAATGTCTTTTAAAGGAAGAGGTGTTTAATTGGGCTCTAAGAAAGGTCAAATGTAATCATTGAGAGTTTTCACATATTCCTCCAATTTCTCAATTGTTCATTTGTATTATTCATATTCAGTAAGTAGATGGGAAGGGGATTCCCTAAAAAAATGAGAGTCACCCTCATGCAAAGCTTGAACCAATGAGATGCAAGTCAAATCATAGTCTGATGAATTCATCTCCTTAACATGCTTTACATTATTAGGCCAAGAAAATTCTACATATTGGTTTCCTAAGGCACCACTGAAGAAGTGGGAATTTTTTTGGGTCTTCTTCCTTCACTTGGATCTCAATATTTTTGTGATAGTTCCAAGGTCGGGCATAACAACTTGATGTGTTGCTCTTGGGTCACTTTTGAGAAATTATCAAATCCATGGGAATGTCTCTTCAGGAGTTGACATGATGTTGTTCACATCTTGTTTACTATGGGAAAGTTCCACCACTCGGGAAGACATAATTAGATGCCCATGAAGAGAAGGAGGCTACGATGGATCACTCTTTCTTGATTCAAGAGACTCAATGGGATCTATGATGAGATTCAGATTCTTATGAATCCTCATGGAATATAGAATCATTGTGTACCATATTTTCATCATCTTACTCTTTGAAAGATCATGTTTGATGGCTCTTGGTTGTACTTGCAATGTTTCACCACTTGAGGATTAACCACATCACTAAGTGTTTAAGAACATTGTTATGCCAATGTCATCAAATGAAGCCCGAATGGTTTCTTGTTCTTACATACAATGTGCCCCACATGAATATTACCTATCTATATTTTGATGAATTTGAATTCTAATGGGGCTCTTGAATCTTTTTGAATTCTTTAACGGCCTCACAATGTTCCTGATTTTCACATGCTACGCCTCGATATGTTCAATCTTACTCGTTGACACAATTGTGATCCGAATGATACTTTAGGATACTTGAATAGAGTTAATTTTATTATTTTAACTATTAGAAAACTTTAAAACCATGCGAGGATGGAAAAAATTAGCGAGATGAGTGAAAATAGAACTAATAACACCTTTTTACACTGAAAAGCTGCTATTTTGGGATTTTTTAATTTTTTGATCAAATTTTGATCTTCTAAAGCTTACAACATACTTATATTACCTCCACTGATTATGCCTTTTCACTTTAGGAATTTTTTATTTTTAGCAAGTTTTTATTTTGGAACCTACTATTTTGGGAAAATTGTATGTTTTACCTTGCTTGCTATTTTGTATTGTTTTTGAATGTTCTGAGTGATTGGAGCTTGAAATTTTGATAGGTTTAATATTTTTAGCATGTGAGTGTACAAATAATATGATATTTTTAGAAACAACACATACTATTGTCAGTTTACAATGAAAACGCCATTGTTAGTTTCAGCTCTACACCGGGATCTCGTGCTCCAATTTTGTTGTGATTATGTTGTTGAAACTCTTGCAAATCAAAAAGGAAACTTTCAAAGGCAGGGTTTTAGATTTCAAGATGTATAAAACTAGGGCATAATTTTTTAGGAACCTTCAGTGATCACAAAGATTCCTGGGAGTAGAGCAATCGGTTAAAATCTTAGTGCAGCTAGATTTTTGGTTAAAGAGTTATGAGATTTTTTATTTAAAGTCATGGGTAGTATGGAACGTGTTGGGTAGCACCTCTACTATATTTTTATGTTATTTTAAGGTTTAGAAACATCAAAAATTGTGGATGGTTGAACTGTTTAGAGGAGATAGCTTAAAAAAACTTTATTTTTCACTTTTGTGCTTCCCTGCTAACCGCAGTTTGACCATGGTTGAGTGCAAGTTGAGTGTGGTTGAAACTAGGGTTAAATGAGCTACTCATGGGTGAAATTTTATGTCCTCTTTGTCCCCTTAAAAAAAGGGACAAGAGGGAAAAATTTTTTGCAGTGGAGCAAGATGATTCCAAGTGTTGAAATGTGGTGTAATGTGAGGGCGATTGAAAAAGTTGTTTGAGCACCCAGGGGCTGAGAAACAGTCACATGAAGAACCTCAGAAGGAGATTTATCATAGGAGAATTTTTTCCCCCCTTTTTCCCGTTGTAAAAAGGGACAAGAGGGACAAAAAAGTGTGCTTTGAGCAAGATCATGACACTTGGCAAGATTTGGTGCAGGCTTGGGGAAATGAGCTTAGCCAATTAAGCACTCTATTAGGCTGAGAAGGGTCACATGAGGGACCAGAGATGGGGATTTCTCATGGATGAATTTTTTTTCTCCTTTTTCCCCTTGGGATATGTACAATATGGACACAAATTTACACATTGAGAAAAAATCTGACATGTGGCAGTTAAAAATTTGGTTATGGGATTAACTCACTTTGCACTAGAGAGGACTTGAAAAATTCACTCCCAGATTTTGGAAAGGTATTTTTGACATGAAATTTTATATGATTATTAATTCAAGAGTCCTTATAAGATCAAATATGCACATTATCACACCATTTTACAATCTTGATAATTTTTATCCAATGCATTAGGAGAACCTGCAATGTCAATATGATCATACATAGGAGACAAACTGACCAGTAGAGGGATTTGGGATAGCTTTGGAGAAAATTTTCACATTTGGCTTAGTTTTCATGGCTCAAGTTCTAAATTTTTTGGGCTTGGAAAATGTATGACAACACTATGATAGCTATGTTGTTTTGAAAAAATCAATAGGTATGTAATATTTTTTCCCCATTCGATGAGGTCAAGTTATTGAACTTGAAGGTGGATTATTATGATAACGGTGTCAAGAAAATGCTTTTTTAGAAATAAGATATTTATAGAGGATATAAGTGGACCCTATTTCATAGTTGGAATAGGTTTCCTCACTAATGATATAGGTATCACTAACATCATCATGATAATCACAAAATGGTTTTGGATTAGGACTCAATGAATAGGACATTTAGAGACCAATTATGCATCCTTTATAGTTCATGATTTTAAACATCTTATTGGCTATAAGATGCTTATTATATCTTAATTTGTATGAAAATATATTGTCATAAGGATTGTACTAATAATAGCTTTAAATTTTTTCATCCGCAAGGAATCCTACCTTAACAAATGATGAAGTACCAAACTAACAAGATGTATGTTAATTTCTCATGTCAACCTTGCCACAAATTTTACGAGATAGGGTAAATTTGGCTACATGAAAGGAATTTTGAATTTCATATTCTCCACTACCTTTTTTTATGATATTGAGATGGGATTTGGATGGTGTATTTTTGTATTTGAATAGGATCTCATTCGGATGAATGCATGATGAAGAGTCTTTGTATTTTGATGTGTCTAAATCATGGGTGTTTTCAGTGATCAGACATATTAACTTTTTTATATTGTTCTTCCAACATTTTACAGCATTGGAAAGGTTGGAGATCTATAGGTATGGTTAATTATATTCCTTGATATGGAAACTTAATACATTGATGGTATGTGGATGGAATGAATTTCATGCCATGAATCCATTGTATACTAAGAAGGATGTTGTATGGAAGGTCAAGATCAATAACATGGAACAAGGTTTGATGGGTGTTACACCCAAGTATAAGTGGAAGGGATATCATCCTTTTTGGTTGTCTTTCAATATTTTTATATGCCTTGATGGTTATGATATTTCATTCTAATGGTGACTTGGAATATCTAAGGTGTTTAATGGGATTCAAGGTAGACATGTTTAAACCTGATGTATTATCTACAAGCATCCTTTTGATTTTGTGTTTAGTAATGAAGGATTAAATATAAAATGGGAGGTTATGTGATGGATTAACATTCAAAATATTATATCAGTTGAATATAATTTGTTGTCTAGAGGATAGTGTCCAACCAATGCTTTTAATTATGAGGGATCAATGTCATTTTGGAATCTTGATTCTTTGAGTACCTTATAAAGTATGTCTATAAGAGTAGTGGATGTTTTAGTAAGATCCAAGGTAGAAATTTATGTGTGATTTTCCTAAAAAAATTTGATAAGGTTGTATTAGCCCTTAGGAGTAGGTAAACAAGGCCATCAAACAATTATTTTTTCCTACTTATGATAACACAATATAGGGTCTTAACTTTTGTGGTTGTGAATTTATTTTTTGTAAGGTGTATGAAGCCAATGAGGGCATCATATGAGTAGGAATATTTATTGTAACTCACATTATTGGTTTATGTGTTTTGACATATATATCATTGTGTATTAGATTGATCATGTTTAGGAAACGGATCTCTATATATCCCAAGTTGTTGATTTTATTATTTCGGGGTATAATTTCATGAAAGTTCTACGTTCCCCGTGTCTATCAAATATTGAACATAATTCTTCAACTTCATGCATTTGTCTACAAAATGTACTTTAATACGATTAAAAGCATAGTACTCATTTTCCTTATACCAAGAGGATTTAGGATTTCTCTTATCAAAAGGTTTTGTTTGTGGATATGTGATCATGTTTTATTTTTCCAAATAATGCAAGAAAATTGCCAAGGTTTCACGTAAGGGAGTATATTACCTTTGTTTATATTCCTACTTAGGTTCCACCAGGGATGGTTATGTAATGTGTGTTTTGTAAAAAAAATATGTTTAGATTGTGTGCCTTCATCATTGAAAACATTCTTGTTCTTATTGAAAAAATTAGGTTTTTCTTGTTTTTGATCATAGTGAAAGAGTTTAATAAACCATTTTGAAATGATGGATTTATCTATGTGTGTTCCCTTTTCAATGAATTATTTAAAAGTATTGACATGCTGCATTTGAATGTGAAATTAAATTTATATATTAAGGTTAGGGAAAAAATGTTGACACTTTTTTCTCTAAAAACAAACAAGGGAAATGGCTAGTTGTAGACACAAAATCACGCACTTGGGTACATTTCTAGGTTCTAAAAACATACTAGAATTTACATGATTCCTAAGAAATAAAACTTGTAATTGACAACTATCTTTGGCCTCTTTTCTTTGTTTCTTTCTTTCTATTTGGTCTTACACACCCTATAACACAGCTAATATTTAATTGATTTATCTTTTATGGCTTCACACAATAGCACCCAGCTAGGACATCAGTGCCCAGGAACTCTTATCCCCTTTGGGTGCCCATGACCCTTTCTTATCTTACTCACTCTTTTTGGGTCTCTTTTATATTTTGGGCATCTTTTTCACTTATGGGTTGGCCTTCCAGTTGTCAATTAGGAAATTCAAACAAGGGAATCATATAAATACATAGTTATGTTTTTAAAATAAGGGATCAAGCACCAAGCATTACTATCATCACCTAAGATTGCATTCAAATGGATCCTAAAGAACTATAAAGTATACATCTAACATCCATTCAAGGGACAAGGGTTGCATCAACTTTGCATAAAATACATAGGAAGGGGAAGTTCATTCTATTTCATCCACACATGTTGTACATTTCTACATTCTAGCTAAAAATCGCTATCAAGCACAAATTGTACAAGGGATTCCTAGGGCACAATTTTTACACACTCACAAGAACTACATGGAGTATGAGATGTAGTGCATCGCTCAATCATGATTTCACTCTCAGGGTGACCGATGAGGTTAGTTCAACTCCCCATTTCAAATTTTCATTTTTAGGTTTGATGTGGTTTGTGGGCTTGTTTAGGTGAACTTATTTCTTTTAGGTCACAGGTACCTTCGGCGATCATAGTGCAAACATCAAGAGAAAAAATAGAGACTAACTATGAAACCATAGTGATAAAATAAAAATTAAATTCTGAGATCCTACACAGTCACCAGTGCCCAAATATTATCGCCAATGCCCAAATGTCCTTACCCTACACTAGGTGCCCCTATCTAACATTATTCTTAGGTTCTAGATTTTCAAGTGATTGTTGGAAGCACAAATTGTGAATCGGTCTTATAAATTTCTTATTGCAGTAACCATTAACATTCATGCATTCATATACATTCAACCATTGCTTATTTAGTGTGCACAATACATTCAAACAACCACAACACATGATAAGAATCACATAGACATAAGATATAAGTGGGAAAACATCACAGGGAAGAAAAACCACAAAAACTATGCTTATATAACACAAAGCAAAGAGATTTAGTGAAGCACCAACTTCGCAAGGAGCACCAACCCCTAATTTAGTGAAGCACCCACTCCACAAGGAGGATACAACCCCCCAAGATGACTAAGCACAAAATTCCACCATGTTAATACCATGATCTAACAAGATTGATTAGGTCCAAATCTCATACCTCTACCTCATTTTACATGCACAAGGGCTAGGAATAGGCATGGAATGACCTGAATCAACATTAGAAACCCATGAAATGACATTTATGACAATAGGTAGACCCATAGACACCTATAATACATCATACTAACCATGATTTATCTCATGACACACTCTAACCAACTCAGTATGACTCAAACCATGACTCTGCATAGAAAACCAAGCTCCATGACCTCATAAGACTCCACTAAACTTGAAACTACCAATTAAACTTCATGTTTGACCATTGACTAACACATCATGGAGGCACATACAACACCATGACACCATTTTCCACCAATTGAGTTGACATCAATGACAACACTAACACACAATGGCCAACAATCTCCCCCTTTGTCATTGATGGTAACCACCTTCAGAAACATTGATGGAAACCAACATGAAAAACACCTACATGACCTATTTTCCATGTTTATGATGCCTCTCTACCCATTTTCCATCTATGACAAAGACTAAAATGACCACTAGACATGGAAAATGAAAACACTCAATGAAACAATGCAAAACATGACTTACTTGACTCATGAAGCTCCCCATGTGATTGAATTCTCTCCTTTTTGAATCCAACAGTAGAAAATGAAGATCTTATGGACATAATAAGATCAATCAAAAATCCCCCTAGACATGTGCACTTATATTTTGTCTTCATTCTCATTCAACACCATTCACTAGGTCTAGATCAAGCTCAGAACACAATTTGCCTCCAAATTCAGTGTTTTTCACCTTTTAGGACGATTGTCCCTGAAAAATCTCTTCAGTGCATATTTGAAAAACTTCTTCAAGGATATATTCATCCATATACATCATGATTTCAATCGTATGACTCCCCCTAACCTTGTACCATCATTATCAACTGAAAAAATAAAAAAAATTAGGTTTCATACCTTACTTGCATGGCTTGAAGATGACAAAACCTCTTATCACAGTCCCTGAAGATCCATTTAAGTGTTTTATACCTCTTTTCATGTCATTTCAGCCTAATTAAATCAAACACCTTCTTACCTCTAAGATTTACTATGAAAAAACATCCTATATTCTGCCTTTAAGATCACTTGATCACCTTTTATCTATGTTTAGAAATCAATGACAACTATATTTGTTCCATAAGACCATTACAAACCTGTGATATGGAATTTGATGTACTGATATCATGTGCTCACAACTCAAGGATTCAAACTACCATATTGATCCTGTATACATCTTTCATCTTTATAAATTATTCTTCTCAACCATCCTACATACACAATTGAGGTTAGAGAAAAATTTATCAACCTAAAGATAACATGATGCTAAAGCTACTCTTAATCATTGTCAAATGACTTAGAGAATACAATAATTCTGAGATAGGGCATAAATTTTACTTAGAGACCAAAATAATACCACTAGAAAATTGTTTCATAACATCTATTGCTTTCTAGGTCTTTAAATAACCATACCACAAGCTTTCAAGGCTTGACAAGGATCTCATCATTCTTCTAGTTGTGATCATGTAGAATCCACATATATGTAGATTACACATTTTACTCTTTCACTTCTTGATCACCAAAAATATTCCATACCTTGATTCCAAAACCTTATTTGAGATGGAATTGTCTTGCAGGCTACTAGTACTTTCATACCTTCAATCACCAATAACACCTAGTGAAAAGAGGAGTAAGCTCCCTCTACCTCTGGCATACCTGTAGCAAGCTATTCTAGGCCTCTATACCATTGTATTCCTGATGCACACATAAATATATCTTCATTTAGCTTGGAAGTAATCTCTCCACCCCTGTAGGTCACCATCCCAGAACACCAATCACTCGCTTTGAGGTATACACACCTAACATGTCTAAGATATATCTTCACACCAATTTGTAGATCATCATGGAGCTGAAATCAAACTGATTCCTCAAATTTGTTTATCATCAACTAGCATAGTTCCTTCAAACTGTAGACCGTGATTTATGATGATCAAAATTAATTATTTTTACCTCAGATGCTCAATACTTTGTAACAGATCTTGAGAAATGTTGAGACCTATTGATTATAGAAAAAAACTTCAATTGCACCATACACATTTGGCTTAAGGTCCATATCACAATCCTATAGCTTGTAATATTCTAATCATACCTAGTCAAGACACACATTTTAGTTCTTTCTAAAGATGCATAGCCCAAATTTACTTCTTAGTCCTGTAGGCATGCATTTAGAGATCACAGAGCCTTGATTCATTCATGCATAGCTTGAGTATAGAATTTAGCTTCTCATTCTAAGTTAAAGAGATATTGTCAGTCCTCTTGGTCTCTCATCTTCATGTAGCCTTCTATGGTTTCTTTTTCATCATCATATCACTCTTTTTGACTTTTGTAACTGTGCATTTTCAATTTTTCTCATAGTCTTACACTTTTTTTAGGCTTTGATACTTCACGATAATCCAAATAAAACATCTCAAGATATTTTCTTCAAGTCATGAGTCATTACTAACTTGTAATCTTGAGGAAAAGAATTATAGACAAAAGAATTGTTCACACACTTCCTTACTCAAGAACATGATACTTCATACCTTTTCCCTTTCATGCAAGATTGTAGGTCGTCATCCTTTCAACATTCAATGACAAGGGGAAAAAAACTCATAGAATTTGTGGTTCACATCCTTTTGAGGATAGCACATAAAATTTTGAGATCAAAAATCACTTAACACTTGATACATCTTGAAGACAACAGGACCAAGACCTTTGAAATTACTCAACAAGGCCTCAAATACAGACTATGCAACATTAGATAACATTCTTGATAGTAGGTTCAAGATTTTACTACTTGAAGGATCATACCATACTTGATAGACACCATCCTCTTCTATTTTATCAGGCTAGTTGTACTTGAAACTTTGAAAGGAGCTTTGGTTTGGGTAAGTGCATGGAAATGGGGGGCCAAAAGGGGGTCAAAAAGGGACACATTTTTCCTAAAATCAGCGAAACCTGAACTTCATCTAATAATTTGGCATGCATATGCTCAAATTTTGACAAAGT
The DNA here is from genome assembly GCA_019776745.2 of Taxus chinensis. NCBI lineage: Eukaryota > Viridiplantae > Streptophyta > Pinopsida > Cupressales > Taxaceae > Taxus > Taxus chinensis. The sequence continues at coordinate 40,865,199 of CM034146.1, read as the reverse complement.
GATAAGAATGAGTACCATAGAGCTTGGAATCTAGTTTCTAAACTACTAATTTTTTCTGAAAATGGTGGAGATTAAGAGGGTCAAATGTGGTGCGCACACAAAGTATGTTTATTTTTGTGTCAAAAAGATAAGAACCTATTGTGTGTGCACCCCCCCCCCCCCCCCCCCATTTTTTGAGTTCTATAAATTATTTTTCAAATCCCTTTGGTATAAAGTTAGCTAAGACCATGTGTGAGGTCCCACTAATTTTTCATAATTTTTGGATGAATATATAATTTTTTATTAATTTTCAAAGTGCACATATCTTGAAAATGAAATATTTGTGTGTGCACCCCCATAACTTTGAGAAAAAAATTCATTTTTTTTTTGTGTGTAGAATGGAGTTTAGAAAAAACCACTTTTAAAAAAAAATTGGATGAAAAAATCATAAATTGTGCACCAAAACGTATTCATAGGTTTTCGCAAGAAAAGAAGGCACTAGTAAAATAAATTATGGATGAAAGTCTTAAACTAATAGGATTTTAGAAAGAATTATATCGTCATCAAGGTAAAAGTGAGATTAACATCATAGTATAATTTATTTTTTAATATTATGTTATAATTCATAAGATATTAGGGTGCACATGTGATATTTTGATGTTTTTTTGTCAAACACAGATTTATTCACAGAGTACACAGTCCAAACCTTTGGTTTGGATATCCAAGGCAAATCTAAGCCTATGGATTGGGTATTTCAAACCCCAATAAGATGAAACACGAGTGCGATATAACACTCTCGCAATATAACTCGAGCACGTTATAATGCGCTTGAAAACTGAAATTCAAACACAACAAAACAAAAATAATTTGTGATATTGGTCCCACTGGTTAGGGCTTGTTTGCAAATTCTTGCACATTTTGATTCTTGTTAACAATTTTGTATATTTTATGTTATATAGAGATTGTTTTGTGAAATATTTAAACATTATTTGATATATTTAAGTGTGTTTCTATTGTTTATTATATTCCTAACACTCATTAACATTTTTTTATCAATTGTCTTGTGGTGATAAAGATATTTTTGAGAATTATGGGGAGAAACCCATGAAGGAAAAACACTTGAGCAATTGGAAAAACAAAGGGAATGAATGAAAAAGGGGTGAGAAAAAATGAAATTGAACACGTCTTTAACAGAGATTGGATATGTTGCCAAAGATCGTATATCATCCAACAAAGGCAAACAAGAAAAAAAAAAAGAAAACATGGGAGCAAACACAAACGTGAAAAAAAGAAATCAATGCATGGAGATGAAGGTATGTCATCTCTTCCAAATGAAATTGATGGTGCAACATATCCTCAAACACCAATTGAGTCAATAAATAATGAATATTCAATGAATGACGATGAAATTCCAAATTTAAACATAGATGTTACACCAAATGACCAACCTATTGAAAACACACACTCTTTACCAAATTATGAAGATGAACAAAAAATAGAAAATGAACAATGTTTATATGATACTCAATAATCATTTATATTGAAATCACTTATTAAAATTTTGTGAAAAAACACCTTAACTTTTACTTGAAATTGATGAAAATATTTTAAACCCAATGACTAATAAGATTTGTCAATGCACTTGTAGAAGAAAAACTAATCAGATATGGAAAACATATTTTAATGACTTAAATGAAATAGGTAGATGTTAATTATTTGTTGAAATGATAAAAAAATATTAATTATAGACCTGCAATGAAGACCCTTGGTCTAAGAACATCTAAGACCAACAGTGAAAAATATATTATAAAAAATCTAATGAATGCATACTAATTAGTAGGTCCAGCCTCAAGTACCAAAGATAGTAATACTACCCAACGTGTTATTACATCGACTATAGTCAGTAAAGCAACAAAAAAATATGGTTTAGTTAGAAAAAAAGTAGTGCACTAAAAATCAATAGGAAAACACTATATAAATCTCTCAAGCATCATGAAATAATTGAAGATACAAATAACAATGAATTATGGGCATTCTCTGGTAGATTTCCACGAAAATACAAAGGCATAGTTGATGAGTTAAAATAAATTTTTTTAGAATTTTCAAAAAATAATACAAGGGGTTTACCTAATGAAAAAGATGTTTTAAAAAGAAGAATTGGTTCTAGAAACCATGAATCACATCCTAATTTTTTTTGGATATGACACAAACACAATTTTTTAATAATTTTAAAGAGACTCAACTTGAAATACAAATTAATCAAATGTATTTTGAAATGTTAAAACCTTTTTATATTAAAATAAATCACTCACTGACTACTTGTTGTTGTAGGATCTATATTGAATTTGCTATGCATTATGATATTTTCCGGCATATATGTGTTAATTTACATACTGAGAATATTTTGCATGAGTGTATGATAAATGTTTCACCTAAATCAGGAAGAGATTTCATCTCAAGTTTTCTTTGTACAAGATAAGGACAATTTTTTTATAAGAAATCCTGTTTAGAAGGAACTTGTGATAGTTGTGGTGGTTTGTAATGTTTACAAATATATATACACATAGAGAATAAACATGTAATCAGAAATGAACTAGTTAGTTTTGGAAAATACAAGTTAGTGGCATACACTTCAAAAGATGGTAAAGAATCCAAGAGGTGCAAATTAGTGAGTAAAGAAATAAGTGTATCAAATTTTATAACTATATTTCGAGAGAAGCTAGTGTATGAGTATGCACGACATACACACAGAGCTCGATGGTTAGATGAGAAATTCAAGTTATGCAAGGACACATTTCCTCTTGGTACCAATGTGTCAGTTGTTGATCTTGCAGAGAACTATACTCTACAGCCACAAAATGAAGTGCAATGCAATACTACAACTCTATTCAAGATTCCATATTTTGCATATATTATTCACTCATGTTCTTGATAGTACAGAGGAAGACATAAATATTTTGAGGGCGTACCATTTCTATATTAGTGATGATCTTGGAAATTCATCAAATTTCGTGTAAGGTTGTTTCGAGATCTTCTATGGAAATTTAAATAACAGAAACATCATATTTGATAAACACATCATATGGTCAAATAAATGTACATCAAAATTTAAGAATGTGTGAATGTTCTATTGGTTTATCATGATGTAGAGGATAGGTGGTGTTCAACATTTTTCGAATTTAACTAAAGCCAGACATGGAAAAGGAGAACACGATGGTGTAGGAGCATGTGTTAAAAGAAAAGATCCATACCAAGAGAAGAATTGAAGTACAAGGATGGTGTCGAGTTGATTGATGCAAAATCCATTGTGGAATGGTGTAACCCAACAATGTTTCCACGTACTAAGGGTAATTCTAAAGTTCTTAGGTTTTTTTGGTTGGTAGAAGAAGCTAATTTTGTAAAACATGAATATTTTTGTACACTAATGGGATCTAGTGAGTTGCACTCTTTTAGAATTTCAAATGCAGGTTCATGGAATATTTATACAAGAAAAATGGCATCATTTTTCTCTTGATGTACGTATTCATTTTGGGATGAATGTGATTCAAAAGAGTGGGTTGATGAATGGTGTTGTAGACAATCATATCCACTCGACACCTATCAACCTCCACGAGCTCTACAACTCACAATGATTGAATCATCAATTAAATTTGACCATATATCAAATCTAGTGTACCCAGGTATTATATATTTTCATTATTTTTTAAAAATTTATTATTTTTCTCATGTTATGTAACATATTTATGAACCATTTATTGAAATTAACAATTTTGTGTACAATGTGATGTAGTTCATGTTTATGCGGTTGTTGTAGAAGAAAATAATAAAGAAGGAACATATTATTATTTATGTCATTGTGTTAAGGCAAAAAAGAAATTGATAGCCCCAATGATAGATGGAGAAGTCCTAGAATATCCTACAGGGTTTATGGTTATTATTGGAACATGGATAAGAAAATACCCAATAAATAAATCTAATGCATGGTTGTTTGAGGACTTTGACACTCATAGAAATATTATTCATTATTCTCACTTAGTTGTTGCATCTAATGTTCAATTGATTAAATATGGAGGTAGACTGAGTAATAAGGTCTTGTGGAAAGGTCTTGAGTCTAACCATGAAGCAATAGTTGACACCCTAAAAATTAGATCGGACCCTAATAGTTCACTACATTGAATTTGTACGAATGAAGATACACAAAACTTCCCTTAAGCCTACCAAGTGGATTACTTTCTCAAGTCAAAGGTATGTTCACTTAAGATTAGATATACATCTACATGAATTTAATTTGAATATTTACTTTAATGATTTTGTTTAAATTTTGTAGGTTTTAAAATTATATTTAATTGTTTACTAACATGTATACATAGGTTAGTGGTGCCAAAAAAGCTTCTACCTTCACGTGGTTGGCACTGTTAGTAGAGAATTTATTATTCTCAAAGATAAGTGATGTAGAAACATCACTTCAAGGGCTAGTATAGGGATAACATAATCCATTTTGGTTTGTCTAGGTGCATAAAGGTATATCTGAGTCATTTTTTATGTCCTTTAGGCCTTAGAGGTTCAAGAATTTGAATTTGAAAGTTTCCCTCCATTTTAGCTTATTCAAAAATTTAAATTCTCTTGAGCCAATTTTGGCTTTTTAGGCTAGTTTAGAGGGTTATAAAGTGCATTTCAAGCATGCATATAGGTTGATCTAGTCTTTATGTTGTTGGAGATTTATCTTAGGTTTAAGATGGTGTAATTAGGTCTAAGTTTATGAAACAAGCTCTTAAAAACTTCATTTGAGCTCCTACTGTAACACCTCTACCATCCTTTCATTTATACTTTCTCATTTGAGAAATGGATTGCAACGTTGACATGTGATTTTTCTTGAGTTGTTGCTCCTTAGAACTAAATGAATCATGTTGCTAGATTAATATTTATCTCAATTGAGATTTTCCTGATTAATCATCCATCATTTGCAAGGTACTCTTGTATTGTGATGTTATTTAATTGATTCGTGAAATGAACTAGATATCTGCAACTTGTGGAAATTTTGATTTCTGTTCTTGGAACCATTGGGTAATCTGGTAAAATGGGAAAATTATCCTAATTCAATAATGATTGATTATTATTATTATTATTGAATCAATTAAGAAAATATCTTGGATCAGTTTCATTGATCCAAGGCATTCCCTTAATTCAATCTGCAATTATGATTAATGTCAGAAATTACAGTTGTTCATTGTCATGAATTACCCGAGTATACTATTTCAATCTTGGTGACTTATTCCAGTTTTCTTACGATCCAATATCATGTTGAGGACTAGAAGGTGTTAAGAGATGGCTTGAGTAACACTACTCAATTTTGAAAACATTTCCTGGCTGGTAAGGTTTGGATGTGGCAGTTATTAAACCTAGACTACAATGGATGTGTTGTTAACATTTGAATTTTAATGACCTAACCCAATGCCTAAGGCATATGAACTAAGTCAATTCCTAAGAACCTAACCGAAGTGATCCATGCCTAAATGGTAATTTTGCTAAGATTAATTTAATCCTAACCTAGGATGGAAGGGAGACTTGGACCCTAACTCGAAGCTAACCCCAGTTGGCATTGGGAAGGGGGTACATGGTCAGGTAAGAAGTGGTGATTGTTGTCACCTTTTCATGTACTGGAACTTTCATTTAATTCCATTAATGACAGACACCACCACTCCTTAGTAATAATCCAAGTTCAAATTTGGAAGGTTGCTAAAAATGAATTTTGCAATTAGTTGGATGGCTAAGCAGTTAGAATTTAACCTAGTAAAGGTTGGAGGAAGTCGGTGGGTTAGTGGGAGAAAGAATGGTCTTGACAAGAATTAATGATTTGGAAAATTGTTCCAAACTTCTTAGGGGAAAACATTCTAGATTCACCAAAGGTAGTATTGTTTTGGTTTTCCATTTGAGTATTTTGTTTCTCCTTCTCGCTCTACAAATGGAGGTTTTGGGCATTTAATTTGGTTTTTTATTTGTTTGAATCTTGGCTTCTCTATTTCATGGAGAAATTTTTGGGAGAGATTCCAGTGGAAAGGTGGGAGACGTTTCGTGAAGATTAATTGCTTCAACTGTAGAAGTTGTTGTGGGATTTGGAAGAAGGATCCTAGGAGCTAGAAGAAAACATCGAGAAGCTCTACCAGACATGATAGGCTCTAATACCTTACAAAAACTTGTTCTTTCTAATTAGTTCATTAAAAAAACTCTGCTTATGATAGAATACATTTTCGGGTTCTGGTTTTTTACTATTGATCAATGAATGGAATCCATAGATTGGTAAGTAGCTATTGGAACCGGTTTTTTCAAGCTTGCAAATGTATACTTGTTTTATCATGGTTGAAATGTTTATTTTCTTTACATGAATATGTTATTCATTTTGAAATAAATTCCCCATGAATGCCATAGAAATAAAAAGTGTTATTCTTCATTTGCATGTGTCAATTTTTAAAATAATTTTGCTATGGTGATATTGATCTTAGTAATTTTATTTTGATGACTCTGGGTTGCATGTGATTATATTTTAAAAAAGGGTTTTTGTACATTGTTGTTATCAATCTTTGTATTGTTAGTTTTTTATTTCTATGGAAATTATCCTGTGCTTATCCTTTAAAGGAAGCAACGACCTTGTGTTGTGGGTTGAGTGGGAGCTCAATCCCTTAGTCTAGTTACACTAGTGTTGTCTATAGATATCGCTATCTATTTCTATTTTGTGCTTGAATCTTGTTTTGAATACTCAAACTCATGATCATCATAACTTTGAGTTCATGGGGATTTCGCTTCATGATCACCCTCGTGTGGGTGAGTTGTTGCTCAACCCAATTGGGTATGGTATTGGTTGTATTATTCTTTGATCAATCTTGAATTTTTGTTGAGTTTTCAATAAACCAGTTCGGGTAATATCTTAATTAAAGCATATGGGAATTGTTTATACCCATTATGGTTAAATGCATTCTCTATTTTATATAAGTAGGTAACTAGACTGTTATTTGATTTAGCCATTTGGATTTTCTTCACTGAACCATCAAGTGTTATTTATATTCTAATTCGTACGAACTTTGGGTCCTTCTATTTCATCATGGTAATTGTTATGTTGCTATTATACTGCCAAAGTAAACAGTTGTCATAGTGTTGAATAGGACTGTTATTAAGCCATAAAACTGTAATGGCCACTTGGGGCATATTGTGTATCACTCTATGAACTATTTAGGCTCCTGATAATACTTATAAGTATGTTGTTTTGGCTTGTAGGTTTATGTTTGAACAACGTTTTTAATGATCTTGCAAAGTTAGACATGATGGTTGGAACCTCGACCTGAACCAGTTGGATGGTTTGTTAAACTTGCTTACGTATGATCCTTTTAAATTCATGTCGAACCTTTGATCATATTTGTATGACCAAGGATATTCTTAGGTCGTTGAAAGGTTGTTAGATTGTGAGTTTTCTCTAGCTATGTGGAATCATTTCGTTTCTCTGTCTGAGTGAGGAAATCAATTAAGTATGATTCACACCAATCTTGTATGGAATACTTGTATGGTTCCTAGACAACCTTATCTCATAAATCTTGTATAATGTGTTTAATGGCTTGTATACTTATCATTTGGTTGGAGCCAAATAATTATGGCATGGACTTATTTGTATAACAAGTTAATTTAGAATTAGGTCTTGAAATATTGTTTTCGTTATCTCTTTAGTCAACTGTAATCTTGTCCAACCTCTAGATTGTTAGACTGTAGAATTAGAATTCATTTTTGTTTGCAATTAATTGGATTCGATTAAAATATTGTAATCATGTAGTATGGGCTGCATGATTAAGACATTTCTACTCTTGTTTTCTCACCTCATATTAGGTATAGTTGGCTTTGCCTTATTGGTGTGACATTTCTTAAGAGGGAATGTATACCTATACATTTTGAGGATACTTGTTTGGTTGGATGATTGATGAATGTTAAATTAATTTTTTGATAGTCTTCTAGTTGATATAAATCAGACTCATTTGGATTGTTAGAAGCTAACATTGTAGGGTTTTGTGATACACTTAAGTATGGTACTTATGAAGTGTTCAAATAGGAAAATATATTTCTGAACCCTTGACTATTTTCTATTAATAAGTAGTGTTCCTTTTCGAAGTTGTTAGCTAGAACATATGGTTCCAAGGATTTAGCTCCTATCATGCTCAGTTCAAATGAAATGACCCATGATAACGCTCTTGCAGATAAATCTTGTGGAAAACAAAAAGAGGACGACTTATAGAAGGCTTAATTTATTCTATTGATTGAAGAAATGTAGTTTGATGAAAAGTTTATGTTTAATTACTGAACTATTCTTGTGAATAAGTGTGTAAGGCCTAAGGCTAGTAATGTAAACTGTTGAAGGAATTTGAAATATTCTTAACATCTTAAATTGGAAATGATTGAAGTGGTTGCTTAAATCATTCTCTCTTGACTGGATTGGTTGTGTGTGAATGATGTTTTCAATTTAAAAAGAGTTCTTTCACTTGGAAAGTAAGCTTGTAGGGAATCATTGATATACATTGCTTTACTTCAGGACATTGATTTGTAATCTTGGGAAAGTTATATAAAATGTTACCAATCTTACATTGTTGTTATAAAGCAAGGAATATTATTGTAAATCCATTAATAGAAGGGAAAAGGGAATAGTTGGAATATTTTCCCTTTTAATGACCTGTATGAAAGTTATAATTATAATGTCTTATCCTTGAAAGAGTCATTGGCTGTTATAACTTTTAATTATTGATTTTATTAGGATATGGCAGTAATGAATAAGTTATATTCAAACAAGTGATGTGTTGTGGAAATTAAGTCATGAATGACTATGTTTAATTATATCATTATGAACAATACTTGTATGACTGTTTTAAGAGTAATGATATAAAATAAAAAGAGATGCATGATTAATAGTATATAAATCTAAGTGATTATACTATAATGCATTCTATCTATCATAATAAATGAATAAGTACAAACGGAAAGGAATTATACTTAAGAGGGATAGGATGATAATATGGGGTTAGATGTATAAACGAACCTAACCTTTAAGGAATTAAGAAAAAATGTCTTCTTGTTGTAATAATGAAGTCATAAATATGATACATATTTGACTTGCATGCATCATGTAATTATGTTGTGTAAACTTGATACAAGGGACTATTCACTATTGGGTGATGGAATAAACCCTTCGAGAAGACTATGAGGTGGATGTAAAATATCCTTCCATCATAGATGAGTTACACTTAGGGGATTAATTTTAACTAATTTATCAGAGTTTGAATAGTTGATGGCTTAAAGGAAAGTAAATGTAAGTCAAGAGACTATTACAGGTTGAATGCATAAAACCTGTTTAGATTCATTAAAATGAACTTTAGAATGTTCCTAAAGGTATAATTGAATGCGTGAGGCTATTTCCCTATAATATAATTATAATATGTTTCTAAGATATGAAATCAACTAATCGAGGCTTCATACTTACAGAGAATAAGTAATGAGGAAAAATAAACCTGCAAATATCCTTCTAGTTGACTTAAGTAGAAAGATATCATTCCTTAATGGGATGTTTATAGAAAATGAGTTAGTCCTTAGGAATGAAACCTAAAGACTGAAAATAACTAGGATGGGATTAACTAGCTATGAATTAAAGGGATTAATTAACTTGTTAAGAAGGAAGGTTTAAATTTCTTGAACTTAATGGGTTGTTGTAGCATAACCGTTGTTGCATATTACCCATCCAATGACGATGATTCATTGGGTGAATTAATATGGAGCATTTGTTATGGTGCAATAACCCATTTTTAGCTCATATAATTGATATTGTATCAGAATGGGATCTCAATTCATTGTTGAACAGTAGCTAGTGATGAGTCCATGGTCTGCGGTTGATATCGGCTTAGGTTTACTACGGGTGATGAAATGTACTCGAAGCTGAAAGGGTTCACTTTAAATACCCTTGATGACCTTTAGTTATCTGTAAGTGGGATATCTACACTAGTCCATGTAGGTTTATCTCTTCTTAGTGCATTTAAAATGGAAATGAGAAGGATTGATAGGAGTCAAGAAAGTATAATCAAGGATAACAGTTACAAGTGTGGTGAAAGACATATTCCTTTATGATGAGTATGTCATCTCAGAATATAGGCATGTAAGACATGTCTGAAACTTTGGCCAAAGTATTGCAAGCTATTGGTTATGTTGTCTTAAAATCAGCATACTAAAGTGCGGGATATAGGATGGGTACTTATAACAAGTATGTAGATAAGATCCCTTGGTCTGTTATACTTGATGAGCCCTCAAATGAATAATGGAACCGTAAGTATATTGAAGTATATAATGAAATGAAATATGAGATATCGGTTACACCAAGTCATAACAAATACATATGGTTATTGTTGTAGAATTGATTAGCATATTTAATATGATTCTAAATGCATAATTTAGAGTAGTGAACATTGATATAAAAATAACAATGAAAAAAAATTCCTCTACTTTTGTAATCATGAAATAGGGATGTTACATCTTGGTATCAGAGCTGAAGGTTGCAGCTCTTGGACTTATTTGAGTCCACTTCTGATAAAACTAAACTTCTTGATTAAATAAATGATAAGAATAAGTTGACGTGTTGCAAATAACCCACCTTCTAGGTGGTGAAGCAGCCACAAATCAAAAGTTGGATGAAATCCTTGCTTCCTTGCTGGACACAAGGAATAAGATTGATGTTCTTGAATAGGAAGGGGATAGAAATAATAATGATACGGATAGTGATCAGTCTCATAGGTAAGCCACGTGATGAGATCAATGATAAAGTTGAGGATCTCAATGTTGTGCATGAGAACATTGCCAATAACATTTGAAATAATGATTATAGGAATGCACCCAATCAACCCGAGAATAAGAGGGAAATATTTGTAGTCTGAACTAACCAGCGATATAAAGTTGATAATTCCACTAAAGTTTGATAAAACCACATAGGGAGATGGGGTTGAGAATTGGCTCACTGAGATGGAGAAATATTTCATGATAAGAAATTTCTTTGAGGAAACCAAGGTTGCATGGGGAGCTTATCAGCTCTCCCATAAAGCATATTTCATGGTGTGACAGCCGCAAGGTTGAACTTAATGTTGATGAAAAAAACATCACATGGGATCAGTTCAAGGGCCACTTTAGGAAGCAATGACTGCCCCAACTCTACTATGACTAGAAAATGATAGAGTTCCAAACTTTAACTCAAGACAAACTATCGGTAACAAAATATTGGGAGAAGTTCACCAAGCTTCTCAAATATGTACTGCAGTACCAAACAGAGTTAAAAATTTTGAATAAGGAATTTCATCATGTATTTGTATCCTATCATAGGTGGTGAGGTTGATGTACATATCCCCACCATCATGGAAGAAGTGGTAGAAAAATCCATTTGGCAGGAGAAGAAACTGAAGGCAATTTTTACACATAAGGAGGAAAAACTTAAGAAAAATGGGAATACTTCTTCGTATTTTCCACTTAAGAAGGGTACATGGAAGAATTTTAGAAACAAACGAAATCCTTTGGCTGCAAATGAAAAGAAAACAAGCAGTAGGTAAAGCTACAAAAAATAATAAAAATAATGGCCAGAAGGGAGATCATGGGCCAAACAGTAATTTCAAGGTTGAGAATAAATATGAGTGTAAGAAGGGACCCGCATGAGGTTGTTTTAATTTTAAAGGAAGTCACTATGTAATTCATTTCCCTTTAAAGAAAAATGACAGTAACCAACAACATAAGATACATGCTACGATAGCTAACAAACAAGTTAAAAAGTAGGCTACGCCCACAGAAGTGCCAGGTAAGTTGTATGGCCTACCTGTAACTATAATTTTTGATACTAGTGCTTCTCAATGATTTATTTCTAACACATGTTAGTCACTAAATTAAAGCATAAAGCTTTTTTATAGAAAAACCATGTACAATATAGTTTGGGAATAATGTTGTTCACATAGTTAGTAAGTTCTTTTTTGGTGCAGCCTTGGAATTATCAAGCTTCACAATTGAGGTAGACCTATATGCTGCACCTGTAGGGTATTATGACATAATAATTGTAGTGAATTGGTTTTCTGATCATAAAGAACTTATGGACTAATTTTTGGAAACATATAAGGTGTTTGGATGACCTGATAGAAATAATGAGATATTAAAAGAATAAAAAGAAGCATGAAAAGTTAGATAAATATCTGCTAGTAGTTGAAAAAGGAAAAAAAAAAAGGTTGCATGCTTTATGTAAAAAAAATTTCAGATTCAGCCAAAGAAGGGGTGAATTTTAAGAAAAATATCTCATTGTTACAGAATTACAATGATGTGTTTCCATAAGATTTACCAAGTCTTCTACCAGAAAAGAGAGTTTGATTTCACTATTGAAATCAAACCATGAACTGGAACCTATTTCTAAGGCACCGTATTGAATGAATACAACTGAATTGGTAGAGCTTAATGCATTAATTACATGAATTATTTTCTAAATGGTTAATAATATTGAGTGTCTTTCCTTGGGAAGCACTGGTGATATTTGTTAAAAATAAAGATGGAACATTAAGAATTTGCATAAACTACAAGATGTTTAGTAAGGAAACTATCAAGAATAGATATCCTCTTCCAAGGATATATGATCTTTTTTATCAGATGCATGGAGCATTAGTCTACTCCAAAATTGATCCGTGTTTTGGATATCATCAGTTAAAAATCAAGAAATAATATATTCATAAGACTACTTGTAGAACGCGATATGGACATTATGAGTTCATGGTTTTATCTTTTGGATTAACTAATGCTTCTATAGTCTTCATGAATTTGATGAATAACATATTTCAATAATACTTGGTCACGTTTGTGTTTGTATTCTTGGATAATATTCTCATCTATTCATGAAGCTTGGAGGATCATAATGAACACTTTAAGATTGTACTTGAGGTGCTAAAAAAGAGGAAATTGTATGGGAAACTATCCAAATGTTATTTTTATGAGACTAAAGTACAATACTTGGGACATATAATAAATAAATATGGAATATTGAGTTGATCCCTCAAAGATATCATCCATAATATATTGGCCAACACCTAGGAACATACATGAAGTTAGAAGCTTCATGGGATTTGCTGGCTACTATACAAATAATTTGTAAAGGAATTTCTCAAGGGATTACTGCCCCAATAAATTCATTGCAAAAGCAAGATAAAAATTTCTTATGGAGTGAAAAATGTGAAGCTAAATTTAAAACATTGAAATAACAACTAACTTCAGCACCTATATTGAATGTTCCTGATCCAAACGGAAGTTTTACGGTGGTAACAGGATGCTTCCAGGGAAGGATTAGGGGGTGTATTGATGTACAGAATGATCATGTAATAACATACACAACCACGAATCTTATAGTGCATAAGAAAAATTACGCTCCTACATGATTTAGAACTTATTGCATCAGTACATGTATTGCAAGTTTGGAGACATTACCTCTTAGAGAAACCCTTTGAGTTGAAAACTGGTCATCTTGGGCTAAAATATATCTTCACTCAGCCTAACATAAATATGAGGTAGTGGAGATGGTTAGATTTCTTATCCCAATATGATTTTGACATTAGCAACATAAAAGGCAAGGAAAATAGAGTAGCAGATGCACTAAGTCGTAGAAAATATATTTCTACACTAAAGACCTTGAGAACTCAATTTAAGGATGAGGTTAAGAACACCTTAATGTTTGATCCGTACTTCCAGTAGGTAAAAACAACACTTGCTGAAAATCTAAAGGATAAGAGGTAAAAATGGTTTCAGTTAGATGGTGAAGGGATTTTGAGGTATGAGGATAAAGTGTATGTACTGCTAGGAAATGAGTTAAGGAAGAAAGTGATGACTGAATTTCACAATGCACCTTACTCTGGACATCCCGGGGTGACAAAGATGTTTCCGATGTTAAAAAACAATATTTTTGGAAAGGAATGAAGAGAGGCATCTTGGATTACATGTCTCAGTACATAGAATCCAACATGTGAAAGTTGAGCATATGCACCCAGCTGGCTTATTGTACCCTCATAGCATACTGTAACTTAAATGGTAGGTTATAAGTATGGAATTTTTTTAGGGGCTGCCTATGTCAAGAAACAAGCATGATGTTATTTTGGTTTTGGTTGATAAACTAACTAAAGTAGCAAATTTCATCATTGGGAATCTGAAGGATGACTCACCTATTCTTGCAAAAAGGTTTGTTTAAGAAATTTTCAAATTGCATGGTGTTCGTGAATTGATAATCTCTGATAGGGACCCACAAATGACTACATGATTTTGGAAAAATATTAATGCAGCTTTGGGGACAAAGCAGAACTTTAGCTCTGATTATCATCTGGAGACGGATGGACAAACTGAGATAATGAATCAGGTTCTTGAAGATATGTTCAGGATGTACTGCATGGATCAATAGTACAAATGGGAAGAATATCTTCCTTTGGTTGAATTTGCATACAATAACACTTACCATTCTTCTCTAAAAATGGCACCTTTCAAGGCCTTGTATGGGCGGAGGTGCAGGACCCCTGTTAGTTGGGATAACATTGAGTATAGAGAAGTAATTGGGCCTGAAATTCTTTCTAAAATGGAACAACATGTTAAGTTAATCTGGGAAATATTAAAGGAGTTTTCCAATAGATAAAAAAGCTATGCAGATATGAAAAAGTTTGAAAGGAAATTTGAACTTGGTGATAAAGTTTTTCTAAGGGTCAAACCTAAAAAGATCTTGATTACCTTTGGCAAGTCAACTAAGTTGTCACCTCGTTATATAGGCCCCTTTGAGATTGTTGAAATAATCAACATTATAGCCTACTGACTTGCATTTCCTCCTTCATTGGCATGAATGCATGATGTTTTTCATATTTATTTACTTAAGAAATACGTTTCAGATTTATCACATGTTTTAAACTAGATGCCTTGCAATTCCAAGACCCATGGGTAATCGTGGTAGATCCAGTTAGAATATTGAAAACTCATAAGTTGCACTTGCCTAATCATGAAACTGGACAATGTAAGGTCCAATGGGATCATTTTATCGAAGAAAGTGCAACCTTAAAAAATATGGAGGACATGAAAGCTGATTTACCTCACTTGTTTTAGCAAAAATATTTCACTTCTCATGAAAAAACTTGGATCATTTTGACTTACAACTAATTATGGGTTTGTTATTTTGAGCAAAATACCTATTTCAAGTATTAATACAGCCATTGATGGTGTTATACTATTAAAAAACTGAATTTTTGGATTGAATTTTGTTTGTTACTAAGGAATCATATGGTTAAACAATTCATATTGAAACTATTTTCTGGATAAGTTGTTTGGAATTAATACAATCATCGAGATGATGATACTTAATATGGGAAGAATTTAACACCTCTATTGTCATTTCATCTGTACTTGCTCATTTGAGAAATGGATTATAACATTCACATGTGATTTTTCTTGAGTTTTTGCTCCTTAGAACTGAATGAATCATGTTGCTAGATTAATATTTATATCAGTTGAGATTTTCCTGATTAATAATTCATCATTTGCAAGGTACTCTTGAATTGTGATGTTATTTAATTGATTCGTGAAATGAACTAGATCTCTGCAACTTGTGGAAAGTTTGATTTATGTTCTTGGAACCATTGGGTAAGATAGTAAAATTGAAAAATTATCCTAAGTCAATAATGACTGATTATTATTATTATTATTATTATTGAATCAATGAAAAAAATACCTTAAATCAGTTTCATTGATCCAAGGCATTCCCTTAATTTGATCTGTAATTGTGATTAATGTCAGAAATTGCAGTTGTTCATTGTCGTGAATTACCCAAGTATACTAACTAATCTTGGTGACTTATTCCAGTTTTATTACTATTCAGTCCCATGTTGATGAATGGAAGGTGTTAAGAGTTGGCTCGAGTAACACTACGTTTTAAAAACATTTCTTGGTTGGTAAGGTTTAGATGTGGTAGTTATTAAGCCTAGACTATGACGGATGTATTGTTAACATTTGAATTTTAATGACCTAACCTAAGGCCTAAGGCATATGAACTAAGTCAATTCATAAGAACCTAACCTAAGTGATATATGCCTAAATGGTAATGTTGCTAAGATTAATTTAATCCAATCCTAGGATGGAAGGGAGACTTGGACCTCAACTCGAAGCTAACCCCAGTTGGCATTGGGAAGGGGGTGCATGGTTAGGTAAGAAGTGGTGATTTCTGCCACCTTTTCATGTCCTGGAGCTGTATGTTGTGCTTCAAGACATGCTCGCGTATGAAATGAACCTATACTTCAATATGCTTGGTTCTCTCATGAAATAATGGATTGCGAACAAGCTTCAAAACTCCTTCATTATCAACATATACTGGAGTATATTTTTGTTGTGGTAGACCAATTCCTTCTAGTATTCGGTGTAGCCATATTACTTCACAAATAGCTTCACCTGTAGCTCGATACTCTGCTTCTATAGAAGAGCAAGAAACAAATTTTTGTTTCTTGCTTCCCCATGATATCGGTCTAGATCCCATAAAGAAGACGAAGCCTGATGTTGACTTCCTATCATCCATGTTTCCTGCATGATCTTAATTTGAATATCCTGTCAAGAAGAAGTTGTCGTTCTTCTTGTACTCTAGACCAAGGTCAATTGTACCCTTTAGATATTTCAGTATTCTCTTTTCTGCTTTCCAATGACATATTTTTAGTTCTTACATGAAGCATGATAAATAGCTGACTACAAAGTTGATATCTGGTCTAGTATATGTCAGGTAAATGAGACTCCCGATCAACTACCGATAGAGAGTTGCAATCACCGGTGGTGATGGATTGGAACGAGATAACTGAAGTCTCACTTCCATAGGTGTAGCAATAGGAGTGCAGTCCATCATCCTGAATTTCTCGAGCATTGTCTTGGTGCATTTCAACTGCGACACAAAGATATGATTCTCTTTTTTCCATACTTCCAACCCAAGATAATAGTGCATGAGCCCGAGATCTGTCATGTCTAACGATTGATTAAAATCCTTCTTTGTTGCATTGATCATCTTCACACAACTGCCTATAATGACAAGATCGTTGACATAAACAACCATAATGACAATCTCCCCCCTTGCTTTTTGAGGTAGATATTGGAGTCATAAAGATTCCTTTTGAATCCATGACTTATGAGATGCTCATCAATTTTGATGTACCATGCCCGGGGTGCCTGTTTTAGGCCATATAGAGATTTTATGAGTCTGCATACCATCATCTCTTTTCGTGGTATTACATAACCCTTTAGCTGAGTCATATAGACTTCTTGCAAATCTCCATTAAGAAATGCACTTTTCACATCCATTTGGTGGACTTTCGAACCAAAATATGCAGCTAGAGCAAAGATCATCTTGATTGTCTTGATCTTGGCTGTGGGAGTAAATGTCTCCTCATAATCAATGCCTTCTTGTTATGCATACCCCTTTGCTACAAGCCTTGTTTTATACTTGTCAATAGTCCCATCTAATTTGTACTTAGTCTTGAATATCCATCTGTATCCAATGGGTTTCTTCCCTGGTGGAAGGTCGACAAGTTGCCATGTGTTGTTCTTCATCACTGACTGATACTTTGAATCCATGGCATATTTCCAAGTTTTTGATTGAAGGGCTTCCTGAACTGTACATGGCTCAACTGTTTCAACAACTCTGCTCATTAGGGCATAATTGACCTCTTCACGAGCTTGACTGTGAGTTCTAGGTCCAGGATTGTATGATGTGCTAGTTGCTTCATCCAAATTTGCATCTCTTATTAATTGAGTATACCATTTAGGTAACTTCTTAGTTGTTCCATTGGCTTGTGGTGGATCCAATTTTTCACCGTCATCCAATTCATCACTATCATCTTCAGTGGGAACATAAATTTTTGTCTTCACAAGAGGTGTATTTTGCATGTTTTTTGAGTCATTGAGTGGAGCATCTGTTTGTTTCTTCTCAAAAAACTCAACATCCCTACTTGTGTATACTTTCTTTACTTTCGGATCCCATAATTTGTACCCAAGTGCTTCTTCACTGTATCCAATGAAAATTAGTTTCTCAGCTTTCATATCCAACTTGTTCCTGTTCTTCTTGGGTATGTGCATGCTAGCTTTACACCCAAATACTCTTAGGTGTGCAATTGATGGTTTCCAATTTGACCATGCTTCTTGAGGTGTCACTCCTTCAAGAGATACTGTGGGCACTCTGTTCAACAAATAGACTGTAGTTCTTGCAGCTTCTGCCCAAAATGTCTTTGTTAAACATGAGTCATCAATCATACATTGCACCATTTCTATGATAGTATGATTCCTTCTCTCAACTATACCATTCTGTTGTGGTGTGTGAGTAGGAGGAATTTTTCGATGAATCCCATGAGCTTCCAGGTAAGTCTTAAACTCATTGCTTGTAAATTCCCCCCCTCAATCTGATGAAGAGTTTTGATCTTGTGACCAACTTCATTCTCAACAAGTGCTTTGAACTTCTGAAATGTCTCAAAGGCTTGACTCTTTTTTCTTAGACAATATATCCACATCTTTCTTGAGTAGTCATCGACATAAAGCATGAAGTATTGACATCCAGAATGACTTGGTTGCATGGGCCCGCAAAGATCGATGTGCACCAAATCAAGCTTTCCCTTAGCTCTATATGTGTTCTTCTGGAAGGGTACTCTGTGTTGCTTTCTAGCTAGGCAATTGTGACACTTTTCAGTGTTGTGCTTGAGTTTAGGCAATCCTTTCACCATGTTGCCCTTTTGAAGTGTTTGGAGATAGCCAAAACTAATGTGACCATATCAGCGATAGTTTTGTAGATTGTGTGTCTTTGGCCACTAGAGCTTGATCATCCTTGTGGACAAAATCAAGTTGGAACATGTGTCCCACATTGGAGGCTCTTGCTACAATCTTGGAACCTATTGACTTATCTCGTATCAAGCACACTTTTTCTCCGTTATGACCGTCAAAATCCAACTTCAAGTTGTGATCAAGGAGTTGACTAACTGATAGCAAATTCTTGGTCAACCTAGGTACATGCAATACATCTGTGATTTTACAATTATGCTTTCCAAGAGGTAGTGAAATGTTTCCAATCCCCTTGACACTGTATGATGAGTCATCACCTAATGACACATGGTTCTTGTTAGGTGAGTCACGTAGTGTGTAGAACCAATCCTTGCGTCCATTCATGTGTCGAGTTGCACCCCAGTCAACATACCAGATATCTTGTGTGGACTTGGTTTCTTCATCAAATTGAGCAGAATACATGTGGTGTCCTTCATCTGAATCATCCTCATGTTCGGCAATGTACCCTTGTTATTTGGGTTTTCTTTGCCAATTACCATTTTTCTACCCTTGATTGTTGTTATTGTTCAACTTCCCTTGATTTGAATTGTTGTTACCCTGTTGGTTATTGGGTTTTGAATTGCTTAATGAACCCTTTTTGTAGGAATTGTACTAACAATCTTTGATGTCATGTCCCCCTCTATTGCAAATGGGACACTTCTTGGTGTTGTCTCGTTGACTTTGGTCCCTTTGTTGACTTTGATTTTATTGGGACTTCTTGTGATTGGACTAAAATTTCCCCTTTCCTTTATGATTGAAAGATAGTGCTTGCTCATTTTCATGATCTTTTTTGTTCATTGCCTCTTCTTGTTGGAGTAGATTGACCAACTTCTCAAAGGTGACTGTGTGTTCACTCTTATTAATAGTTGTCACAAAGATTCTATAGGAAGGAGGAAGTGCTCACAACACAATTGGTACGAGGTCTTCGTCACTTATCTCTTTTTCCAATGCCAATAGAGATGCCCTCAAAGTAGGAACTCATCTCAAAAAAACTTCAACCTTCTCATTGTGCTTGAACTTGAGAGTATGTAGTTGTGATAGTAGGTTGAGGATGAAATTCTTGTTCTTTGCCTCATAGACTGTGCTCAACTTATCCCATACATCCTTAGCTGATGTGGCATCTCTAATGTGGGGTTACACATCATCCATTACACCAAACAAGATGATCAACTTGGCCTTTTGATTGGCCCTGTCAAATTGAACTTGTTGTCTTCCATCATCAAGTGATCTTGTTGTTCCATCTACAACTGTCCATAGGTCTTCAAACTCAAGCAACATCTTGATCTTTAGTTTCCATGTAGCATAGTTGTCTCCTCTACATAGTTGTGAATCTGGAAAGAAGAACTTTGGTGCTTGTGCACCCATTTCTGCAATCTGAATTTTTGAAACTCTAAATTTCTGAAAAAAGGTAAGGCTCTTATCACTCCAGGTTTATGGTCTCCCTCTCAATATACCGTCAGGCCGATATACCAAACCTTTCTATATACACTCCCTTCCGATATACCCGTCGGTACGTGGAAGAATATCACCCTTTTAATATACCCGTCAGTACGGAAAGATGTGTTAACGCACGTGAAAGAATTTAGTATGTGGTACGTACACAATACAGAGAGGGGTTTGTGCAAGTACAAATGGATGGGAGGGCTCAAATGTGTGTGTATTGTGTCATTATTACTCCCCGTCAATTTTATAGGGTCGATACATAGACGACGTTTAGGTAGTTGTGTTAGGTGTTAAGTGCAGTAGTAGTCATGACGGCATCACCTGTAAGTGCTTCCCAGAGGCACCGTATATACCAAACGCTGCTATGAGATCAAAGATCTCGTGTGATAGAACCAAACATAAAATAAAAAATTTACACTTTTTTTTTACACTTTATGCACCAAGATTAGTACAAAATGCTCCAAAAGTACATCAAAATGAAGTTTTTTTGTGTCCCCTCTCTTTACAAAAAAGGGTCAAGAATCACAAAATACACAATTTAGGCCAAAAATATTTTTTTACCCCCAATAGGTGTTTTTCCGCTAAATTTAGCGGTGGCTCTAAATGTGTTTGGTGAGCTTCTAAATTTGGAAATCTCCCAAAATTTAGTAATTTCTCCAAATTTTCCAAAAAAATAATTTAATAAAAAATATGGAGAGAGTGGGAATTGAACCGCTGACCTGTTTGTTCCCAAGATCCAAACAAACAATCTGAATGTTGTTTTCACCTTTTCTCACAAACCGTGATCTGGGTTTTTCTAAAATTTTGACAGCAGCATCATACAATATTTTTCTTGAAACCCACAAAATTTTAGAAGAATCATAATCTTAGTTTTTGAGATCTTACCAATTTACCAGCTATATCTGATTTTTTTTTTAGAAAAAATGATCCGACTTGTATAGACTTTTCGTCACATGTAGAGGCTGAATCTAAAGATGATGTAAATTGTAAAGTTGTGCACCTCCTTCTTATATTTCTAGTAAAAAAATTTCACATCAATCTGACATTGTATGAAAACATTACGTCATTTTTTATAAGAGCTATCTGCTGAAATTTTGTTGACGGGACTGCTTAAACCTTTGCTCCCGAATTCTTCACACCTCCACTTTTAGATCTGGTTTTTTTTTTAGATCTGATCTTTTTTTCAACTCTTTTTTTAGATCTGTAATTTTTTTTTCCAAGATCTTTCTCCTTGTTTTTTAAGATCTTTTTTTTTTCATAAATCTTTTTTTTTTCAAGATCTTTTTTTTTTAAAGATCTCCAAATCTGAAATATTTCGCCACTATGTTGGATCAATTGGCTATGCCAATGACTAATCAAAAAAAAAATTACCTTCCAAATAAGTGGATAGGTCAAATTTTAGTTTAGGGATGCTTGGAAGGAATGGAGGCTATGGGATGCTTCAATGGCTCTCCTTTGATGCAGATCTTCTTCTCCAATGGATCCTCTTCAACCTTTCTCTGATACCAAATGATAACAATGGTATAGCTCTGATACCAAATGATAATAATGGTATAGCTCTGATACCAAATGATAGAATAGAATAAGATTGCAATGACCAAAGAGGGACGGAAGCCTCACAAATATTATTGATTATGAAATTAGATTACATAACAATGCAAGAGCTGTAATATTTATAGATATTAGACAGCCTCATATGGATAGACATGACACCCTATCAGGCACCAAATAAGAGATGATAAGACCCATCTCACATGCACATGTAATTACTACTAATACCAATATTGAATATTATCCAACATAACAATATTGAATGCAAGTCACTAGACTAGAGTGCACATGTTGCACATTATTAAATAAAAGACAATGCAATAAAATGCAATAAATATGCCTATGCTCAATTATGCTAACAAAACAAACCATCTTGGAAAGCATTAATGATTTAGAAAATTGTTCCAAACTACTTAGGGGAAAACATGTCGGATTCGGCGAAGGTAATATTGTTTTGGTTTTCCATTTGGTCATTTCGTTTCTCCTTATCGCTCTATAAATGGAGGCTTTGGGCGTTTGATCTGGTTTTTGAATGCTTTGAATCTTGACTTCTCTATTTCATGGAGAAGTTGTTGGGAGAGATTTCAGTGAAAAGGTGGAGGAAGTTTTGTGAAGATTAATTGCTTAAACTATAGAAGCTATCTTGGGATTTGGAAGAAGGATCTAGGGAGCTGGAAGAAAACTTTAGGAAGCTCTACCAAGTATGATAGGCTCTAATCCCTTACAAAAACTATTTTTATCTAATTATTTTGTTAATAAAAATCTTCTTATGATATAATACATTTTGGGGTTCTGGATTTTTACTATTGATCAATAAATGGAATCTGTAGATTGGTAAGTAGCTATTGGAAATTGTTTCTCAGCTTGCAATTGTATACTTGTTTTGTCATGATTGAAAGGTTGATTTTCTTTGCATGACTATGCTAGTCATTTTGAAATGAACTTAACATGACTGTCATGTAAATAAAAAGAGTTATTCTTCATTTTCATGTGCTTATATTTTGCAAATGGGTTTTTGCAGTGTTGCTATCGATATTTGTATTGTTAGTTTTCAATTGTTATGGAACTACCTATGCTTATCCTTTAAATGAAGTAACGACCTTGTGTTGTGGATCAAGTGGGAACTTGAGCCCTTAGTCAAGTTAGATTGGTGTCATTTAAAGATAGCGCTATTTATTTTGGGTATGTGTTCAAATCTTATTTTGAATACTCAAACTTGTGATCATCGTAATTGTTAGTTCTTGGGGATTTTGCTTCGTGATCACCCTCGTGTGGGTGAGTTTTTGATCAACCCAGTTGGGTATGATCTTGGTTGTATTATTATTTGATCAATCTTGAAGGTTTGTTAAGTTTTTGATAACCCAGGTTGGGTTAGATCTTAACTGAAGCTACTGTGAATTTTTTGTATCCATTGTGGTTAAATGCATTCTCTATTTTGTATAAGTAGGTCACTAGACTGTTATTCGATTTAGCCATTCGGATTTTCTTCGCTAAACCATGGAGGGTTATTCATAGTTTGGTTCATATGAACTTTGGGTCATTCTATTTCATCATGGTAACTGTTATGTTGCATTTATACTGCCAGAGTAGACAACTAGCATAGTGTTGAATAGGACTGTTTTAAGCCATGAAAGTTTGATGGCCACCTGGGGGATATTGTGTATCACTCTGTGAACTATTCGGCTCCTGAGAAGACTTATAGTGTGTTATTTCAACTTGTAGGTTTAATTTTGACCACCATTTTTAATGATCGTGCAGAGTTAGACCTGATGGTCGGAACCTCAATCTGAACTAATTGGATGGTTTGTTAAACTTAATTAAGTATGATCCTTTTAAATTTGTGTCAAACGTTGATCATATTTGTATGACCAAGGATATCATTTAGTCATTGAAAGGTTGTTAGATTGTGAGTTTTCTTTGGCTATGAGGAATCATTTCGTTTCTCTATCTGAGTGAGGAAATCAATTAAGTATGATTCGCACCAATCTTGTATGGAATACTTTTATGGTTCCTACACAACCTTATCTCATAAATCTTGTATAATGTGTTTAATGGCTTGTATACTTATCATTTGGTTGGAGCCAAATAATTATGGCATGGACTTCTTTGTCTAACAAGTTAATTTAGAATTGGGTCTTGAAAGCTTGTTGTCGTTATCTCTTTACTCAATTATAATCTTGTCCAACCTCTGGATTGTTAGATTGTAGAATTGGAATTCATTTTTGTTTGCAATACATTGGATTCGAGTAAAATATTTTAATCATGTAGTATGGGCTGCATGATTAAGACATTTCTACTCTTGTTTTCTCGCCTAATATTAGGTATACTCGGATTTTCCTTATTGGTGTGATATTGCTTCAGTGGGAATGTATAACTTTACATTTTTAGGATACTTGTTTCGTTGGATGATTGACGAATGTTAAAGTTGTTTGTTGATAGTCTTCTAGTTGATATAAATCAGACTCATTTGGATTGTTAGAAACTAACATTGAGGGGTTTTGTGATACACTTTAGTATGGTATTTCTGAAGTGTTCAAGCAGGAAAATATCTTTCTGAACCCTTGAATGTTTTCTATTAATAAGCAGTGTTTTTTTTTAGGTTTTTAGTTAGAACATATTGTTCCAAGGATTTAGCTCCTATCATGCTCAGTTCAAATGAACTGACCCATGTTAATGCTCTTGCAGATAAATTTTGTTAAAAATGAAAAGAGAAAGACTTATGGAAGGTTGCATTTATTCTATTGATTGAAGAAATGTAGTTTGATGAAAATTTTATGTTTAATTATTGAACTATTCTTGTGAATAATTGTGTAACGCCTAAGGCTAGTAATGTAAACTGTTGAATGAATTTGAAATATTCTTGTCTACTTAAATTAACATCTTAAAGAGGAAATGATTGAAGTGGTTGCTTAAATCATTCTCTCTTGACTGAATTGGTTGTGTGAATGATATTTTCAATTTAAAAAAGAGTTATTTCACTTGAAAAGTAAGTTTACAAGGAATCATTGATATACATTTCTTTACTTCATGACATTGATTTGTAATCTTGAGAAAGTTATATAAAATGTTACCAATCTTACATTGTTGATATAAATCAAGGAATATTATTGTAAATCCATTAATAGGAGGTAAAAGGGAATAGTTGGAATCTTTTCCCTTTTAATGACATGTATGAAAGGTATAATTATAAGTCCTATCCTTGAATGAGTAATTGGTTGTTATAACTTTTAATTACTGATTTTATTAGGATATGGTAGTAATGAATAAGTTATATTCAAACAAGTGATATGTTGTGGAAATTAATTCATGAATGACTATGCTTAATTATATGATTAAGAACAATACTTGTATGACTCTTTAAGAGGAGTGACATAAAATAAAAAGAGATGCATGATTAATAGTAAAGAAATCTAAGTGATTATACTATAGTGCATTTTATTTATCCTAATAAATGAATAAGTACAATAACGGAAGGGAATTATACTTAAGAGGGATAGGATGATAATATGGGGTTAGATGTATAAACGAACCTAACCTTTAAGGCATTAAGAACAAATTTATTCTTGTTGCAACAATGAAGTCATAAATATGATACATATTTTACTTGCATGCATGATGTAATTATGTTGTGTAAACCTTATACAAGGGTCTATTCACTATTGGGTGACGGAATGAACCCTTCGAGAAGACTATGAGATGGATGTAAAATATCCTTCGATCATAGATGAGTTACACTTAGGGGATTAAGTTTAACTAAGTTATCACAGTTTGAATAGTTGAATGGCTTAGAGGAAAGTAAATATAAGTCAAGAGACTATTGTGGGTTGAATGCATGAAACCCGTTTGGAGTCATTAAACTGAAATTTAGAATGCTCCTAAAGGTATAATTGGATGTGTGAGACTATTGCCCTAAAATATACCTATAAGATGTTTCTAAGATATGAAATCAACTAATGGAGGCTTCATACTTAAGAGAATAAGTATTGAGCAGAATTAAACATGTAGATCCTTCAATTTGACTTAAGTAGAAACATAATGTTCCTAAATGGAATGTTGATAGAATCCAAGTTAGTCCTTAGGAATGAAACCTAAAGACTGAAAATAACTAGGGTGGGATTAACAAGTTGTGAATTAAATGGATTAATGAACTTGATAAGAAGGAAGGTCTAGATGTCTAGAACTTAATGGGTTGTTGCAGCACAACCATTATTTCACAGTACCCATCCAATGATAGGGTTCATTGGGTGGTTATTGTGGAGTAGTCGTTATAGCGCAATAACCCATTCATCTCCTCTAATCAAAATTATATTGGAATGGGATCTCAATTCATTGATAAGCACTAGGTAGTGGTGATTTTATGGTCTGTGGCTGATGTTGACTAACATTGACTATGGGTGATGGAGTGTACTCAAAGTGATAGGGGTCGATTCAAATACACTTGATGATCCTTTGTTACCATAAGATGATTATCTACACTGGCCCATGTGGTTTACCTCTTCTTATTGTTTAACATAGAAATTACAAGGATTGACATGAGTCAAGAAATTATAATCAAGATAATAGTTTCAAGTGTGGTGAAAGACATATTCTTTCCTGACGAGTATGTCGTCTCGGAATATAGGCATGGAAAACATGTCTGAAACTTTGTGGTGTCTTAAATTAACCAGACTAAGGTGTGGGATATAGGATGGGTACTCATAACAAGTACCTAGATAAGCCCCTAGTCAACTGCACTTGATGAGCCTTCAAATGAAAAAGGGAACCAAAAGTATATTGAGTATACAATGAAATGAAATATGAGAGATCACTTATATGTTGAGTCATCATTGAAATGAATTATGAGATATCAGTTACACTGAGTCATAACAGATACATATGACTACTGTTGTAGGATTTATTAGCATATTTAATGTGGTTCTAAATTCTCAATTTAGAGCATTGAACATTAATATAAAAAAAATTCCCCTATTTATGTAATCATGAAATAGGGATGTTACACCTACTTACAAGATTAGATTTCACATGTGACCTTGTGCAAGTGACATGAAGTTAGTTACATGAGAGGATTTGAAACACCAAGTATAAAACTTGTTTTATAAATGTGTTGTGGCATTGATCAATCATAAAATTTGAATTTGGAGCTCCAGAAGGTGTAGTGGAGGGGTTTTGTATTTCTTGTGCATGTATATAATTGTAAAAACCAGAGTTTTAGATGTTCATGCAAAGATCAAGAATTCAGAATGTATTAGTGAGCAAGAGTTTGGTAAGAATCATTTAGTTGAATTATTTTTCATTGATCTATGGTGAAGTTCATATTTATTGTCTAAGTAAATTCAATTACAGAAAACCTGAGAACTGTAGACACACAGTACAATATGATCCTAGAAGAAAACTGAGTTGTAATTTCTATTGACAGTTGTTCATGAAGAATTAAGTGCATAGAAAGCCTCCATTGGGTGTGGGCATCGAGCTGAAACCATTGAATTTGATTAGGAATGCTAAACAAGTAAGAAATTAAAAAATAACTAACTCTTGGGAAGATATAGTTGGGCATACTCTACAAACTAGGATTTTTTGGATAAAATTTACCAAACTCGCATTCTCACCACTCAAATTTCCATAAAATTGGAAGCAAAATCTGTGGAGGGATCGTGACAGTGTTGAAAAAGGAACCAATTTGTTTCATGTCAAATTGGAAGAGAAATATTTGATAGAAATATGTGCCAGTCAGATAAGACAGTGATGAAACATTTAGAGGTAAGTATAACTTAATTCATATCAAAACAAGGGTTTAGCATCATGTATTCAATGTAGGGAGGTTTGGAAAGAGTCTAAAATCCCTTAACTCATTTGAGGAGACCATGGAGAGTGTTAGAGGCTTGGCAAAGCAAGGTTGGGATTCCACTAAGACTAAAACAAAGCCTCGGAGCCACAATTGTGGCTTGAATCCGATAGTTGTCACTTGTATTAGTTATTATTGCCCATGGTGTGATTAATTAGTCCATAGGAGGTGAGGGAATTACAAACTAATATAAGGGAGAGTGTGGAATGCTTGAAGATCTTCCTTGATCATTGAAATTGCGCTTGAGAGACTTAGGAAGCATAAGTGAAGTGAGTGGTGGAAGAAGTATTAGTTGGTTAGGATTTGGATCCAACAACCTTGCCCACACCTCGGAATCAATAAAGGTTACTCAAAACATACTACAACTTGTGTGGATTTATTGTAAATTATTCAATCCTATACCTATCTAAGAACAAGTTTCTTAAGTAGCCCAAGTTGGCAATTTTGCAAACAGTGGTTGAGGTGATAAATTCTTGTGTTTCCAAGGTTATGAATGATTTATATAGACTAGATAGAGGATGATAAACATGTTTATAGATTTTAATGAGTTATTTTGATCCTAAAGGACATATTTGCAAGTTTTTGATGTTTCCAAGCATAGAGAACAAGGTACATTTTTGCAAGAGTTTAACTGAGTTGAAGTTGATGATCTAACTTTCTTGTTGTGAATGTTGAGATATTAGATATGACTACATCACTAAGGAAAATTAAATATTGGAAATGAAAAACAAGAATAAATTCTCATTTCATCACCTATATTGTATGAAAAATCTCTTCTTCAAATTCTCATTTCACAACCTATATTGTATGAACAATGTCTTTTTAACATGTTTCCTAGTTCTTGTTTAACATTGACAGATTTTGTGCACCTAAATGAATCCTCACCTAGTGTTTACCAGGCCACCACAATGCATGTGCACATGCAGTTCAATGTTAGGAACGTGTGTTTGCAAAATATTGCATTAGACAGGCTTACACTGACTCAAACTGCAGTATTTGGCATGGTTGTTATAGACACCTAAATTTTTCTTTTGCAATCTTATTGTCAAACACAAACAAATCACTCTCATTCTTCCCAAATCTATTATAATTAGTGGTTTTCACTAATTAACTAACATTCCTTACAAATTTATCCAATTAACACCGCAATGTTGATTGTGTAACCCCTTTTGCATTCAGGATGCCACTTTACAGAAAATTGTAAGTCAAAATCCTCTTCGAAATGGATAATTAGTGATTATAGGCTAATTAAGCCTATTTCCCCCTTGATTTGGTCAATATGCCCTAGCATTGACTCAAACCCTTCTTCCAACCACTCAAAATCACCTCATTTACCTCCACAACATCTCAACAAGATTCAAAAGCTTATCCTGGCCTCCTAGTTGACCCTAAGTGGTTGGCTAAAGCTACCACATCTTAATCACTTGGTAATTCACTAATTGTGATTAGCAAGGCCTAATCATGATTAGAAATTCTAATCTAATTTGGGGCTTTTAGTCCGACATGCACCAAAATACAAGTTTCTCCTAAAAGAAAAAATATTAAAAAGAGTGCACATCTTACCTTAATATTTTACACCATGCTTTGATTTGCATCTCATATAATTAATATGATATATAGCCAAGATTCCTAAAGCCTTGAACAAGGTTAGTAGATGAATATCTAAAGTGACTTAACAAGTCATTTGGAGAGGTCATTTCACCATTATTTGGAGTAGTAACCATAACCATTTGATTTCCCTCTTAGGTCTATTTAGGCCCATGTTAGGTAATTAAATCATATTAGTAGGCATGTTTAGTTATATTTTGCATTGCTTTCATACTAGTTAAGTATTCATTTTAGCTTTTATCTTAATGTTACATTCCTAGACTTAGAATCCTTAGCTATTAGGTGGTAATGG
Organism: Taxus chinensis; assembly: GCA_019776745.2. Classification (NCBI taxonomy): domain Eukaryota; kingdom Viridiplantae; phylum Streptophyta; class Pinopsida; order Cupressales; family Taxaceae; genus Taxus; species Taxus chinensis. The sequence continues at coordinate 40,835,596 of CM034146.1, read as the reverse complement.
TGTCAGCCTTCCTTGATTAGCTTTGTTATTTTCTTTGTAAAGTTTAGGGTGCTTTCATTTGGCACGCCCAGTGGGATAATACCCCCTTGCATTCAATTTTAAAAGATTTTTAACTTAGTTTCAAGTTTTTCATTTCAAGTTTTAGATTAGTTTCAAGTTTCTTAGATTAATTTCAAGTTTTCTAGTTTACTTTCAAGATTTCTAGAGTACTTTCAAGCTTTTTAGATTAGTTTCTCAAGTTTTTTAGACTAATTTCAAAGTTTTAGAGTAATTTTCAAAGTTTTATAGATCATTTCTATTTTTGAAAGTTGTTTCAACTAGATTAGTGTAAAAATTATGTTTTCATACTTTTTGCGGGATATAAGGAGGCAAATCCCTGTCAAAATTCCCTCAAAAAACCAAAGATTGGGCTTTTTTCAATAAATTTGCTCCAAAACTCAGATTTTTGACCACTTACTTGAAAAAGGTGCTTGTGCATGACTGTGAGCGCCCTTGCATACACTGAATTTTTGGTTATGAGTGAAAAAATTCCTTGTGCATGCAGAAGAGTGTTTGTGCCTCACTAGAAGTGCCCATGCATCATTAAATGTGTGAGAAATGACATAAGGGCGCATGTGGATGACTATGACCACATGTGCATGATTTTGAGCATTTGTGCATCACTGTGAGCACTTGTGCATGATTGTGAGTGCCTACGCATCACTGAGACTGCATGTGCATGACTATGAGTACCTGTGCACTAAGAGGGGTGCCCATGCATCAAGGGAAAATTTTCTCAAATTCCAGAATTTCAATTTTATGATTCCTGTCAATTTTTAAGGGTTTTTATATGCTATTTTTTTCATTTTATTTATTTTAGAGAAATATTCCTCAAAAATTGTCCTAGGGTTTGATAAATAATTTTTGAGTAAATTGGGTTAGGGTTTGAGGAGTGATTATGTTTTCATACTTTGATTGAGTTTGGAATAGAGTTGTGTATTCTCTTCTCTTGCACCTAGTGTGATCTTGAGAACCAAAAGCACCTCTTAACCACTTGTTTTGCTTCTTAGAAGTAAGTAGAAACAATTATCATTCATTTTGTGCTGAAGAGAATAAACCTTCATTTTTTTGCATATGCTTTATCTTTTAGTTTAAGAGATTTTTCACTTGATAAAAAATCAAGGCTAAAATTTGTGTAATCAAAAGAAATTTTAGTATTTCATTAAGAAGCACGTGGATTAATCAGGAATAAACCTTGTTTTTTTGCAAAGTTTGATGGTACTTAGGTGATTTACAAGCATTTTTCATTGACATTTTCCTATGATATTGTGAATCTTTTTGGAACTACTAACCATTTGTGTTAAGGACCTAACGCTAGTCAAAGAAATGAGGACCTAAAAAATATTTTCTAACTACATGTGTGATTGTATGTTGCCAAAAGGAGTATGACAAAAACCACATTAAGTCTAAAAGATAAAAATACACCACAATCATCACATTGTATTTACATATTTCAGTTAAGAGCTACAGATCGTCCACTTAACTAGGACATAACCCCTTTGGCAAAATCCTTAAGCTACAACAACGGGGGTGGTCCTAGGAACCCTAAATTAGTTCACGCAAGAGGGAACCTTGTGAATGAAATAGGAAAGTGATCCACACTACCGACTTGATTAGTATGCCTTGGTGAGATTGTTAGGAATAAAACTTAGCTTAATTCATCATTAGTTGATATTTGAATAAATGTAATAAGTTAAAGTATTTAATTTAAATACTTTAAACTTATGTAAATAGGTATTAGCTATCCTTAGTTGTTAGTTAAATAAGTGATAGTGTTCTCATCCCAATGTTTGTGGCAGGGATAATTTTAGCGGCGAATATTCGTAATATGGCGAAAATTTCATTTTATGAAAATTTGAAAAGGTGAATTATTCGGAGTGGGTCAGTGTCCTGTTCGCCTAAAATATATAGTATATTTTTTCTGGGGGGTCGGCTTCGCCTTCATTTGAAAACATCTCCTATAAAAACCTAGCTGATTCGCCGGGTAGTATACCTCAAGTAGCTTAACAAATTACCAATACTGTGAAATTTTAACTCGCATACCCTTAAGCACCAGAGATTCAGATTACTGTTAGCCTGTGATTGTTGACGCGCGACAACAGCTGTACTGACGCATGACAGAGGAAGTGGAGGATCATGTTGGGCAGTATGACTTGCATAGTGGTTTATTGACGCGTTCCCATAGAGGAGGTATTGATTTCCATGAGGAGCAGTGGTGATAGAGGGGGTATTGACGCGCGACATTAGGGGAGGAATATGTGGTGATTTGACGCGCGACATGGGCAGTGATGACGCGTGACAGAGGAGGTGCATATTTTGACTCATGGGAATGGTTGACGCAGAGTGGTGACGCGTGACGCGCGGCATGGGCAGTGGTGACGCGCGACAGAGGAGGTTGTGGTGACGCGCGATAGAGGAGGTATTGACGCGTAACATGGGCAGTGGTGACATATATTGACGCGCGGCAGAGGAGGTGGACATGGGCAGTGATGACGCGCGATAGAGACATGGGAAGTAGACAGTTGTGCGCACAAAGGAGCTATTGATGTGCGACAAGGGCAGTATCAGACACGGAGATTTTTGATGAGAAAGTAGAGGTCAGAGGCTGCAGACGCGCGACAAGAGATTTTGCTGTCGCGCGTCAACAGACCTCAGTGATGTGCGTCAACAAGGTTTTTGACGTGCGTCACTAAGGTCTATTGACGCGCGTCACTACATTTTCTTGACACGTGATAGCAAAATCTCCTATCACGCGTCTGCAACCTTCTGTCGTGCCACTTGACAATCAGGTGAATTTTTTTCATACAACCCCCAAAAAATTCGCCTTCCCGCGAAACCAGTTCCGGGGATATTCACCAGGTATTCTCCACCTCTGATTTCCAAGAGGTCTCTTAAAATGAACCCTGGTTTTTGGGATCATGTTCTATCTTGCATATTTTGTTCCCAGATAATTTCCATGAGGGGCAATAGGGGCACTTAGGGGAAATATGTTATTTTAACATATTTGCTCAGATTAGATTATTTGTTTCCATATATTGTGGATGAGATAGAAGTTGTCAAATATCTGTAAATATTTCAGCTCTCTCATTTGTCTATAATGGTTGATTTTGATATTAATAAAATACACAAGCATTGTCTTGTTTCTATGCAAAGCTTCTATGTCAAATATTGCTTTCAAGTATTCATTGTCAAGATTTGGTATTAGAGCCGGAAGAGCCTGAACCTGTGAGTGCTAAGGAGTGTAGGAAGTTTGAGGGAGGAGGAATAAGAAGCTTGAGCTAGGAGGATTCAAATTTGACCCCAGCGTCTTCACACAGCCCCTGCTCGTACTCCACACACTAGCAAAAACAAAAAAAGTACTACAGAAAATTACACAGGAAGTGATTTTTTGAATTTATAGTTTGAATCTCTCTTCTTGAATTAAAAAAATATATTGTTTTTCGTTCAAGAAAAATTTATATGCAATTGTTTTTGGGGTTTTTGTCTCTAAAATAAGAGACCTCCATTATCCTTTGTTAATATGTGTTTTCTTAGACCCTGTTAGTGAGTTTTGGTGTTGGATCAATCTCGAAATTGACGTCTCCAAGTATCAAACCCTATACGAACAAGAGCAGAGGAAAAAGTAGCCAAAAGAATAGAAGCAACGTCCAAAGGAAGAAAACAAGTGATCTTGTTTGTAAACCAACCTCCATTTGCAGACCCATCCATGCACAGATCCTACAATTCACAGAAAAAAAAGGAAAAAAATGTTGTTGGAGAAAAGTGAACCGTGTGAAAAATGAAGTAAAAGAAAATATGTATAAAATTTGATAAACTGAGGTGGTGGCAGAGGAAACAAGGTTGATGGCGGATGAAAAAATGCTGCACGCATGCATGTAAGCCTTAAACCGCATTTTTTGTTAAAAAATCCGCTTTAAAAAAATCTTTCCATTTTTGGAAAGATAATGAAATCGTAACTTAAAAGAGCCATAACTTTCAACTAGTACCTCGGATTGAGGTGTCGTCTTTTTAGAAAGTGTGTATTTTTGCGATCTCTACGTCTTGGTTTATCTTTTAATAAGCTTTTTTTTGTAAAAAATTGAACAAATTAGAGATTTCTTGTATTTCAAAAGAGACCAAAGAGTCCAAAAAAATATATTTTTTCAAATCGGCCAAGAGAGCCATTTTATTTTTACAAATCGGCCACAGATCCAAAATTGTAACAGGGCCAATAGTGCCAAAAATTCATTGTACGTGGCTGAAAAGGAGCCCAAAATAAATAAAATAATTATTTTTGGGGGGGTGTGCATGCTTTAAGGGGGGGAAAGTGTTCAATTTCTTCTTCTACTGCTTATCACTTTTCACAATGGCCACAATTATGGCACCAAAATTCTTTTTGCCAAATTCTCAACTTTTGCGTTCTGATAATTATCCAACATGGAAAATAAAAATTCACGCACAACTTGATTTTGAAAATCTATGGTCTGTTGTTTCTGGTACATAAACAAGATCTACAAGAGATGTTACACAAAAATCTACATTTGATCGTGCAAATCAAAAAGCAAAGTTAATAATCTTGGTCAGTGTTTCAGATGAGGTACAACCTCATATTCGTGAGACCACAACAACAAAAGAATTTCGGGACAAGTTGAAAACAGTATATGAGTCAAAAAATAAGAACACGATACTTCATCTCTAGAGTCAACTATTGAACTTGAAAATGCAACCAACTAAAAATGTTGAAATGTTTTTAGAAGAGTAGCAACTTTGCATGTATCGCTTCAAGCTTTGGGAGAAGAAGTAACTGAAAAATCATTCATGCCTATAGTATTGAGAGCTCTTCCTCTATATAGGATTTTTGTGACCACATTAAACATAACTGGTCAAACAACAACTTTTAAAGAGTTAGTGAATATGCTACAACAAGAGGAAGCTATTCACTCAACTACTAAAATTGAAGAGTAGGTACTTGCTTCTAATCAAAAAGGCAAAAAATAGGCTAAGTCTAATAAACAGCCTCAGAAGCAAGGTAATACTCAACAAGGCCAAAATGACCAACAAAATGTCTTATTTGTGGTCAAAAAGGACATGAGTTAAAGAATTGTTGGTACAACACATTCCAACAAGGATCATCAAGTGGTAAAAAGATTAATTACCAACAAACAAAATCTGGTCAACAACAGAGTAAACAGGGACAAAATAATAAGTGAAAGAAGTAACCAACTCAACAAGGAAATGTAGCCAAATAGGAAGGTCAATTTAATGATGATGACTTCCTATATTCGGCATGGTCAAATGAAGTATCCAATTTTACAAATCAAATTTAATATGTCAACTCGGGTGTAACTCGGCACATGATAGGAAAGAAAGATTAGTTCTTCACAATGAGTAAAACACCCACCAAAAATCATGTCTCTTTGGGTGATGATACATCATACAGTGTTGAAGGAATTGATTCCATTTCACTACCACTTGGGCATCATAATTGTAAATTATAGATGTTCTTTATGTCTCTGGTTTAGCAAAAAAAAATTTATCCATGATTCAATTATTAGATCACAATCTCAAAATTGACTTTGATTGTAAAGGCGGTAAAAAGATGTTCCTAATTCGAGATAAGTCACTAAGCTTGAAAATTGTTGCAAAAGCTTCGAATGTGGGAAGAATGTTTCAGTTGGATTTTTTTCAACGAAATGATCAAGCACTTGTAGCCAAGGATACATCATCAGCTCAACTATGGCATCAAAGACTTGGACATGTAAGTTTTGGCTATCTTGACACACTTCGTCGATATGACATGGTTAGGGGTTTACCACCTCTAAAAAAGGGTACAGATAAATGTCAGCATTTTTTGGCAGGAAACAAAATAGAGCACCATTCAAACATAATACATTTTAGTCTAAGGAAAAACTTGACTTGGTGCATAATGATCTGTGTGGACCAATGAGACCTAGCCACTCTGGGTTTCAATATTTCATGCTCTTTGTTGATGATTTTTCAAGAAAAATGTGGATATATTGTCTTTCTACAAAATACCAAGCTTTTGAAACTTTCAAGAAGTTCAAATCCCTTGTTGAAACAAAGTCTGGTAGGAAAATAAAAACACTCCGCTCAGATTGAGGGGGAGAATACACCAGTAATGAGTTCAATGATTTTTTGAAAACACATGGCATTCATCGTCAAATGGCTCCTCCTCACACACCACAACAAAATGGTGTTGTTGAAAGGTGAAATCATACTATATGATATGGTGTGATGTATGATTGATGATGCAGGTTTATCAAAAAACATTTTGGGCTGAAGCAGCTAAAACGATAGTCTATTTACTAAACAGAGTTCCCACTACAGCTCTTGATGGAGTAACACCACATGAAGCATGGTCAGGGCATAAGCCATCTATTTCACACCTTAGAGTTTTTGGATGTAAAGTAAGTATGCACATTCCTAAGAGACAAAGAACTAAGCTTGATATGAAATCAGAAAAACTTATCTTCTTGGGATACAGTGATGAAACACTTGGCTACAGACTTATGGATCCAAAAACAAGGAGCGTATACACTAGTCAGGATGTTGAGTTCTTTGAGAAGAAAGAAGTAGATGCTCCTTCAATATACTCACATGATGAAAAAATCACCCTACAGTGAAAACAGAGGATGGTAATCACTTTGATGATGAGAGTGATGATGGGGAAGATAATGAAATTCAACCTCCCACAGGAACCACAAAAAGTATGCCTAAATGGTATACAAGTATGATTAGAGATGAAAAATTGGATAGTGTCCCCAACACATCTACCACTAGAATGAGGACTCGCAGTTTGGCTCGAAATGAGTTCACTTTGGCCTTAATGAGTAAAGTTGTTGAAACTATTGAGTCATCCTCAGTTTCAGAAGCCCTACAATCTAAACCTTGGAAAGATGCTATGGATGTAGAATATAAGTCACTTATGAAAAATAATACATGGCAACTTACAGATCTTCCACCAGGGAAAAATCCAATTGGATGCAGATGGATCTTCAAAACGAAGTACAAAGCAGACATGGTAAATTGATAAACACAAGGCTAGACTAGTTGCTAAGGGATATGCTAAAAAAGAAGGCATTGATTATGAGGAGACTTTTTCTCCCACAACTAAGATAAAAACTTTCAGGTTAATATTTTCTCTAGCTACACAATTTGGTTGGAAAATACACCAAATGGATGTGAAAAGTTCCTTTCTTAATGGTGATTTACATGAAGAAGTTTACATGACTCAACCAGAAGGTTTTTTCATACCAGGTAAAGAGGAAAAGGTATGTAAACTCATAAAATCACTATATGGTCTAAAGCAGTCTCCTAGGGCATGGTACATAAAAATTGATGAGCATCTCATTCAACATGGATTCAACAAGATTCCATATGATCCTAATCTCTATCTCAAAAATCAAGGGGGAGATAATGATCATTGTAGTATATGTCGATGATTTAGTCATCACTAGAGGATCAATGAGGATGATTGAGTAGATAAAGAAAGATCTAACACGATCATTTGACATGACCGATCTCGAGCTTCTGCATTATTATCTTGGACTAAAAGTTTGGAAAAGATAAAATCATATCTTTATGTCACAATTGAAATACACCAAGACAACGCTTGAGAAATTCAATATGATGGATTGTAATCCATTTTCCACACCTATGGAGACAAGACTTCAACTATCTTGAACAGATCCATCACCACAAGTAAATTCAACTCTCTATCAGCAGTTGATCGGAATTCTCATCTACTTGACTTACATGAGGCCGGATATCAGCTATGTAGTCAGCTATCTTTCACGGTTCATGGAAGAACCAAGGGTTTCTCACTAGAAAGCAGAAAATCAAATACTGAGGTACATCAGAGGAACTATGGACTATGGCCTAGAATACAAGAAGAATAATAACTTCTTCTTGACATGATATTCAGATTCAGATCATGCAGGAAACATAGATGATAGGAAATCCACTCCAAGATTTTTATTCTTTTTGGGATCTGGACCAATATCATGGGGGAGTAAGAATAAAACGTGTGTTTCAAGTTCCTCCACAGAATCAGAATATTGTGTATCAGGTGGAGCTTTCTGTGAAGTGATATGGCTCCGACGTATACTTGAAGGATTGGGAATACCACAAAAAGATCCAACAATCCTACATGTAGACAATGAAGGAGTAATAAAACTTGTTCAGAATCTAGTTTTTCATGAGCGCACCAAACACATTGAGGTGCAAGTACATTTCATTCATGAACATGTTCAGAACAACAACATCCAGCTCCAATATTGCCCAACAGAACATGCAACATGCAGATATCTTCACAAAGTCTCTTGCTCATGGTCCAAATTTGAGGCATTCAGATAATTTCTCTCCTGTTCACTTCAGACCATGTTGAATTAAGGGGGGGAAAGTTAGGAAATAAAACTAACACTTAATTCATCATATAGTTGATATTTGAATAAATGTAATAAGTTAAAGTAATTTAATTTAATTACTTTAAACTTATGTAAATAGGTACTAGTTATCCTTAGTTGTTAGTTAACTAAGTGATAGTGTTCTCATCCCAATGTTTGTGGGATCATGTTCTATGTTGCATATTTTGTTCCTGGATGATTTCCATGAGGGGCAATAGGGGTAGTTAGGGGCAATATGCTATTTATGCATATTTTCTCATATTAGATTATTTGTTTCCATATGTTGTGGATGAGATAGAAGGTGTCCAATATCTATAAATATTGCAGCTCTCTCATTTTTTTGTAATGCTTGATTTTGATATTAATAAAATACACAATCACCATCTTGTTTCTGTACAAAGCTTCTGTGTCAAATATTATTTTCAAGTATTCATTGTCAAGAGAGATTAGAGTCAAATTTACTTCCATTACAACCCTGGTGATAATACAATTGAACGTACTAATTGCTCATTGTATTAAAAGAGGGTAAATTAAAGCCAAGATACTCCTTGGGAAACCAAGGTAAATCGAGCTCGCAGAAGTAAACTTGTGACACATAGAGAGAGAACCACTCAGGAAGCTTGCAGGATTGGAGCCATTGTTTTTGTTTTAAAAATTGTTATACTTGGAGGAATTAACTCTCACAAAGTGAAAAGTTTGTTAGATTCAAACTCTTGTTTTTTGAACAAGGGAAAGAATCTCTTAAATTTGAAACCATGTTGATATTTCATCATGAAATATACTTAGTGTCATTTTTTCCTAGTTTTTCACTTGTCTTAAGACAAGGCTCTTCAGCTCTGCCAAAATAACACCAAGTTTATTTCAACAAAATTTGGTCTGCACTCTTATTTTCATGTTTCCCATTCTTGGACAAAAGGGAACATAAACACCGATTATCTAGATATCACGTTACCAGGTTGATGTTCTAAACGTGATTAGGTTGCAAACTGAAGTGCAAGTGTTGGAAGTGTGCATTACGTACAACTCTAGTAGCCCCCTTCTCTTAAAGATGAATAATACTCTCCACAATCTATTATCAATAGTGAGGTTCCTTATTTTTATCCATATTTACCCCAAGATAAATTTTGAGTTATTCACGACTGCCCACATTATAGGAACAATTGAGATATTTACGTCTTGTTTCCATTGTAAATTGGTTAAAAATCTATATTCAGAAATGAAGTGGCAGAGATGAAGAAAGAGCAAGGGATTCCTTGCTATAAAAAGAAACAAATCTGTCAAACTGTTTCTACACCTTAAATTCATTCTTTGCAAGTTATAGGTAGACTCAACAATGGAATATCAGGGTCATACAAAAGGGGAGATGTTAAAGATTTTTGAACCAGAAACTAGAATAAGAAGAAACTTGGTGCAAAGATTCGATGTCCTTGGGCTCAAAACAGCTCAGGAAATAAGCCCAAAAACAACTAAGTATGGAGGAGGTTAGCGGAAGATGACCATGTGTCCTAAATGATTGCTTCTCTCAAATTGAATCCAAAGGGAGAAACCCAAACTGAGTATGAGCTCACCACGTATCCCAAAGCCTAAAAATGAGAGGAACCATTGAAAACTCCATAGAGTAGTGTAGGCCGACAAGTGTCAACTTGAGCACTCCTCCAGAGGAAACTTTACATCGGGTTTGTAAACAAGTGTGGTGCTTCCACGTGTACCTCAAAGGGGGGAAAGGTTAGTTGAATAGTCAACACATAAGCAGATGAGTGATCAGGCTGTCAAGTGTCTTAAGGGCATTGTTTTAAGGGTAAAATGGAGAAAAGGTTCCCGAGCGAGTGCCAGAGTGACACGTGTCCCAGGGGAAAGCGGGTAGTCAGGGAAAAAGTTTATTTTCACCCCTTGTTACCTCAAAAGGGAGTAAAAGTTGCAAAAAGGCCCGCAACTCAGCTCTAAAGGAAAAATTCAGCACTTAGACCCGAGTCAAAGCCAAGGCGGGGAAAATAAAAGTCAGGGAAAATAGTGAAAGTTTGCCAACTGGGTTTTTCAAAAGGCATAAAGGAAAAAGTTAGAGCGAAATCATACTCCCCAACCTACAAAGACTGCCACACTTGTCCCATTATTAAAGAGGATGCTCATTCTCAAAACTAGTTTTCCTCCCCACTTATATGAATTGCAATACAAACTTCATCGAAGGGGGCATATCTTTTGACCTCAGGGCTCAAAATATTATGAAATCTAACACCATTGGAAGGATCTTGGCCTCACCCACACAATGGAGGTCTGAGACTTTAATTTTGAGGAGGTTAGGTAAAGTAAATGGAGGAAAATGCATCTTCAAGCTTTTAATGCAGGATCCACCAATATCAACAACCAGATTGGATTCAATTTATTTCCACCATTTCCTCTCTCTCTAAGACGTCAAACCAAGGATCGATGCAGTAAAGATGGATTTGGGGGCAGATTTTAGAAAAAAGCATTAACAACATTGGTTGAGCTTCGACCCACATTTTCCTGCTTCTCTCTCTCTCTTTCTTCTCTCCAGCTGAATCTATAAAGTTAGGAAACAAGATTCATTGTAAAGGGTTGGATATTCTTAGTTTTGTAGGCTCCCTTCTCCTTCTAGCAAAGGATTTGTGGGGTTCAGGCCTATCCTTAAAATTGTAAGACATTCTCTACTTTCGACTAAGGGTGGGAATGAACTGTATCAATTTAATAGACATATAAACCTATGTTTGTGATCAATCTTAGATCCACTTTGTTTCTTTTGCTTCTAGAGTGGTCTCTCATTAAGAACATCTGGCTATTTGTGCATTGTTTATTATATGCAAAACTGGTAATGTCGATTTATAGAGCAATAAAATATGTTTGTGATCAATCTTAGTACCCTTTTCCATTTCTTTTGGCCATTCCAGGTATCTGGTCTCTCATTAAACTTTGGCTATTTGTGCTTGTTTATTATATGCATTTTATTGGTTCGTGTCGAAGGAAAAGAACTAAGTCGGGGTATCAAAATCCTTTGGTCGCATCACCTCGTAGTTTAGATTTGTTTTCATTTTTTATTCCTTTTATCACTATCTCCTTGGTAAATTTTATATTAGGATTAAGAACATACCCTTTGCAAGTTTCTACGTATGCACCTAAATAGAGGAATAAGGAACCAGCCTTCAATCTGGAGAGCTTTCCCATTTTTGCAAGGTCCCACACCTTGGGGAAAGTTCAATGTTATGCAATCACACCAAATGGGCCTGCCTTAGAAAAGTAAGATCTTTTAGGGATCATTTGGGGGTGTTGTGATTCTGCACTAACACTTATTTCTTCAGCTCATGCTCCATGATTTATTAATCTTTATTTATCACAAAGGAAGGTAGGTTGAAATGGTCTAGTAGCACTTCAAAACTTGACCCTAAGGGATTCCTCACACTATGAATTCCTGAAGAACTTCCTTCTCTATTATGGTGTCATGGCCCATGAAAATTTTGCAAATTTAGGGCTAGTGAATTCATACTTCATGCCAACCTCTCTTTTCTTTCAATGATTCTATTGAACTTATCCTTTTTTAGAATCCCTATGGCCCATGTTATCCCCTTAAATTGGCTTCTTTGAATTCTTCTTTATGAATGAATACCCTCTAGGATGGGAAGATCTATGCTCTGATAACAATGTAATATCCCTTTTATATCTAAAACTTGAAAAAATCATCAATTCCAATTGAGAGTAATATGATTTTTACAACGTATAACCAAAGAATATTATAAACCCTAGCAGTGAGCTATATTTACACTTTAAGGGCATCAAACACCATTCAAACAAGCTAGAAATTGGTTTATAAATTCTCCTAAATATTATACTCAACCAACAAAATATATGTTGGAAGCAAAACCATTGAGGGGGTTGGTTGAATCAGTGGGCACTAAAACATTCTTTCAAATTTACTTTAGTCATTCATTAACCATTCATCAACTTAACCATTAACCATAAACCATTAACCATGAATTCAATAATCATAACCAAACATGAGAAAAGGAGAACACATCAACACATGAACACAAGATATAAGTTGGAAACCCTCAAGGGCGAAGAAAACATACTTAAAAAAACTTTATTATAACTAGGATTCAAATTCGGTTGCACACCAACCCAATAAGCAGAACCAACCCATAGGTTTAGTGAGGCACCAACCCCACAAGGAGTACCATCCCATGGATTTAATAGAGCACCAACCCTACAAGGAGGCACCAACCCCTAGATGACTCAGCATTAACTAAATCCACTTGATGTGCTTATCATCTCTGAAATTTTGCACCAATAATTGATGATGACACCATGAAGCTCTCTTTTCCTCTGTCCTTCTCAAAACACCTCTCTAGACAACTCGCTCAAGATCTCCTTCATCAAGATGATTATGTCTAATGACCTATCACTCTGACAATAAAACACCTTCTAAAACATAATATCATCATATTTTACCTCTCATGATGGTATCAAAGACCTCCTCCTTCTTATTTACCCCTCTAGGTCACATTTTTGCATACCCTCTCAACAACACAAAATAAGCCTTCTAACTTGCTTATATACCCGAATCTTGACATAATTACATATATGTCTGACATTATAGGAAAATTATCATAAATAAAACTTTAAAACATTCTTAAATAACATTCATAAGACCACATAGGTTAGAAACATCATCTAGAACCATCATCTCACCTTTAGGACTCATGAAGCCTCATTGCACTTAAAAATCATACACGCTAAAAACCATATCACTTGGCCAACCAAAACCTTCAACAAGAAACAAGAAATACTTAGACATATTTTATAATACCTCTAACAACCTCCATAAATATTGAATCAATCTACACCGTCATCTCACCTCATGAAGCCACTTGAGAACAAAGACAACCAACATGCCCTAAAACTAGTCTTCAAATATCACATGTGACATACAAATGGAAATATCATGACCTCATGGTAATCAAAAAACTTGAACCATGCCACAAAACTAATTGTTTCACCTCCAAAATACCTTTGCAAATAAGACACCTGAAACTTCCCAAAACTTCCCCAAAACCAATCATGCAAGAATGACTTCAACATACCTCCTAAGGGAACAAACATGATCTGAAATCATCATGGAAATGTAGAAAAACTCCCATACTTTATCAAAATATATATTACTTGACAGGTTCAATGGACAACTTGACTATAAACTGAACTTTTTCATAAACTTTCCTTTTTGAGTGGGGCCCACATACTTTCACAACCTCTATATACATGTTATCCTGTAAAATTGGCAAGGGCAATTTTACTGATAACCATACCGAAATTTTTTTTTTGATCCCTCGTCGAGGACCCTTGCATTTGGAACGTTGCAAAATCCCTTCCCGGGAAATCTAGTTTTCCGAACTTAGCCGTTTTTGGTCTTTTTGGGCGGGCGCATATAATCACTATGCAACATCAAATGTTCATGCGCCCCCTTTAAATCCTTTGGCACATGCTTTCTCCTGTCAACAAGCATTTTGGTGTGCCTCACTATGTTGAGACTTCTTTGCATGCGCCAAGGCGCATGTGCCTTCCTATCAACAGATCATTTGTTGCGCCACCTTTTGGTGCACCAAGGGTGCACATATTCCTCTGTCAACACCACTTTCAGTGCGTCAAGTGCTTCGTATTGACAAGCCTTTTGGTACGCCAAAGGGCGCATGTTTTCTTGTGTCGACAGCTCTCTTGGTACGCCACTTGAAAAGTTGGTGGCGCATTTATTGCTAACTCGCCTATAAATAGGCGCATCTGCGCTGTCATTATCACCAACGGAAATCACGTGATTTTCTCTGTACCTGTCTGCGCACCAGCCTTTCGCTTTCGAATTGATTTGTGGACCCATTTGTGCATTTCTTCATTATAAATATCTGGGTAAGTGGCCTTCTTTCTTTTGTGCATTTTGTATTTGAGGTTTTTGGATGCTATTTGGTTCAGTTTGGATTGGAAAGACGAGAAATCATCTTCTTTCCCCCTTGCTGCTCTCTTTTCCATTCTTCCTCATGTTCTCCTCCCCTCTTTCCAGATCTACTGGGGAGGGGACTCTGTCCTAAAAATGATTACTCAAGCATGTTGGTATTAAGCCTCTTCATCACCCAAATGACCCTAAGAACAAGTTTAACCATATGTGAAACCCCTCTGAGAGAATCAAAGCTTAAAAGGAAACTGTATTTTCCTTCTCCTTCGGCGCATTGGTGCACTCTGCAACATGAAGAACAGTTGTGTCAATGGCGCATCTATCGCCCCTGTTACACAAAGAGCAGCCGCACTAATGGTGCACATTCCCTGCCTGTTTCATCATGAAAAGTTGTGCCCTCATGGCACGCTTTCCCCGCTTGTTGTAAACGCTTTCCTTACGTCCTGCTTGGCACACCAAACTCATATGTTGCATTGATAAAATTTGCGCAATTGGCGCACCCAACATCCATGTTACAATCCTTTCATATGCGCCAAGTGCAAAGCTATAAACGGCGCAGGCACATCCACCATTGTAACAACATTGTGTCATGTAAACCTTTCATGCACCGCACCAAGTTCCCTTAACCGCGCAAAAAGCATATGTTACACAAACCTTATATGCACCTTTGGCGCACCGAAGTTCCATGCAACATGAAAGATATATGCACCATGGGTGCATCCTGTTCCCGTGTAACATAAAGAATTCGTGCGCCCTTTACAAAATGTATCCACATGGCATAGGCGTACTTGTGCTTACAGCAACAAAGAATGCACCCTGCAATTTCTATGCACCATGCGCCCTAAAGCCTCAAAATTGCTAACTCTTTCTTCTGTCAGCATTTCAATGGAAAATCAAACAGCTGACACGGCTTTCTTCAATTGGGTTTCACTTCTTATTCTTGCAGATCAGCAGCTAAGTTCAAAAGAACATATGTCAACATCAAGCAAGAGACCTACCAAATCCAAAGGCAAGGCCAAGCTCACAGAAGAAGAAATGAAGTATAAGTATCAAAGGGTCAAAATGCCCGAATCCCAGGACGAATGTGACCTGGACATCAGAGAATTAGAGTTGGGTCATATCGATATGGAAGAATTCTAGTCCAGAACCCAGAAGGTCACAAGAAGTCCATGGATGGACAAACTGATAGGCAGTGCCTTGCACTTTGCTGGAGGAATCCCAGTTAGTGCCGTTAACAACGAATTTATGATGGTGGTTTCCCGGTGCTACAATAAAGACACAAGATGTGTCGTAAATGAGAAGGGCGAGGTCATAATCAACCTCACTGCCCGCCACTTTGAATAATACTTGACATTCCTCATCACCGGCACTTTGTGGCTGTCAGCCAAGAGGATTGCATCAAGGCCTAGGACGACAATGAAGATCAGTGCATGCAACTGATGAATGAGGTATATTTGAAAAATAAGAAGGCGGTGACCCGTTGGCCACAAATCATTCACTACAATGATTTTTCAGAGGAGCTCAGTGACACCATCACATTCCTGAGTAGGGTGTTTAGGCTTCCTGACGCCCACTATTTCCACAAATGGATGTTGCGGTATTTAGAAACAATGAACAAAAATATGCCCGATCAATGCTTTGAGTGGGCAGAAATCATAAGCAGCACGATATCAGAGCAGTTGCAACAATTCCCCACAACGGGGAGGTTCTACATGAATTCCTATGTTGTTTACGCTGCAGCTTCAAAAAGGGACTACCCAGCTCTGATGCGGAGTGGGGTTTGGCCCCAGGTTAAAATCTATGAATATTATCCAGAACTGAAGCTAGAAAATAGCATCCCTCAATTTACAAAGATCAATGATGCATTTTTCTATTTCATCATCTGCCTGTTGAGGCTGAATATGACTCATGGTCGCACGACCAAGAGCATCGTGTCAGCCATAGAGAAATGTGGGGCCCTGTTCACTCAATTCCCCACATTCACTTATCTGAGGGTGGCTAACTTCTTGGGGGAGCCAACTAGACTGCCAAGGTATGCTGGGCCCAAGTTGATTCTGCTAGAGCTGTCAAGACAGCTAGTCACCTACCATGACAAATGCCTCAAGAGAAAGAAGGGTGGAACTCCTTTCCCCCTCACAGTGGGTAGGTATACGTGTCTCACTCACCACAAGGCAAAAGACATGTTTGCAGAGCTGGAGCTCCTGAATCCGAAACATGACTTCCCAGCAAGGCCCACTTTCGATCCAAGAAATTGTTTGCCTAGGGCCAAGCTCGACCCGATCCACATCCCTCAGATCGAAGATATCTACATTGACTTATATCACGAGGTTGAGCTTAGGAGGAAGGATCATTTTCGCTTGGCCTTAGCAGAAATCATCCAGTATGGGGTGGCCATCATCCCCAAAGGCTACCAAACTACTGAGGAGGAAGTGGATCAAGTGTATCTTGACACAGGTGGGGACGATTGGCCTTTTGCATTGATTGATAGAACCAAAGCACATCAGACAATTGAGGAAAGGGTCAAAGAAACTCTGCGCAGGATAGAGCATTGGTGCCGAATGAACAGGCTCATCTACCTCGGAGTCGATTTCACAACCTCTCCGTTGGGTAACGCACCTCCTTGATCAAAATAGCAGCCAAAAGGCAAAGGAAAAAGCAAAGAGGGTGAATCCAGCACCACTCAAGAGGAAGCTTCTGAAAGTCCTCCTTCCGCTGCACCTGAACAAGTTGTAACTCTGGCTTCCCAAGAGAAAGAAACAGCGGAAGATGTCCCAATAGGCCCATCCACTCAGGATGTCGCCACTGCTGTAACAACTAAGGTCCCTTCTATCCCTCCTGCTTCTTCGTCCATCTTCTCTTCTCTTGTGGACCTGTCCCCCTCTATTTCTTCCCTCATCTCTGAGCTCCCTTCCCTTCCTATGTCTTCCTCTCCTACAGTATCTCTTCCTCCCGTGAGCACTTCCTTGGCCTCCCTCTCGATGCCGCCTCCAAGTGTTTCCACATTTTTCCCTTCTACTATTGCAGCTACCCCCTTCTCTGTTTCTAGTCCTTCTCCCATAAGTCCAGCCTGGATCTCCCAGCACTTAAGTCAACAGAAAAGGAAAGTTCCCATCGCTCTGATGGACTTCTCTGTAATCCCGTCAAAAGGGGCAAAGAAGCAGAAGCCCGTCACATGCTTCTCTTAGAGTGCTTCGGGAGAAAGGGTAATGGAGATCACATACCCCAATCCTCTGAAGGATAAAAAGGATCTGTCTCCGAAAGATTACACAGTGACTCAAGTCACAATGGCTGAAAGCCTTCAGGGAGAGGCCCTATCTGTAGTTGACGCCCTCTGCAAGAAGCTTCAAGAGGTAAAAGAAGATAAAAGACTGCTAAAAGAGAAAAATAAACATCTGCTCCAAGCCTTACAGAAGATGGGCAGTGCACCTCCTACAACTACCGCCGAGACTCCTGAGCCTCTGAGCCAAGATAAAATTGATGAATATGCAAAGATCGGTGAGCAAGGTATGGCCGTTTCTACTTGGAGGAGCCAGATCCTCAAAGACAGTGAAAAAGTAATCGCCAAGTTCACTGATTTGTATCTGAACATCAATAAGGTGAATAAAGAGCTCCAAGCGTTAGCGGGACCCATATCAGAAGAGCTGGACCATGCTAGGCTGTAACATGAGACCTTTCAACAAATATTTGACTGTTCAGTCGAAGATCTGGTCAAGTTCGGTGTTTTCGGTCATCCCAGGGCCCTCAATAAAGTCCTTTCCACTCTGGATTACCGGATGGATCAACTAGAATTCATCCTTGAAAAGATCGATAAGGTAAAGGAAGAAGCCCTAGATGCAATGCACCAAATGGAACAGATCGTTCTCAATATGTCCCCAGGGTTGCTTACTCCTTCTTTCACCTTAAGGAAGGTTGATGAAACCATTCAGATTTTCAAGGAGATCGTTTCGCAAGGGCTGAGGCCAGAGGTCACTTTTGATGCAGAGTCCATCAATAACCTGTTGGCCTGTCGGGACTTCATCAGGTTCCTCATAGAAGCAGAGAAAGAATATTCCAAACTCCCAGAGAAGCTCATAGATGAGCGGGAGACTTGCGAGGTGATCAGTGAGCAACACAAGGATCCTTCCCAGGATCAACTAGAGCCTATGATCAGCAAGTTCATGGAATACCGTGCCCAATTCCACATCTCGTCACCCGAGCAACATCAGAAGCAGGATACCCCCTTTCGGCTGCGGGACGACGATGATGAATAATTTCTTTTTCTTCTTCTCTCTCTCCTTCGGCGTTCTTTTTTGTAAATATCTAGAGTATGTTGGCACAAATGATGACATCATCCATGTTGCACCATGGGATGATGTCATCCATCAAGTTGTCAAAAGTCAACATGACTTTGAGATATTTTGTAGATATTTTGTAAATAGGTGGTTGGTTCCTTTTTGCCTTCCTTCTTCTCCTTCTTCTATAAATAATCCAATACTTGTTGTATTGGGGGAGTGGATACTTTTCAGATGAAAAATAGAAGTGAGAAGAAAAGACTTTGAACTTTTTGTAACAGAAAGAAATATTAATACAATATTTAGACTTTGTGCTAAATACATGTGTTATATGCATTAGATCTTTCTTATGTCAGATCTGTGTGTTTATTTTGTTGGATCTGCTTCTGTTTTATTATCATTTATTCATTAGTATTGCTTTGCTCATTATACAAGTAGGTTTGGCTCTGTTTACTACCAATCCCAAAACATAAACCCTCTGACCTTTCTGCTTTGGAATTCATTTCTTTTCTTTCTTCGGATCTGATCTTTCTTCATCCTCTCTTTTATTCCTTTCTTTTCGCAGTTGGAAACACCCTACTGGGATGAGATCCCAAACTCCCGAAGGCAGAATATTGTGAGACTTGCACAGATTCCTACTGGTAGAATAGCAATAAACCAATTTCGCTTTGCTAACTCAAAGAGGGGCTATACCCTGCACACTGTTGGCTCGTCTATCCATAAATCTACCCAAGCGATAGATTTTCAAACCAACAATACCAAATGGAGAAAGCTAGAGAAGTACTCTACAACCTCCAATGATCACATTTTATCAAATAATCCATTCCATGCCACTACAACAAAGATATCTCTAGTCTCTACAAAGCTAGGGTTTTTAAAGGGTTTAAAAGTTGTTTACCTTCTTAACGATTATTTATAAAACTTTGAGTATCAAATGACCTCATTCCACTTGGAAAATATTATTAATAGACATTTTAAACTACCCCTAGGAGATTGGATCCCCATACAAGGCACACACATGCCAATGAGCATTAGAAAGGCCAAATTTGACACTGGTTTCTCATTTCCAAAACTTGGTAAGGTTAAAAATGGCATAACTTGTAAAATATTCATCATCAGAACTTGAAATTTATACCACACCTTCATATCAACATGCCAATACATATACAATACTCGTACTTTCTCAAACACACTCAAAAATGCTGAATCCACCACACTATGGCATGTTTTCTCAAGGGTTAGGTCTAGGAACATACCTAAAAACCAAGTCTAACACTTGAACTAGCACTAAAAGACACTTGTGAGCATCCCAACACCTCATAATGATGTTTTACATTCTCTTACCATGCTCACATAGTTGCTACATACCTACACTCCATCATACCATACCATACCTACTGACTAGGCTTCACAAACAAGCACCTTGAACATGCGTTCTTCACCACAACTGGCCTTCTCATCACTTTACCAACATTTCACACATGTAAGGACCTTCACTACACTCCATGAAGTCATCACAACATCCTCCTAACACTGCATCACCTCTACAATCCCTCAAAATGACTCAAGACATCATGGACCATCACCAAGACCAAGCAACACACAAGACACTACCAATCTACCTTCATGTTCCATACTCCTTTTGACATCAATGACACTCAATGAGAACTCCTACAACATATCTATTTAACATCAATGACAACACAGTGCCAACATCCCTAATGTGTAAGGGGAAATGACAACTCAAATAATGAACTATTTGTAGCACTTACTATTTATAGACAGTGATGCTTAGGAAGGATTACAATTTTTAGAAGTGGGTCTTCCCAGTATCAAAATGCAATGAAAGTGGTATCAATTTTTTTTATTTCACAAGGATGTTTTGCTCTAATTTTTGGAGGATTTCAATCACTAGAACTCTGTAGATCTAAAAAATGAGTTTTTATTTTGGGAAACTTTGTCTTGTCATTAAAAATAATGTAGAACACCATTAGATGCAAGGTTGGATTCATTTGAAAGTCATTTTTGAGAAAAATTTGGTGTTAAAATCTCATAGAAAACAGACATGGGGTTTGGGAGATATGAACCAAAAGGGTTTTTGAGCATGGAGGATGTTTGAAGAAATTTTGACAACATAACAACACACCAGCAACAATGGGGGAGATAAAATAACACAAATGAGGCTAAAAATGATTAAGCATTACATTTATCTGTTTTTTCCTTCTTTCAAATTTGTTTTCCCTCTTATTTGTACACCTTAACTCGCATTAAACACAAACAATATCAGCCCATGTTAGGTGAATCTTAGAGGTGTGGTTGCACCCTAAATAAGAGAAAAAGGGACAAAAGGACATCAACCTCTCCAAAATTTTCAATGGGTGAGGCTCTCATGAGGGGGGCAGGTTTTATGAAGATGATAAGTTGTTAACACTCCCTAACACCCATGTTGTCACTTCTGAGTGACGAAAAGTTTCCTCCATAGGGGAGTGAATTTTTATGTCCCCCATGTCCCCTTATCTATTACAAAAAATGGAAAAAGTGACATCAAGCATCCAAAATTACGCAATGGGTCTATCTGTCATGAAAAAATATTCAAAATACAACTTATGGTGAGTTTGTAACATGTTTCTAACACCCAAATTGTTACTTTAAGTTACGCAACCAAATCCTCCATAGGGGGTGCATTTTGGTGTCCCACATGTCCTCTTACACTAAAGGAAAAAGGGACAATGTACATCCAAGCTCCAAAACTCCACTTAAAAGTTGATTAGCTATGTTGATGTCATCAAAATCAATGTGAAAATAGACTAAGGAGTGGTTTTTCAGGCCCAAAAGAAATACATGGGGTTTGAAGGGCCAAGCTTATATAATTTTTATTCCAAAGGACCCATTTTTCCCACCATTTTAAAGACCTTATTCATCTTGAAATTTTTCTTTTCAGTCCACTTTCCCCTTTTGCCTACGCTTGTGCGCCAATAAGTTGATTTGTCACCATATTCTAGAATGAGAATGATAAAATATAACACATGGAACATGAGGAGGGTACAATTTAATCCACTTTGACCTTTGGTTAGGATCCTAACTCTTATCGAGGTGTTATAAACCCTTCGAGCAAGTTCCACCTTGTAGAAAGACTTTTGTGTTGTAATGATGGAGAATTTTTCTACATTTTTATACTCCTATAATTATATCTTTATTATTTCACCATGAATTAGGCTCTGTCATAATTTTTATTCCTATTATTTGGCTTCCAAAAACCTCACAAGGATTTTAAAACCCTTCGAACAAGGTGACCAGCTCCTTTGAAACATGTTTTTCCCAGTGCATTTCCCAAAAAGACTCGATTTTGCTTAAAAGTTTCCTAACCTCTCATGGATCCATAAAACTCCCTAAACTACATTAGATCATCTTATTACTCTCTTGTACAACATTTGGATGGGTTTTCCCCTTGTAGTTAGCTTCCAAAGGATGTCCTCCTGTGACAAAAAGGCCAAAAATAGCCTTTTTAAGCCTCCTGGAGCACCGTTATTTCTTATATCTCAGTACCTTCATGAATCAAGATAGGTACACTTCTCTACACATGAAATCATGTTATCATCTTCCTCTTGGATAGAATTAGGATGACATATTTTAAATTATTTCCAAAGGAAAGGTTTACATTGACTGGGAAAGGGAATTTCAAGTGTGGGTTTGGTTCTCATGACCAAAATTTTAAATTTTGCATGTTATACATTTAGCATGACAACAAATTATCAACTAGATATCTCACTTCATACCCTGACAGGAGTGACCACCCATAAAAACATGAGGGTAAAAGGCTATTTCAAAAATATTCCTCTAACCATCTTAATTGAGTCAAGTAGCACACATAACTTTATCAATCCAAGGCTAGCCAAACAAGCAAAATTCTTTGTCTACCCTTGTTCTAGATTTGAAGTTATGATTGTTAATATTGGTAAATTGCCTTGTAAGGGAAAGTATTTTAATGTTCGTATTGCAATGGTAGATTATCATCTTCGTTTCAAAATGTTTTTCCTACTCATTGGTAGATATGATATCATTTTGGGAGCTCAGTGGTTGCACACACTTGGACCCATCCTATGGGATTTCTCTAAACTATTGATGTAGTTCTTTGATAGTGGGAGAAAACACACATTAAAAGTTCTTTCTCTAGGATCCACTAGAATTATTAGTTCCCATTTTATTGAAAATCTTCTGAAGAAAGGATCACATGGGGTCATTACTAAGTTATTTTCTATCCAACTAAATCCACCTACTTCTAGCACCCCTGCAAATTTACAAGCCATTTCGTAAAAACATGATCATGTATTTTTTGAGCCCAATATATTTCTTCCTTCAAGACCAGAAGAGCATCGTATTTAGCTCCTTGTAGGAAGTTCTACTCCCAACATTTGGCCCTACAAGTATCATTTTTTACAAAGTATAGAAATTGAAAATCTCATTCAAGAACTTCTCACGGAGGGAGTCATTCGCTCTAGTGTTAGCCCATATTCCTACCCATTTTTACTTGTTCACAAAAAGGATGGATCATGGTGTCTTTGTATTTATTTCATAGAACTCAATAAGATCACAATTAAGGACAAGTTCCATGTTCTACTAATCGACAAGTTTCTAGATGAACTTCATGGCGTTCATTTTTATCCAAATTAGATCTCCATTCTTAGTACCACCTGATTCATCTTCACGATTAATATATTCCTAAGACCTCCTTTCACACTCATGATGGTCACTATGAGTTTTTATTCATTCCCTTTGGGCTTACCAAGGCCCCATCGATATCCCAATACTTGATGAATAAAACAATTTGTCCTTTCCTACATTGTTTCATCCTGGTATTCTTTGATGACATCTTGATCTATAGT
The DNA here is from genome assembly GCA_019776745.2 of Taxus chinensis. Taxonomy (NCBI): domain Eukaryota; kingdom Viridiplantae; phylum Streptophyta; class Pinopsida; order Cupressales; family Taxaceae; genus Taxus; species Taxus chinensis. Next base: position 40,812,051 of record CM034146.1, on the reverse strand, counting down.
CAAACTTGGGCCAAGCATCTACAACACATTGATAGGGCATTAAAACTTCTTGTAGACAATCAATTGTGTGCCAAACATTTGAAGTGATCTTTTGGAAAAATTGAAGTTGAATATCTAGGACATGTTGTCTCTATGGAGGGTGTCTGCGTGGACCTAGATAAAATCAGTGCCAGGAAAAATTGGCCACTCCCCATAACACTCGGAAGCCTTCATGGATTCTTAAGTTTCACAGGCTACTACAGAAAATTTGTTAAGGATTATGGTAAAATCACACCCCCCTTGATGGCCATGTTGAAAAAGGATGCTTTTGCATAGAATGAGGTGACAAAAGAGGCGTTTGAGACCTTAAAAAAAGCTATGTGCAGTACACCTATCTTAGCCATGCCAGATTTCACCCCAAAAAAAATCATCAAAAGTGATGTTTGTGGTAATGTCCTTGGTGTTATTCTCCTCTAAGAAGGTCGTCTACTTGCCTTTACTAGCAAAGCTCTCTCAAGAAGTAATTTAGGATTTTCTATCTGATCCAGAGGATATTCCAGAGAACATAAGTCCCTAAACCTTCCAGGATCACTACAGTGCGGAAGTAGACTCCGTGAGATTTTCGTCAACTACAAGAACATGGAAAATGGAGCTCGTATGCCAAAGTTGTGGATGGTCAAAGTTGGTCAGTTCAGATTCAACTAGCCAATCGGACAACGACATGGAAAAAGTGGATTCAGCCAGAAAGGTGACAAAATTAAGTTTGTGTTTGGACCTCCAGTCTTAGACACTCGATATCTTCATTTCATCAATGATCAAAAAATTGCCAATGTGGTGGGTCCTTAGGCCACCACATGGCCTGCCCCAACATTGCCACATCATACCAAGAGTTGCAATTTGAATCAACTTGGTGAGTCAATTACCGAGCTAGCTCAGCAAGCCATTAGGCAAGCTGGTATATATCTTTGCAGCAAAAGTAGAGTTCTGTGGCCTTATCCACAACAAACTATAACCTCTTCAAGCTACATAAATCCCTTCTTCATCCACATCCCGGTGAATGTGGGATTACTCCCCACAGCAAAACCAATGGTAGGCAGAAAGGACTCAATGTTAAGTGCGAATGGTGATGTGGCAACACGCGGCGATAAATGGAGTAGTGGTCAGCGGCAAGCTCAGGATGTGGTAGATGATGACAACACGTAGTAACAATGGAGGCAAAGTTGCAGGGTGCATGGAGTGGTCAGGTCGACATCAGTGGCAGTGGTCGAGGAAACGGTGGGACTGATATTTGAACCCACGACCTCCCCAACAAAAATACAATGGCCAAACCAACTCAGAAAATTGAGTTAGTTGGAAATGAAGTGGATGATGTGTGACATAACACATTCCTCGGGTACACTAGGCCTATAAAAGGCCCTTCTCCCACTCATTTAAAAATAATATCCTCATTTACAAGCCTGAGAGCAAGAGGAGATTAGTGAAGCCTTAGGGAAATATGAAGGACATTTTTGGAGAAAAATAATGGAGTCCTATTTATTTTTACAGGCCATTATTTTGGAGGAGAAAATATATATATGTCCTATATTGTATTATTATAGGCATTATTTATTGAAGAATATGTAGAGGATTCTTAGGAAATGGATAAGGCCCTATTTGCATATTGAATTCCTATTATTATTGTTAATATGCACTATATAATACCTATATTGTTTGTTATAGGCATTATGGAGAGATAAGTCCTATATTATTATAGGCACATTGTAAAAGAATTTGGGGGTTATTATTTGTTAACTCACCGAGCCAGAGCATTCTCATGTTGGAGCCTGGAGACACCAAGAAGCCAAGGGATGTGAAGAATCATCAAAGAAGCATATACTCATCCTGGAGCTCAGATCCTTAGTAGGTTGGACGTATTGCCAATATCATTTTCTGCAGAGAAGGGTCATAGTTACTCATTGATATCATTGGCGACACTGGATCAACTTAACTCTTTGTAGAGATTATTTTGCCATGCAACAGAGTGAAAGGATGTCATCATCAACACCATACATCGGGTCAATCTTAGCTCTACATAGAGGCTTGTTCTTATCGTACTACAGAGTAAACAAGGGTCATTTTTGTCTACTGACATCTGGAGACTTAGCATCATGTAGAGGTTAGTTTTATGTGCAGAAGAGGCATTGAGGTCTTGTTGGAGTTGTCAAATAACAGGGAGTTGTGTTAGACCACAAAGCTTTGCAAATACCAATTCAAATTTTGTGAAATAAACTCAGGTTTAGGAGCTATATTGGAGCACTGTACTTTCCTAGATCAGTTCGGATTCAAAGAATCAACTGATATCAGGTTAATTGTTGCTTCATTTGTGTTTTTGTATTAGATTTACAAATCAAAAGTGTTTTTAATAAATCAATTCAATATTTGAACCCAGAGACAGGCATTTTGTCGAACTCTGTTATCAACCCTTGTACACTATGGTTCTTATTCTTGCATTTCATTTGATTAAATTTGATTATAATGGGGTAAATTTAGTAAAAGAATTAATTTCCTATAAGGTTCCATGGTCAATAAAAAAATGTTATCCAATTTACAAATCACTACCTATGAGAAGGAGGTGATTGCAATTTTGCATGCAGTACAAAAGTGGTGACCATACTTATTAGGAAGGCATTTTTGCATTAAGACATTTCATCATAGTTTTAAGTTCTTTCTTGAAAAATGGGTATCATCTTCTGCTCAACAAAAGTGGGTCCCCAAGCTTATGGGGTATGGCTATGAGATCGCCTATAAGAAAAGTAAATACAGTGTGGTTGTTGGTGCTCTCTCTTTCACTTTCGAGGATCAAATCTCCCTATGCACAATATCTATGCTCATACCCAAATGGCTTCCACAAATCCAACACAAGTGGAACAAAAATCCAAACCTACAACGCCTCATCCAAAAATTGGCATCTGATCCTACCTTATCCCCACACTACTCTTGGGATGACACCTATTTGTGATATAAAGGGAGTTTGGTGTTACCATCTAAAGTTGAGCTTCGCCATGTAGTTCTTCTCGAGCTCCATGCTTATCCATCTTGCATTCACTCGGGTTTTTAGAAACCTATGAGCGGGATCGTAAAAATTTATTTTGGTAGGGAATAAAGGTATACATCAAATAGTTTGTGGCAGAATGTGATACATGTTAACATAAAAAGGGTAAAATAGTGGTAACCCTAGGTTTGTTACAAACGTTACCTATTCTAATCTAGATCTAAAAAAATATTTCCATGGAATTCATTGAAGAGCTTCCTAAATTTGGGCAGAGGTTAGTAATCCTATTCGTAGTGGACTACCTCTCAAAGTACACAAATTTTTTGTTCCTTATTCCATTCATATATGGCCTCAACCAATGCCCAACTACTTATTGACCAAGTATACTACCTCCATGGTATCCCAATGTCCATTATTTCAAACCATGATGCCGCTTTCACCAACCATTTTTGGAAAGAATTATTCCATAGGACAGGTACCTAATTATGGATGAATTTAGGATATCACCCGTAGACAGATCGTCAAACTAAAAATGTTTAAAATGTTTAGAAACATTCCTTTCATATTTTACCTCTTGTTGGTGAAAAAAAAATGCCGATGGAAAAATATGTGGATTTCTTGCTAACACTCTGGGATTCAAATTCCCTCTTCTTAGACGGTGCAACTTTTGTATTTACATGAGCGTGAAAAGGTGGATTTCCCTGGTGGCCTTACGATTGGGGATCCAATAGGGGCACTCCATTGACCCTGCGGAAAAGCTAGCAATCACTTGCTAGAGATGAATTTTTCTTGAGAGTGGGAAAGGGAGTGAGAATATGAGGTAGGAGAACTAATGTTGCAAGTAGAAAATCAGATTCCTACATACACTAGTTAGAAATTTCAACACATGCATTTATGAGAAGAAACAACCAAAACTTCCATGCTACTGGCTAGAGGAAACCATGCATACAAAGATGCACACATTCATATGCCTTGGAAAACAGAAACTTCTTCCTTACTTAGCATTTCAATTAAAGTTGTACATAGTATGAGAATGGAGGAAAATAGTGAGGGGAAAATAGAAGAAAAATGATTATCTCCTTTGTTCTCTTTAAGCACAATGCACTCTTGAGTTTACAAAATTGATCACCAACCCTTTGAAAAGAGAATGCCTTTACAATTTATAGAATGAAAGATGACTCTTCATCTACCCCCCAATGCCTTTTCATATGTCCTCACACAACTTAAAACTTTTCAACTTCCTAGGAAACTTTTAAGTCCCTTTTTATAACATAAAGGTGAATTTTACATTAGAAATATGAAGTTGCTTTTTAATTTTATTAAGGACATATAAAAATTGCACCCCCCAATGAAGAATTATAACATGGAAGAGAGATAAATTTGGGGGAGGGTGAGAGAAGAGAGAGAAAGAGAGAGAAGAAGAAGGAAGAATTAGAAGTCACCTCTGATGAAGTCCAATGATCTTTGTTGGATGATCTGATGAAACGCTCCAATGCGATGAACTTTGAATCCTTTGGCACATCTCAATCCTCCTTTGTTGACATTGCATTTCCATTTTTATCCACTTTCTATTTTTAGTATGCCTCACCATGGACACATGTTATTTTTAGTAAGTGCACTGAGGTGGAAAAATTTGATCCAAGAACTGCGGGGCATGATAGAGCAAGGCAAGACACATGCAATGCAAAAAATTTCATGACGAATGGATCAGTAGGGAAAAATTTATGCATGGGCACATTTTACTTGTCCCTACTACACCAAGGGGATGAGAGGGACAGAAAAACCCACTTTGTTCCCAGAGGCGTGATTTTGCACTTTAAGACCTGAAACTGGAGGGAGAGTTGGGGATTGCGAATACGCACGTGATGCAAAAAAAATGGGATCAAACAGAGCAATAGAGAAAAATTTATGCATGGGAACATTTTACTATCCCCATTTCACCTTTGCAAAGGGACATGAGGTGCACAAAAATGTGCCTTGCACTTTTGAGAGGCAAAACATAAGAATTTGACCCACCAGGAGAGCGAACTTGAAATTGAGATTGCCAGAACTTCAAGAGGTCTTTTTGGGTGAAATTTTATATGATTTTGACTCCAAAAACCTTCCAAGATCAATGGGATGGGTCTCATATTTTAATTCTTCTTGAAACTCCTTGAAATGGCCCATTTTTTAATCAAGATTAACAACTGTCCCTGCGAAGAATGAGCTCCACTAAAAATGCTAAGAGTTTTTTAAAAACCTGATGATTCCACTTTGTAGAGGATTCCCTTATATTTCTAATGAGTATTTTTTTTCCTCTTGAATCCTTACAGAGCTTCCAAAATCATCCATCAAAGATCAGGTACCTGTTTTGAAGTGCGTAAGAGACAACTTACTATTTTTAGTAAGTGTTAGAATCAATCTCTCTGAACTCCAACCGATGTTTCCAACTTGAATGTTTATCCCCTTGTATGCCTCTTTTGTGAAATCCACCTTCACCTCGACCACTTCTTGGAATGACTTGTTATTTTTAGTAGGTCCCCATATAGGGAACTTACTATTTTTAGTAAGTGGGCATTTTCACCATTTTCGGCACTGTTCGACCATTTTGATCTTTTGATTATCTCTGGTGCACACCGTCTTCGCCACAACTACTTTTGGAGATGGCTTATGAAAAAATAGCCAATACCCATGTAGGAAGAATTACTATTTTTGGAAAGTGGGTTTCTAGGCATCGGTTTGTGATGAAACAAATTTTCCCGATATGGGTTTTTGCTCTACAATGTTCCTCTTAAATTTCACGTCAACCCGAGCTCTGGAAATGGAGATTTTAAAATTTAAAATTTTTTCCACGGGAAAATTGGGGTTTCTTCACTACAAAAAATTTGGGGCATGTTTGAAAAATCTTCCACTTGGATTCTAATGGCCTCTAAAAATGTGGATGATCGCAAAAAATCCCATGTCAATCCATGCACCGTTCTTCAAGTTATGAAGATTTTTCACTTTGGGGCCAACAAAGTCATTTTGGCAAAGAACAAGCCTAGAGCCTTCAAAAATCCATTTTTTTCTTGTTTTATCCTCATCTGATCATGGAAAAATGGTAGCAATGGGTCTAATCTTCCAATTCTTCTTAAAACTCTTCCAAAAATGACATCCTTCCTTGGAATCACCGAGTGTGCCCGCTCAAAATGAAATCACCTAGGAATCACGCATGGTTTTATGAAAAATATTAATGTTTCATCATGTAGAGGATCTTCTCAGCTTTCCGATGAGTATTTTTTTTCCTTCTAACTCCTTACGGAGCTCCCGCAATCATTCGACGAAGATCAGGTACCTATTTTGACTACCTTCTCCTCACAGGGGCTGAGACTGGGTCATATGAAAAACCACGTGGAAATAAGGGGGGAGGGATAATTTTTTTGTCCCCTATGTCCCTTTTCCAAAGGGATGGAAGTGACATCAATTTCCACTTCGTACCTCATTGCGACACTTGGCGATCATCCATGCAGGGAGAGGGAAGGCTCCAACTTAGCTCTCGGGGACTTAACTGGCAAATGAGAGGTCACATTGGTGTTCTGGGGGCTAAAAAGGGTTGGGAAATTTTTTTGTCCCCTATGTCCCTTTTCTAAAGGGACGAAAGGGACATGAAATCCCTCCAAGCTCCTGGTGCTGACACGTGTCCTAAAAAATGGCTAAGTATGAAAACTCTTACCTTGGGACCAACTTGCGGAGGTGATATCTTGGGCTCCCGGATGAATTTTGGGGTGAAATTTTATATGATTCCACCTGAAAAAATAAATGAATCCAATGGTTATGGTCCCAAGATCCAAATTTTACTTAAACTCTCTCAAATGTCCCCTTATTTCTTAGGACCGCTGGTTGTGCACCAAAAGAATGAGTTACCTAGGGAAGTGCATGATGTTTCATGATGTCTCATTTTTAAACCATTTAGGGAATTGAAAATTATTTCCATTGACACCTTTTTGGGATTTAAAATCATCACAAGGCTCCCAAAATATTTCTTTGAAGCTCAGGTCCTCATTCACGGTGCGTGCTCGTTCAGGCCCGAAAACCCGCTTTTGCTGAATTGTTTCCAACACCTCTGAATCTTCCCTGAATATTTCAAAATCATCTCCTTGATGTTCCTAGAACTTGAATACTCCTCCAAAATGATTCTTACTCCTCTATCCACTCTGGGGGTGGTGCACTAGTCTTAGGAAGGCTAATGATAGCCCTTCCCAAAACTGCTCGAATGCTTGAATGCTCCAGAAGTTCCTAAATCACCTAGGGGGATTGATTTTACTTTCCTAAATCACCTAGGGGGACACTTGACATTCATATAGAGATCATTAGGCTGACAAGATAGGACTGGTGATTGGGATAGACTGACCTGGGGGTGTCTTGGGGAGGTATGACTTTGAAAATTTTTGACACTGTGGTCCATTGTCATGCTCAAAAATTGGAAATTTTCATGTTGCACATTTTCATGACAACAGTTGGCTCTATCTTGGGGACATGCTATGGATTGAGCACAAAAAAGACATGGCATGATAACTTCTAAAATATCAATTTACAACATGTTAACCAATGCCTTATCCATTGGGCTTTACAAGAGTCATATACAACTTGCAAGAGGTAGCCTGAAAGGAAGAACACACACACACACACACACACACACACACACAAAAAAACACACAAGGGAAAACACACACACAACATGAAAGGGAAATTATATACAAGGGGAGGGATATTTATAGAGGTGGGAAAATAATATACACATACCTAAAAATGGGTTGAGAAAAGTACATGCCATCATGAAATAGTGGACTGAAGTCTGATCTTTGAAACACAAAAACTATTATTCCGATCAAACCATGCTCTTGTGATGGCTTTGCATGGCTTGAGAAGAAGAAGACTGATCATGATTCCATCTTCATACTCACATTGCATCTAAGAATGTTCTTTCATCCATTGAAAACTTGGTCACCTTCTTGAAACTCTTTCCCTTTTGAGGCTTCCTCTTGATATCCATGTGATCATGATACACCATTCCTCCATACTTTCAAATTGGAAATATTGACCTCATCATGGAGACATTCTTCATCCTTGGGTTGCAACTTGAAATCATCTCCTATATTAGCAAGGTACTCAAGAAGGAGTGAGAACAAACTGATTTCATTCTTGTTCAAGAACTTCTCTTGACATCTCACTTTGTTGCCCAAAGTGATTACTTCCCAAAATAGAGGTTATATCATTGAGATGGAGGCCCCCATCAATATTAGTGAAATGTTGCAACATGGGAACATGTTCAAGGCATATTGGAGCTTGAAGAATGGTGAGCATATTTTGATTTTGAATTTTTTGACAAGAGTCTCATGCACCTTCACCTTGTTTTTTAGAGCAATTTTCATCATCCATCTGCCCGAAGTGCATCTTGTTATCATTTTCCAAATTGTAACCCTCAACTTCTTCATAAAGGCATTTTTTACCCTTTAGTGAATTTTTCCATATGAGATATTGTTCTGTACTGGCAGAGAATTATGAAGTAGTGGAATCAAGTTGACCTTGAACATACTCCAGAAATTCTTGCAATTTTTTACTTGTTTAAAACAATTCTCTTCAATGTAAATCAAGTCAACATTTTCCTCATTTTCTTCCTTCATAGTGGAGGTTTTGTCCTCAAGATTGAGGAATTCCAAAGGAGATTCAAGAACCTTCCTTCTTTTGCACTCATGAACCTCTTCACACGATGTGGAAGAAAAATACATATCTTCACCTTCCCTCTCATCAACCAAGGCATCTATGAGGTCGTCAAACTTGTCCATTTGTTATGTCTCAACATCAAACATTGGTGAATCAAAAAAAGAAGCACAAATTGATTCATACATGTCTTGCATCTCCATAGCCCGGGTCAAGAGTTCAAGACTGAGTTGAGGATCTTTAGTTTCTTCTACAACCTTCAAGATGTCTTGCACAGATGATTCTTCCAAGTTCACCATAGGCTCATCTTCATTTTTATTGAAAGAGTCTCTACATTGTGCCTCCAAGAGATGGTTGAAAATATGATCCATATGCACCCATGATTCATTTGAAATATCCTTGTTCACTTCTTCCATGCTTTTTGTTTCCCAAGATTCACTTTCTTGCAAGCATGGGCACACTTGATTCATGACACCTTCTGATAAGGAGAAGAGGTCCATGCTTTGTGGGAATGACACTCCTTCGAGCTCAAAATCCATATCATCCTCTTGATGGGACCATGTTGAAGCAACAATGTGGGAAGAACTTTCAACATTATCCTGATCATCCATTATTGAATCCTCTTTCTCAGATGGATAATGAAATATTTCATACTCACCATGATGATCATTATGCTCCTCTTGGGTGAGAAGAGATTTGTTCAAACTGTTCATTCTCCTTGTTTTCAAAAGGAAGTGATTTCTTCCATTTGATCATCCATGATTGAATCAGGAAAGAGAATTTGGTTCTTTGACTGTCTCCATTTCTTCATGCATCATTTCTACATCACTTGAAGGATCAAAATAGGAGGGAAAATCATCCATGACATCTTGAATTCATCATTTTCAATCCATGATGTTGGGTGGATTTCTTTCTCTTCTTCACATATCTCCATTCTATCATGGATTGAAAGATCAAAATTTGAAAGGAGATTATTCATGCTTGTTTCAAACTGGTCATCTTTCATTTCTTCTTCTTTGGTGGAGTCTTCAGAAAGCATTGAATCATCCATTATGCAACAATCTCTTGAATTTATTACTCCTCTAATGGGTTGTGCCTCAAGCCAAAAAGAATTGATGAATGGTGGTTCCACCTCCATGTCTCTTTCATCATCATCTTCCATGATGTTTCTTTGGTACTCATCAGAAGGTTCAAGGATAGGATCTTCTTCAGGAGCATCCAAGAATCTCGCAAGGATGAACACCTCGTAGTGTGGAAAATCATCAAGATCATCTTGAGCTTCTTCATTGTATGGACAACATGAAGTGATTCAAGGTATTCATACCTTCTTTGTAAAGCTAGAGCGCACCTCCAAATTTCTTGATAGGATTCATGATCAAAATTTCCTTCTATTATGCTCTGAATCCTTTCCACATATTCTCTTTTCAAGATGTTCATTTCTTCATTTCCATATGCAAGGAATTCATCTATAGAGTGGAAGAAAAAATATAATGTTCTCAATTTTGTAGTGAGTTACATGAGGTTGTAAAATTCTTCTTCAGTGGATTCCGCACCACCTTGTTCTTTGTAATCTTCTATAAGACTGGTTTGATTCACATCGGAAGTCTCCAAGATAAGATCTTCTTTGGCAACGTTCAAAAACCTTTTGGGGATGAACACCCTATGGTATGAATGATCCTCAGGGTCTTCCTCCATAGGAAAAATATCTTCTTCTTCCTCCTCTTGATGGAGTGCTTCAAGATGTTCATATCTCCTTTGCAAAGCTAAAGCATATCTCCAAACTTCATGGTAGGCTTCGGGGTCAGGATTTCCTTCTGCTGCATCCAGAAGCTTCTACACATATTCCCTTCTCAGAATGTCCATTTCTTCATCACCGTACATAAGGAAGTCATCTAGAGGAAGGGAGATGAAAGACAATGTCATGAGTTTCTTGGTCAGCTACGTGAAGTTGAAAAAGTTACCTTTGGTGGATTCTGCACCATCTTGTCCTTCATACAACCTTTCATATCTCTTTTGAACCTTCTTCATCCATCTCTTAGATTCTTGATTATCGGCAGGAGCAATTCCCATTCTTTTTCCTTTGGCCGCACTCTTCTTGAATTGTAACCACCATGACTTGATAGTTGGGTCTTCACATACGATGATTTTCTCTATTCTGGAAAGTCTCTTTCTATCTTTTGTGGAGATAGTGTGAGACTTCTTTCCTTCACATTTCTTGGCTTTGCAAGAGATGTTCCAGAAGGATGGTTGATCAAAAAATTGTAACTCTCAACAATCCTCTTCTTCTTCTTATTTGTTGTCACTCATTGGTACTTCACTCCAAACTGGGAATTTTTTCATTGTGATGCAAGATACGAACGTGACAAGGATTCATTCCTTGACGGAGTCACCTTCAAAAATGATTTTCTTTGAAATCTAATTTTTTTTATTTTTTTTAATATATACTTTTTTGGATTTTTGGACCTTGTGGTCATATTTTGGGTGCAGATGCTACTAAATCTTCCCCATGGTGGGTGCCAAAAACTGTTGGTGAGAAAATTTATTGAGTGGAAAAATTTGTGGGTTTCTTGCCAACGCTCTGGGAATCAAAGTCCCTCTACTTAGACGGTGCAACTTCCATGTATTTGCATGTACATGTGAAAAGGTGGATTTTCCTAGTGGCCTTGCAGCCGGGGATCCAACAGGGGCACTCCACTGACCCTGTGACAAAGCTAGCAATTTCTTACTAGACAAGACTTTGTCTCAAGAGTGGGAAAGGGAGTGAGAATATGAGGTAGGAGAACTAATGTTGTAAGTAGAAAATCAGATTCCTGCACACACTAGTTAGAAATTTCAACACATGCATTTATGAGAAGAAACAACCAAAACTTCCATGCTACTGGCTAGAGGAAACCATGCATACAAAGATGCACACATTCATATGCCTTGGAAAACAGAAACTTCTTCCTTACTTAGCATTTCAATTAAAGTTGTACATAGTATGAGAATGGAGGAAAATAGTGAGGGGAAAATAGAAGAAAATGGTTATCTCCTTTGTTCTCTTTAAGCACAATGCACTCTTGAGTTTACAAAATCAATCACCAACCCTTTGAAAAGAGAAGGCCTTTACAATTTATAGAATGAGAGATGACTCTTCATCTACCCCCCAATGCCTTTTCATATGTCCTCGCACAACTTAAAACTTTTCAACTTCCTAGGAAACTTAAGTCCCTTTTTATAACATAAAGGTGACTTTTACATTAGAAATATGAAGTTTCTTTTTAATTTTATTAAGGACATATAAAAAGTGCACCCCCAACGAAGAATTATAACATGGAAGAGAGATAAATTTGGGGGAGGGTGAGAGAAGAGAGAGAAAGAGAGAGAGAAGAAAGAAGAATTAGAAGTCACCTCTGATGAAGTCCAATGATCTTTACTAGATGATCTGATGAAATGCTCCAATGTGATGAACTCTGAATCCTTTGGCACATCTCAATCCTCCTTTGTTGACATTGCATTTCAATTTTTATCCACTTTCTATTTTTAGTATGCCTCACCATGGACACATGTTATTTTTAGTAAGTGCACCGAGGTGGAAAATTTTGATCCATGAACTGTGGGGCATGATAGAGCAAGGCAAGACACACGCAATGCAAAAAATTTCATGACGAACGGAGCGGTAGGGAAAAAGTTATGCATGGGTGCATTTTACTGTCCCTATTGCACCAAGGGGATGAGAGGGACAGAAAAACCCGCTTTGTTCTCAGAGGCGTGATTTTGCACTTTAAGACCTGAAACTGGAGGGAGAGCTGGGGATTGCGAATACGCACGTGATGCAAAAAAATTGGGATCAAACAGAGCAATAGAGAAAAAATTATGCATGGGCACATTTTACTGTCCCCATTTCACCTTTGCAAAGGGACATGAGGTGCACAAAAATGCACCTTGCACTTTTGAGAGGCAAAACATAAGAATTTGACCCGCCGGGAGAGTGAACTTGAAATTGAGATTGTCGGAGCTCCAAAAGGTCTTTTTGGATGAAATTTTACATGATTTTGACTCCAAACATCCTTCTAAGATCAATGGGATGGGTCTCATATTTTAATTATTCCTGAAACTCCTTGAAATGTCCCTATTTTATCAGGATTGTCAACTATCCCTGCGAAGAATGAGCTCCACTTAAAAGCACCAAGATTTTTTTAAAAACCTGATGATTCCACCTTGTAGAGGATTCTCTTAGCTTTCCAATGAGTATTTTTTTGCCTCTTGAATCCTTACAGAGCTTCTAGAATCATCCATCAAAGATCAAGTACCTATTTTGAAGTGTGTAAGAGATAACTTACTATTTTTAGTAAGTGTCAGAATCAATCTCTCTGAACTCCAACCGATGTTGCCAACTTGAATGTTTATCCCCTTGTATGCTTCTTTTGTGAAATCTACCTTCACCTCAACCACTTCTTGGAATGACTTGCTATTTTTAGTAGGTCCCCATATAGGGAACTTACTATTTTTAGTAAGTGGGTGTTTTCACCATTTTCAGCACTGCTCGACCATTCTGATCTTTTGATTATCTCTGGTGCACACCGTCTTTGCCGCAACTACTTCTAGAGATGGCTTACCAAAAATAGCCAGTACCCATGTAGGAAGGCTTACTATTTTTGGAAAGTGGGTTTCTAGGCTTTGGTTTGCGATGAAATGAATTTTCCCAATATGGGTTTTTTCTCTACAATGCTCCTCTGAAATTTCACGTCAACCCGAGCTCTGGAAATGGAGATTTTAAAATTTAAAATTTTTTCCATGAGAAACTAGGGTTTCTTCACTGCAAAAAATTTGGGGTGTGTTTGCAAAATATTCCACTTGGATTCTAACGGCCTCTGAAAATGTGGATGATCACAAAAAATCCCATGTCAATCCATGCACCATTCTTCAAGTTACGAATATTTTTCACTTTGGGGCCAACAGAGTCATTTTGGCAAAGAAAAAGCCTAGAGCCTTCAAAAATCCATGTTTTTTCTTGTTTTATCCTCATCTGATCATGGAAAAATGGTAGCAATGGGTCTAATCTTCTGATTCTTCTTAAAAATCTTCCAAAAATGACATCCTTCCTTGGAATCACCGAGTGTGCCCGCTCAAAATGAACTCACCTAGGAAGCACGCAGGGTTTTCTGAAAAATATGAATGTTCCATCATGTATAGGATCTTCTCAGATTTTTTGATGAGTATTTTTTTTCCTTCTAACTCCTTACGGATCTCCCGCAATCATCCGATGAAGATCAGGTACCTATTTTGACTACCTTCTCCTCATAGGGGCTGAGACTGGGTCATATGAAAAACCACGTGGAAATAAGGGGGGAGGGCACATTTTTGTGTCCCCTATGTCCCTTTTCCAAAGGGATGAAAGGGACATCAATTTCCACTTCACGCCTCTTCACAACACTTGGCGATCATCCATGCAGGGAGAGGGAAGGCTCCAACTTAGCTCTTGGGGGCTTAACTAGCAAATGAGAGGTCACATTGGTGTTCTGGGGGCTAAAAAGGGTTGGGTGCATTTTTGTGTCCCCTATGTCCCTTTTCTAAAGGGATGAAAGGGACATGAAATCCCTCCAGGCTCTTGGTGCTGACACGTGTCCTTCTAGAAAAATGGCTAAGTATGAAAACTCTTACCTTGGGACCGACTTGCGGAGGTGATATCTCAAGCTCTTGGATGAATTTTGGGGTGAAATTTTATATGATTCCACCTGAAAACACCTCAATGAATCCAATGGTGATGGTCCAAAGATCCAAATTTTACTTAAACTCTCTCAAATGACCCCTTCTTTCTTGGGACCACCCGTTGTGCGCCAGAAGAATGAGTTGCCTAGGGAAGTGCATGATGTTTCATGATGTCTCATTTTTTCCACCATTTAGGGAATTGAAAATTATTTCCATTGACACCTTTTTGGGCTTTCAAATCATCACAGGGCTCCCAAAATATTTCTTTGAAGCTCAGGTCCTCGTTCACAGTGCATGCTCGTTCAGGCCCGAAAACCCACTTTCGCTGAATTGTTTCCAACACCTCTGAATCTTCCCTGAATCTTTCAAAATCATCTCCTTGATGTTCCTAGCACTTTAATACTCCTCCATAATGATTCTTACTCCTCTGATCCACTCTGGGGTGGTGCACTAGTCTTAGGAAGGCTAATGATAGCCCTTCCCAAAACTGCTCAAATGTTTGAATGCTCCAGAAGTTCCTAAATCACCTAGGGGGATTGATTTTACTTTCCTAAATCACCTAGGGGGACACTTGAAATTCATATAGAGATCATTAGGCTGACAAGATAGGACTGGTGATTGGCCATCAACACCACCCTCACCCAACAGGAAAAAATTCTCCACACTCTTCAAGATAATCTCCATATGGTGCAAAACCATATGAAAAAACAAGCATATCAACACCACTCAAAGTGTAACTTTCAGCCCAAGGATATGGTTTTTCTATGCTTACAACCATATAAATAGACTTCCTTGAAACTCAAAGGGCGTCAAAATATTTCCCCTAAGTTTTATGGACCCTAAAAAGTTAACCAAAAGATCAGTGTCGTTGTATACAAGCTTGATCTTCCACCCATCTCATGAGTTCATCATGTCTTTCATGTCTCTTGTTTGAATAAAGTTCTCGATCAACTCATTACGACACAAATAGTAGTATTGGAGCTCAACAATAAAGGATCCATCATTCTTATGCCTATCGGAATTCTCGATAGGCCCTCCTTCCAACTTCACAATTACTCTCTCATCAAGGTCTTGAACCAGTGGCATGGCATGCAACCAAAAGATGCAACTTGGGAGCCCTTTCTCCATATTCAACAACAATCCCCACAATTACATCTTTGAGGACAAATATTTTTTAAGGGGAGGGGGGGATGTTAAACCCTTCATCTTAGCTTTCTCCTTGCATTAGTAGTGTAATAGCTACAATGGATGTGTATGATTTGTAAGTAGTCCCGTAAGCTATTAAGTAGTGTTCCACATGCATGGGTAGTAGTAATTTCTAGAATAGAACTAGCATATTAAGGAGTGTTTAGGCCATGAAATGTATCCACGGATATTATTGTATTGATATTTCTCAAAGGAGGTTTCCCCCTCAAAGTGGCCTACGATATAAAAGTTATTGAAGTTATTGTCCAAAATTTATTCATTGTTCTTTTATTTTTGTAGTTTGTAAATCTATATAGAAGGATCCTCACATGATGGACCTAAGAAATGACTCAAAATGTTGACAATAATTATGGATCAGATCACAACATCTCCATTTCTTAATGTCAATGTTTCATTTCTTATAATACATTTAATTCAGTCTCAATAAATGCCTTAGTGGGTATCAATCATATGAGTGTATTTTTTCTTCCAACAATGTTTTCTTACCATTTTCCCAAAATGGTGTAGATAAATGATTTTTCCTACTATTTTTATGAAGGCGGTGTTGATTTTTTATGATGATCGTGTTAGAGTTAAGTGTTGTGAAAGAATTGAATAATGTGTATAGAATAATATTCAATATGAAACATAATTAATATTTCATTTTAGAGATAATTTTCAATTAAACAGGAGACTCACGAAGTAGCAATGTGATTAGGAGACTTTTTTTATGAGTAGTGCACTCATTTGGGCACTAGATTTCATAGATTATCGACATATCTGCTCATGCTTCAGAGGAAGCAAATAACAGATTTACAATTACAAGTAAGCATGCAAAAAAACTAGTGATCACCTTCAACTTAACTAGCTATTAGTAATGGGCATACACGTCATCAAAGTCACCTAGTGCATGATCTTGGCCTCAACCGTTTTTGACTCTCTGTGTTGGTTATCTCCAAGACTTGCACTTAGCAAGACTTGATCCCTTTTAGGAATTTCACACCCTTCTCAACCCGAGATGTCTCCATGAAAAACTTATGGACCCTCTCTCTTCCCCGTGGTGATGGGTCAATGGTTTCGGTTATAAGTAAGAATAAAATTCAGAGGGTAAATCCCTGATGGTTTCTTCAAAGCTCAGTTTCTTCTAGCTGAATTTTGATGGTGCCTCTCACATAAATCCTAGAAGATCCAAAGTGGGTTGTGTGATCCAAGATTTTTCAACATCGTTAATCCATGGAAATTTCAATTTGGCACAAGGTAGATTCAAAGGTCGTGTTGGTTTTCATGGAAAATCTCTTATAGGTCCTCCCAGGAAAGCATGCAACCATTGCATTTGAGGTGGAGTGGATTCAACAACATTACAAGTATCATGTATCCTCAAGTGTGTTACACCCTGTCCTTCGCATAGGTCTGTGGATGCAAAAATTGAGTGCGGTTCATGTTGAGAAGGCATATAGTGAAATTGCAATATTGCATAAGCATATAAAATAAATTAGTGAACATCTTCAACTAAACAGTGATAGGGAAGGGACATACGTATCAAAATCACACCTAGGACATGATCTAGACCTCAACCACTTGACTCTCCATATCAAAATGTTTGAGGCCTTTGCATTCAACAAAAATTGATCTTTTTTATTTTGAATATAGCAAGAAAAGGACCCTCGCGATCTTAACTTATCAAAAAACACTTTTTTTGTTTGATAAAATTAAGATTCTTATAAGCCACATAATCTACAACTTTTTTACTAGATAATAGTTGGATGTTAGAAATATTTTTTTATAGGTGTTACTTTCTTTATCAAGATATTCAATCTCATTTTGTAATTATATATGTTTATGATTTATTATTAATTATTTTTTATTATCAAATTTTTATCAACAAATTTAATAGCCACCTTATTTAAAGGTTGTAAGATTTCACAAGTTTATTGACACACATCTTTGTAGGGGTTTTTAATCAAAGTATCCACTCTCATTTTTTGCCATTTCACAATTATATATATTTACTAATTATTATTTATTGTTTTTTATTATAATATTTTTAGCACAAATTTAATAATCAACTTATCTAAAGATTCCAAAATTCCATTAAATTATTGACACATATTGATTGTGAAGAAATATTTTGGATTTTCTTGAACTACCTCCACCTCCTTTCAATTTCTTTTCTTAGATTCTATCATATTTAATTTTGCATTCAATAAGTTCACTAAACCCTTTGATTTGTTATTTAAGGAGGAAAACTATCAAAGTAAAAAAATATATATAATCAAATACAAAATTTATTTCTCCCTTATTTAACATAAACATTTTGATTTATATTCATTTTTAATCACCTTATAATCTAACCAAATTTCAAGATATAATAATTATAATCATTCAAATGGGATGGGAAGACTTTCAATGTTTAGTTTTAGTCTAAATGACTTATATGTTTTTTTGAAAATTATTGAATTTCTTGAACTTTATAAAATTAAAAAAATGCTTTTAGGAAATTTAGTTTTAAATTAGATTTCTCAAATAAAGTTTTATGAATTCAAAATTATTTCTAAAAAATTCTTAAGTTAGTGGTGAGAGTTGTACCAACATTTTTTTAGAATATAAAATTGAAATTGAAGAATATTAATC
Source organism: Taxus chinensis (assembly GCA_019776745.2). Taxonomy (NCBI): domain Eukaryota; kingdom Viridiplantae; phylum Streptophyta; class Pinopsida; order Cupressales; family Taxaceae; genus Taxus; species Taxus chinensis. The sequence continues at coordinate 40,793,855 of CM034146.1, read as the reverse complement.
ATTTAGAATTATAAGTTATTTGTGCATGAAAAGTAAAAAATTATATGTTATATAGACTTTTCTACTAAATCTTCGTCTAAGTATCAATTTATGCTTTTGTTAATATGAGGAACCCTTTGGGTATATCATCACCTTCCATTCTGTGTAGCACAATGCTAGTTCTGGATCCAAGCATATTACAAGATCCATCGAAAAATAAATTCCAGGAAGGGATTGCATCAACCTACAAAATCTCTTCGTCTGGGAACTCAAAATGAAGTGGTTTGGAGCCCAGAAGTGGCGTTGTAACTAGTTCATCTGATAGAGCTTTCCCTTTTATGGCTTTGTGATCTACGAATTCTATGTCAAACTCGCTTAGGAGTACAACCCAGCTAGACATTCAGCCTGTTAGGACAAGTCTTGATAGTATATATTTTAAAGGATCTACCTTGGCAATAAGTTTTATTGTATGATTGTGCAGGTAATGTTGCAACTTGTGAAAGGTGGACCCTATGGCCAAACATACTTTTTCAACCTGGGATTATCTGAGTTCATGATCAATCAATATTTTACTGAGATAGTAAACAACTTGCTCTTGTCCTTTTTCATTGTGTAGTACAAGCAATTCCTTGACGACATATTCTAAGGAAAATGTGTATAGTAGCATAGGCTTGCCGTGAATAGATACCATTAGCACTAGCGGAGTTGATTAGTATTATTTCAACTTAGCGAAAGAATCTTGACATTACTATGTCCATTTGAACTGAACATCCTTTTTGAGAAGTTGGTTAAAATGATGGCACTTATTGTAAAGCTAAGATATGAAGCACCATATGGACTGAATATTTCCTTGGATTCCTCATAGCTGATGAATATTTTGTGGGGGAGGCATATCCATGATTATTTTAGCTTTTGTGGAGTCAAATCCAATTCCCCTCCATGAGACTTTGAATCCCATGATATTTCCTGAAGTGACACCAAAACACATTTCTTAGGGTAAAGGCGAACCTTATACTCCCACAATCGTTCAAATATATGCCACAAGACTGTTGGATGATCGACTTTGGTTTTGGATTTTGTAAGAATGTCATCAATGCAGTTCTCCATGATGTCATAAAGTAGATCATGGAAAATGTCAGTCAATGCATGTTGAGAGGTTTCCCCTACGTTATTAAGGCCAAAAGGAATGACCTCATAACAAAACGTGCCCAAGGGTGTTGTGAATGTTGTCTTGTGTTGGTCCTCCTCAACAATTTGAATCTAGTTGTAACCCAAAAATCCATCTACTAAAAATAACATTTTGTGTCTTGTTGTAGTGGCAACAATCATGTCAATATTAGGCAGGGGAAAGTTGTCCTTTGGACAAGCCTTGTTGATATCCCATAAGTCAATGCAAATCTAGATCCCAGGCGTATTTTTTGCAACAAGCACCAAGTTAGATATCTACTCGGAGTAATCTATAGATTTGATGAAGCCAAATTTGAGCATTTTCTGAAGTTCTTCCTTGACCAACAATGCAACCTTAGGATGCATTTTCCTCAAAAAAATTATGAGTTTCATGTCTGGGCAAACCACAAGATTGTGAATGAAAAGAGAAGGATTTAAGCCAAGCATGTCCTTGTATGACCATGCGAAGACATCCTAAAATTCAATAAGAAGTTATGTGAATACCTCTATCTCTCCTTCAGACAAGCTTGCACCAAGTTGTAACATTTTGGGGTCATCACTTGTTTTGATGTTGATTTTGATGGTTTTCTTTACCAACATTTTTTATTTGTCATTATCTTGAAAAGATGTGGTAGGTTTATGTAAGTCATTTAGTTGATCTAGAATTGAATCTCCTCCCTCTGGCACCTTAGAAATATTTTCACTAGGAGATGCGTCCTTTTCCTTTTTCTTATTTTTTTGCTTCTCAAATAGCGCCTCAATGAGGTTTTCACTATAAGAGATTGTAATTTATTTTTCTTATTCTGTATTTTTTTACTTTTTTGATGGACTAGAGCACTCAAATTCCTCGCCAAAGTAAGCAGAAGCATCAAAATCTATATCGAAACCCTTTTTTGATTTGATAAGGGAATAAGGTACCAAGTCCCGAGAAAATCCTTGATGGTCTTATCATTCTGAAAGAGGTCCATAGCAATGTGATTTTTTTGGTCTTGATGGATAAGAGATGGGTAGACAATATCAAAGTCAAGAGTGCATATGGATAGGTTTTCAAGGAAGAGGTTGGTTTTAGCAAGGTATTCGAAAAGGCTATGTGTGGAATATGTCTTAACTTTGGAGTCAGAGTCCTCTTCACTAGACATTATGTCGAATACTACATGCCTTTTTTTAAAGGTTTCATAACCTAGATCATGGTGGTATATATTTTCTTCATATAGAACGGGTTCAAGATGACCTTGTTCTTGAGGACCAAGTCATATGCCTTTCTATTTCATATTCTTCATCATTTTGTGATCCTTGTTGTAGTTTTTGGATTCGTATCAATTATCCATCTGATCCTTGTCTAACCAAGATTCGTTAGAGACATGAATGTGTTCACCCTCTAAGTATATATACCATCTCCAAAGAGTATTGCGAAGGTACTAAACAGGAGCTTCTTTTAAATGGGGTGCATTGGGTTGTTTGTAACTCCATGGAGACAATGGTAACTTATCGACATCAAAAGCATTCTCAAGATTGTACTCACCAAAACCTTTGTGAGAAAAATTCAGTTCATGTGGTGATTTGGATATAGATGGTTTTGAATTTGATGTAGAAGGTGGCGATTGGAAAATTGTATCATGATCTACACGATTGTCATATGTGAATAGTATAACATACGGCACGGTGGATCTGTCAGCAAATGGATAATATTTTTCATTGTTATACATGAATTCTAAGAGCTTACAGTATTCGTAAGGCTTAGCATCTACAAGCAAGGTAAACTCTTTGTCATTATGGGGAAACTTGATAGATTGGTGGAAATTGGAAGGTACAACTTGCATTACATGGATCCATGGCCAACCGAAAAGGATATTATACAAGGTTTTGACATTGACCACATGACATAGAGTATCCAACACGCGTGGGCCAACTTATATGGCTAAGGTGATGATTCCAGAGGATTGTTGCTCACTGTTGTCATAACATCGAATGGTTATGATATTGGATTCTAAGTTTTTTTAGTATGCCAGAGACATCTCAGCATCTTCATTGAACACATATTTAAGGTAAATCCATTGTCAATAAGGAATCATTTGATCTTATGATCAGTAATGTAGGTTTCAATGTATAACATGTTATTATTCTGAAGATTGGGATTTAGGAGTTCTTGAGGACCGAATGATAATATAGGGATACTCGGTGAAAGATGGGAAATGGATGTCTGAAATTGTTGTGTTAAGATTCTCAGGAACATGTGCCTCATGGAGAGCACAAGTAATAATCTCTTGGAAGGTAGACGATGTTTTTAGTAACTCCATGAGGTGGATATGTGCGGGTGTTGTTGCTAACTACTTGACTAAATCATAGGGAGCATACGAATATTTAGTTGCAGATGTAGATTTTGGATTGTTTAGATCCGTAGGATTTGACACTTGAGGCTCGATGGAAGTGGATGATTTCTCGCTATGGGCACCCAAACCTTATTTTGTCGTGTGGTCACTGCATAGTTAGGAGCTTGGAATTTGATGGTGGCAATGAAATTGGGTAATTCTTCGAAAAATGATTTGATCGAGTTAAATTCGACATTATTCGAGGATCGGCCTTTATCCTAAGCTTTACTATTATTACCATGCTTAGGAAATGGATTTGAGAACACCTTTAAATTATCGTTGGGCATTTTATTAGGTGATGGGTATTCAACCGCGATGCCTCCGCTATCAATAAGATCTTGAATATAGTGGAAAAGTCTCATACACCGACTTGTAGGGTGGTCGTCAATGCAATAAAAATCATAATACTCGCCGGCTTTATACCAAGTTGGTTTGGGCTCCCCTTCAATGAAGGGTTCTGTAATGGCATAAGTGACCATATTAGCACTCACCAGTTGTTGTAAGACACTTGAAAGGTTCTCTCCCAATGATTTAAATTGTCTTCACTTATTATCACAAGGGGGAGTAGCTTCTTTACTTGGCACCACAATGGCTTGTTTTGATTTAGATTGTTTTGCTTGATTATTCTGAAAATTGTGTACATTACGGTTATCAGTTACACCATCATTAACAACATTTCAATTCCAATTAATAAAATTGGGTTTTTCATGTGAATGATTAGTGTTATTATTGTTGGTATGGTCCTTGGAAGGAATTTTAATAAGCCTTTTTACAATAAGATTCTTTTCTATTTGGGTTCCCTTCTCAATGACTTTTTCAAAATTTGTTCGACAATGCATCTACATTTGAAAGGATAACTCATTATTTAGATTAGGTATGAAGATACTAACCAGTTATTTCTCTGGAATTGAGAAAGGAAACTGACTTGTGATCCTTCACCGTCGTTGTAAGGATTGTGCAAAGTTTTCATTTGTTCGTTGCTTGATATTGTACAATTCTATCATCGTAATCTCTGAATCAAGGTTAAAGGAGAAGTTTTTAACAAACTTCTCAGACAAGTCAACAAAGGTTGTGATTGAACCTTTCGCGAAGGTCGTGTTTTCTTTTATACTTATCAAATTTTGTAACTTCGAAAGATTTAGGAAAAGTTAAGCGCAAAATGTTCTGATCAAATGGATAAGGGCACATCTCCTCGAAATTGAATTGTTTTCTTTTTTTATTGCATTCTGAAGATAGTATCCTTCATGGTTTGTCATTCCTTTTTGAATGGTGAATCGGTTTGTGGAATATTTGAAACATTGTCAAGTTTATTTTTTCATTGTTTTTGTTTCAATTTTAGTCTTTGTTCCGAGGCCATTAAAGTTAATTGTTTAGCCATCTCATTGATTTGGTCTACTAATGCTTAATTTGACGCAGTTGCAGAAGCACTAGACTTCCCTTTAGTATCATCATTTGTTTTTCCTGATCAGGCATCATTACTCTTATTGGGTTTGGGTTGGATGTTCTTATTTGATTCGGGTTGGCTGTTAGGAATATCATGGTTAGTGTCCCACATATATTTGTGTGTAAATAATAATTACGGGAATAATTATTCACATATAAATATTAGTAAGTTAGCCGTATATATTGTTGAAATAACAATATATTACAAATAGTTAGTAGTTGGAGTGCTATACCCATACCGGGTTATTTGTTATAACACCTCCCTAAATAATCAAAAATTGTTTGGCTATATAATAGCTATGTATTGTGGTGGAGTAAATATAGAAGAAATATTATTGTGTGAATTGATTATGGTGTGAGTTTTTCCTATGCAAACTCTGTACCAAAATTTCATTTGGTATCAGAGCAAGTGCGGTCTTGCGATGAAGGATTAAAATATGATAGTGGGGCAATGTTATAGTCCATAAAGTTGCCTCAGATCTATGAGTAGGATTATTTATGAGAGTTATATAGTAAACTCTACTTCATTTGGCTCAGCTTCAGCTCTGTAGATCTCTCTCAACACTCAGCTTGTGTCTATTTGCATCCTTTTATCTGGCGAGAAGCGATTTTTATCAAAGTCGTGCATTGGCGCCCAAACAAGATTTGTATCAATTTACACATGAGAATAAAGACTTTCAATAATCCAGACGCTGAAAGTTTCTGATTCAATGAATATCACCAAGTGGTGGGGACAGATTTCGAACGAATCTCTCACCAGCAAACCGCCACCTGGAGAATCCTCCTTTCAATTATTTGTGTTGTGTTAAAACAAACTATCATCTTAGGCATGGTCATAATAACTCTTGGCTTAATGGCTAAAAGTGGTGGATTGGTTAAGTTTCGGAATTAACTTTATTTGTTAAAATAAGGTTGTTATTTAGTAATAATGTCTAGATAATTGTATGGTCGCGAATAAAGTTATTTGATCAACTATTTTAATAATAGTCTTATGTTATATTAAAATTGTTGGGTTATTATTATTGTCAAAGTCTTTGATAAATTCTAAAGTTTTAGTTATTGTTAAAATTAAAATATGTGGTATTAGAGTTATTTTATAGAGTCAAAGAGTGGTTTGATGGTTTAACATAGGAACAGTTGAAAAATCGAGTCATTGTAAAACTATGGAAGATAAATAAAAAAATCCTTACAGACGCATTTTCGGTGTTAACTGAAGTCCTAGCAACCATTGAGTTAATCAATGTGGAAATGATTGTTGATTATTAGCAGTGACAGCGTTGTTGGAAGAAGCAAATGGAAGTTGGAGGTCAATCAACGATCTCTTCGGTCACCAACGACGGGGCCGTACAGATGGTTTGGTGGAAATTTTTAGAGTATGTTTTTCTATTTGTTATGTTCCTAGTTGCTTGGTTTGCGGAATAAGTGTAAATTTCACATTTAGAGGGGAACATGATTCAATGTTCCATTTCCAATTTTCAGTTTGTAATGTGTGAGTAGATTTTCCTATGTTATTCCCTGCAGTGAGATATTGATGAGAGCTGATAATAGTACTTGGCACATCATGATGTGGTTGTAGGTAACCCACTTCCTAAAACCTTCATTTGTAGTTTTTGGTAAACCAATTGCAAAACCACCATTCTTGGTTGTTGGTAAACCATTCGCAAAACAATCACCTTATGGTTTGTGGTAAACCAATTGCAAAAGCACCATTCTCAGTTTGTGGTCAGCCGTTTGTAAAACCATCCTTAAGGTTTGTGATTATCCTCTGAAAATCACCAGATCATGAGCAGGTGCAAGTACAAAGGCATGTTTTCCCCATGTTCGCACTAAAGGGACAATGTTAAAAATATCTTGGTTAGTGCTCCACATATATTTGTGTGTAAATAATAATTACGGGAGTAATTATTCACATATAAATATTAGTAAGTTAGTCGTATATATTGTTGAAATAACAATTTATTATGAATATTTAGTAGTTGGAGTGTTATACCCATACTGATTATTTGTTATAACACCTCCCTAAATAATCGGATGTTGTTTGGCTATTTGTTTGGCTATATAATAGCCATGTATTATGGTGGAGTAAATATAGAAGAGATATTATTGTGTGAAATTTATTATCATGTGAGTTTTTCATATGTAAACTTTGTACCAAAATTTCATTGGCTTCATAGATTTTTCAAATTCTCGTCGTCAAAATCTGAAGGCAAATTTGTTCCCATTTCAAGGAGGTCGAGAAGAAATTGATCTTTATTTTTCTGTAAAATTCCCTCAAGTTTTTCTTGTTCTTCTGTGGAGGTATCATTTTGTTGGTTTTCTTCTTCCTCCTCATTGGAACTAATGTGGAAAGTATTTCTATCCTTTCTTCCGAAGGGGTCATAATTTATATGTCTTGTTCCCATCATTTTGTATCAAAAAAAGGGTAACATGGAAACTTGTTTGATGTGCTTATACGATGACAAATTGAATGCCAAGATATAATGGGTTGTGATCAAACAGATGTGCTTAACATTTGGCAAAGTGAATGCCAAAATATAATACTAGGAAATTGAATTGATTGATCATATGATAGCGATGAATATAAATGTACTTAGATTTGTGACAAAGTGAATGTCAAAAATAAAAGACTTAGAGATGAAAGTACTTTATCAAAATTTAAAAAATTGAATGTTAAAATGAGAGGCTTAGGGAATAAGGTTGATTTACTCAACTCTTAACAAAGAAAATGCTAAGATAGAAGAGTTTAACAATGAAGATCGATTACTCAACTCTTAACAAAATGAATGCTAAGATAAAATAATCTAACAATGAGGATCAATTACTCAACTCTTAACAAAGTGAATGTTAAGATAGAAGAGTGTAGAAATGAGATTGATTACTCAACTCTTAATTAATTGAACGTTAAGATAGAAGAGTCCTATGAATGAGATTGATTACTCAGCCCTCAAAAAAGTGAATGCTAAGATAGAAGAGTCCTATGAATGAGATTGATTGCTCAACTCTTAACAATGTTAATGCTAAGATAGAAGAGTCTTAGGAAATGAGAGTAATTAGTCAACTCTTAACAAAGTGGATGCTAAGATAGAATAGTTTAATAATGAAAGTGATTAATCAACAATTAACAAAGTGGATGCTAAGATAGAAGAGTTCAGAGATGAGAGTGCCTAAAGTTTAACAAAGTGAATGATAAACTATTTACATGTAGAATAGGAAAGTACTTAACAAGGTGAATGTTAAACTATAAGACTTAGGAAAATGATAGGGAAATTGCTTAGAGTCTAACAAAGTGAATGTTAGACTAAAAGACTTAAGACTGAAATGGTGATTGCGTTTGACATTGATAGAGTGAATGCCAAAGGTCGAGATTCAAATTGAAATGAATGTGCTTAAGTTAGGTTGTAGGTATCCAAAAACTCAAAACTTAGACATTGATAGGAACCTGAAAGATATGCTTAAACTTCATAAAAAGGAATCCAGAGATTAAGAAGAAAGTTGGATGAAATCAATTTGAAATGGATGTCGAAAAGAAAATATATTTGGAGAAAGGAATTACTATTCATGGTGTATGATAAGAGTGTGGAACACAAACTTAATAACATGTAACGTAGACAAAAATAACGTTATTAAGGAAGGTCTCTAAAAGTAAATTTGGCTTGTTCAAGTGGGGCTTCCTATAAAAGATCTCTCTCCCTAAATACCAAATACTACCTAAGCGAGTCTGGTAACTATTTCTAGTCGCCAGCTTCACTCTAACCCCCTGATTTGGTACGTTGGATTTTACTCTACTCAAAGGATCAAACCGAGGTCACTACTATGGTTAGTTTTGGCTATAGTTTCTCACGTGTATATTAATCATGTAGGTAGGGGTCTCGTTTTGTTGGCTAATTCCCTCAATGTGCCAACTACTTTGGGGTTCCTGTGGTACTCCCCACAATGATTTTATAGCCCATGGCTATGCACTTCCCACAGTTACAACAGATCGGGGAAGAAACCCGTCTCTGAAAATTTAATTAAGAGTGTTTTATAAGGTATAATAAAATAATGTGATAATGTTTGCTTGATTCCACGAGCAAGGACACCTGTAATTAGTGGTTTCAATTCAAAGCCAATCTTTGTAGAGAGGGTCCTACAAACAAGTTAGTAGTTTTCCTAAGGTAAAAATCATGATAGAAAATACAAAGGCAAACTCATGTTTCTGATTTTCAAGATCACCCGAAAAGGGTGCGAGAAAAGAGCATACACGGGAGTTTGTCAAAATTAGAGTAAATGAAAATTTAAAGCAAGATAAACATTCAAATTGATTAGCTATGTAAACCTGCAAGAAAAGGGTTAAAAACATATCTAAAACAGAGATTAGAATAGATTTAGTAAGTTGGAAAGATATAGAAAACAATTTAAAAAAAAGTGACAGTATGCTAGTGTGTACAATGGTACGTTAGTGCATGCAATAGGGTGCACTAGCGTGACTAGCTATGCTAGCGCATGCAGGTAAAAGTGCTTACATAACAAAGGATGTGCAGGAAAAACAGGGCAGAAATTAGGTGTAATGCTAGTGCGTATAGTAATACACTAACACGTGCAAATGACAAGGAAGGTTTACACTAGAGCGTAAAGCGTTACACTAGCACGTGAAGTGATACGCTAATGCACTTCACGAGTGAGGCTAGCACATACGGTAGCACACTAGCGTAGATTTCCTGTAGATGGTCAAAATTTGATGGAGAGTACAAGATTCTGACTGCTTTTTTGATGATTTTTCTCATTTCTTTCCACCAAACAATCTCAAAAGTGGATAGTATGTCTGAAACAACACAAAGAACACACAAGTGAAGTTAGATTAATCAAAACAAACTAAAAAAATAATTTAAAAAAAGGTGTGGGATCTCCCACTAGGCGTGTCAGAATATAAGCAATGAAAACTACAAGTAAAAGCATAAGTAAGCCAATAATGAAAAGCAAACCTCCCTTATAGTCTTTTTGCAAACCTCAAGACGAGACTGTTGAAGTGTTGCACTTGTTGAATCTCTTGGATTTATTTGATTGTGGGTGTTCTAAGTTTGCTTCGAAATAGAGGAGGAATTCTATGAGCAAGAGTGAACACAAGGATGTAGATTTGAATGGCAAATGAGCAGAGATTTTCTGTAATTGTTTAAAGCTTCCAAGGATTGCAAAAGATTGTAAGAGGATTTTTTTGAAAGATGTAGCTTGTTATTTATAATGGAAGGATAGACTATGGAGTGCATCAAGGTTCTTAATGGGATCATGAATGCATTAATCCAAAATAGACATTGGATTTGGTTATGGCAGTTCGAATGGATTGAATATCCATTGAGGGGAAATGAATTTTTGGTTGGCAATTAGTTTTCATTCGAAAAGGTGGTTGTACGTGCATTATTGTTGCTTCCACCTTTGTAGGATTCTAGAAGTGGAGTGGAGTGAGGTAGTTTAACTTGAGTGACTAGGATAAGTGAAGTGGAGTGTGAGTAGATAAATAGATTTATTTATATTTAAATAGCTAATTAAATTAGCTAACGAATGTGAGTGAGTAATTAACTATTTAATAAATTAACCAAAGGACATAAGAGTATGGTTTAAGAATGATTATAATTACTTAAATTAATTCTAAAGGAATATGGGTTAATATTTAAAGCATGGTAGAATTGATTTAATTAATTCTAAACGAATGTGGATTAACATATTATGTGTTGGATATGGATAACTAGAAATAGCTAGAAATAAGTATGTATTTTTAGGGTGTCTACAAGTATCAATTTATGTTTCTGTTAATATGAGGAACCTTCATTACACATTTTTGTGTTTACCGTATCGAAGACTTTCAACAAGTATGCACATTAATTAAATAAATATCTTTAAAAATATATCTTTAAATTTATATGTAGATAATTCTATTAAAACTCTTTGATGAACACAAGATAAGAGTTGTGCTCTCTAGATTTTCAATTCAATCTTTTTGCCCTTTTATCATTGAAGACCTTTAAAATATCCTATTTGATTGAAGCACTATTGATAGTTCTACAATGGTCAATTTTATGCTTTTTCCTCTATATTATATTATTTAATTTAAGGGCACCTTTCTCCTATAAAATGTCCACCAATGCATAATCGGAGTTGTTTGTTAGAACATTTGTAATTAAGCAACATGTGTTTGCCTTTTGGTTCACATCAAACTTGGTATGTAGGAAAGGTTTATTCATTTTTCCTTGTCAAACTTGATCTACAAGAATACTCCAATATAAGGATGAGGAATTATACATCATCTGGCAACTATGTTTATGCACTAGTATAAATATCTTAAATGCAGCTATTTAAAAAATTCTTAAGATTTTTATCTTGGATGTTATGCATATGACATTGATATTTTTATTTCATTTTCTTCATATTGTTGGAATATGTGAACAAGGAAGAAGAAAGAAGAAAGCAAATTGCACACTTTGGATATTGTGTCTATCATTTTATTATATAAAAGATAGTTACAATGTGGTTGATAATTACAAACAAATATTAATTAACGTGTAACTAATAACTAATTAACTAAATCTTTATATTCTAATACTCCCTCTTAAGGCTTACCCTACAGAAAGTAAAGACGAACATTCTAACAAAAATAGAACCAAACAAAATTACTTAATCTTCATAGGCTTTCACTCTAAAAGCAATGTTTTGACTAAGTAGGGCTCCATCAAGGTGCTTCCTGACCTTCATCAAGGTGCTTCTTGAGTTGAATTCCTGAGTTCTTAGATTCCACCTACCCGAACTCCCGAATCACAAATCTCCCAAATTATTGGACAATCATCCATGTTGAGCCATCCACAAGCTCCATCAAGTTGTCTCATGACCCTCACGAGGGTATAATTCCCAAGATCCCTAGTCTCCCGAACTATCTAAGCAACCATCCATACCGAGTTTCATCTATCTTGTATCCTTTCCTGCCTTCAAATTTTAGAGCATCTTTATAATATGTATTTGTCGTCCTCACTACCTTCAACATCTGGTGGGCCTTCAACCATGGCTATATTGGTTGTATTTGATATGCCTTTACCCTTGAGCACATCATTGGCTCAAACACAACAATCCCACGCTATGTGACCTCTTTTCTTACAATAATGTCATTCAATCTCTCATTTATCTTTATCAAACCTTCTACGAAAGTTTTTGGTCTTAGAATAAAATGCACTTTCTTTTTTAGGATCACCTTTTGCATCTTCTACAATTGCCCGATTTTCTTCAGCTAAAAGAGTTGCAATCATATCATCTAGAGATTGAGATTGAATTTGACTGAGTGTAAAAATTACATTGTTGTATTTTGAAGACATTGTTTAATATTATGGCTTTGGCATCCTCATCCTCTATCTCTGCTTTGACTTCTGCTAGTTGTCTGATCAAGGACCTTATATTGTTGATGTGGCTTGACATAGGGACTCCATCCATTTTGAACTTATATACCTGAAATTTTAGGGAAATTTTGGCATCAACTCCTTTCACTTAAAATAATTTAATTAGAGCACCCCAAACTTCCTTGGAGGATTTTTCTAAGTCTACATGATGGAGCTGAGAGTTGGATAGAGCAAGGCCAATAATAGCTTTCACTCTATCATCTTTGATATGTCAATCTAACAAAATTAGATGGATTGGTGGGTGTTTTCTCTTTCCCATTTACTATGCCCCACAAATTTTAATTCATAATTTACATTTATATTTTCACTTTCCATGTATGAAAATTTAGACCAAAATATTTTTCTACTAGAATTTCCATTCAATAAAATAAAATAAATATGATTGTGTACTTACTGAAATGAATAAACAGAAAATAAAATACCATTCCAAGTATGCCCTAGTTCAATGCTACAACCTTCTCTGAGATTTGTGCTTTGAATACCAAAATGAGATGTGTGGCTTGTTCCGTGCCCTTTGGTGCAATTGTAATAATGCACTATATTAGTGTAAATCACGACTGCAAAACCATCTAGAATTACGGCTTCTCGTGGCTATTAAAAACGAGACTATTTGTGGTTGTAAAAACTCTTTCATGACCCTATGAATTTGTGCAGCATTTACGACTAAATTAGTGGTATATTTAGCCCTCGGATTTTGTTTATAATCATGGCTATATCTGTATTTGCACGCGAAATTGCCCTTCGACCCCTTTCGCCCATGACTGCAATGGAAATGTTTCGAAAATGCCCTACGAAAAATTGTGAAAATGTGCCCTTGATTTATGGATTTAGATTGTGACTGCAATGGCTTCAAAAGTCTTTCAATTTCCTTAGATGTCCTTCAAACTTTGTGCCCTAATAATACTTCTGATGAATAAAACTTGTGGCTTTATGAAACTCGCGATTTCGTAATCTTCATCTTTCCTCTTCTCAAAAGCTTCCTTATGTCTCGCTTTGGTACTAATGTAGGACTCGTGAATAAGGAAGAATAAAGAAGGTGGATTACACAGTTCGGAGATTGTGTGTCCGTCATTTTATTATGCAAAAGACAGTTACAATGGGTTGATGGTTACAACCGAATATTAGTTAACGTGTAACTAATAACTAATTAACTAAAACCTTATATTCTAATACATATTTCTCTCTTACTAACGACAAAAAAACTTTTCAAATAGAGGCCCCAAACTCTACCATATAGTCAATATATTATTATTTTTCTGATTGATTTCTCAAAGTTTAAAAAAAACTTTTAATTAACAGTCAAATGGATGCCAAATTTAATATATAAAATAAAAGTTTACACGGTCACACCATTAGATACCACCCCATATTATCATTGTAGAATGCTTATCACCATAATAACCTTGCTATACCATTATTTTTTTACACCACTACCCGGCTTTAAAATGGTGTCCTAATATACCCACATTTCCACATGGCTATAGTCAAACCATGCATGGAATATTTGAGCAACCATGGAGCTGTCATCTTTGTCAAATATTATAACCTTGGGTTCTACAAAGTTTTTATTGTTAAAAAAATTGCAACCATTATTTTCCTAGTGACTACGTGGTCAAACCATTTATTGAAATGTTGAGCAGTCATGGAGCACTCATCTTTGTCTACCATTATAACCTGGAGTTCCGAAGAAATTATTGTAAAAATATTGTTACCATTGTAAGGTTTTCTCAATGCAATTTGATGGACAAGTTCTTCTGGATCAACTGCATATTTTTGTAATAGACTCCAGGAATTGTTAAAAATCGTCAAAGCTACATATGAAATGAAAAATTATTTGATACAAGATGTCGTGTAGATTTTGAAAGGAAAATTGCTGTCCACACCTTTCCAAGCACATCATGAATAATGAGAGCATTCATTTAGTTGTAGGTTTGGAGTTAGCCTGGCCAGCTAAGAAGGGGTTGTGCAGCGATAGGAAATTATCCCTTCTAGAGCCAAACACAAAGATCACATTTATTTTGGTAGTAGCCTAAACCACATGCACTGAATAAAAGTAAAGGAAGGTGGTCAATTTTCTAAAAGGGATACAGGAGTACTTGAGAGTAGCAATGGAATGAGAAGATCTAGGGCAGAGATTAAAAATGCCAGATTAAACAAGAGCGAGTTCCAAGTAGACAACCTAAAGCACATTGACAACTGAAACAAGAAACAAAAATTGACGAGGAACCAAAAACTACAAGAGCACGGAAAACACTTAACTGTAATAGTTTAACATAGAAAAGTCTATTTCATAAGCTATAAAACTTGTAGTATATGAAGAGCAAATGTTGTAGAACACTTACAGTGAATTTCAAAATATATTAGAAGTTGCGGCACACTATTCCAAATGAATATCAAACTTAGACAAAGGTCATACATTGATTACAATATATATGTTATATATATACATATACAAGAACAACAATTCCTCCTGAGCTTTCATGGAAACTCAGTCAAAATAAATAAAGATACAACATTATCTAAGGAACTCTACAAACTTGACAAACATTTTTTTCAACAGTTCGATAGTCACCAATTCTCAGATTCTCTCGACATCTCAGTCGAATACATTTTGAGATGTAATTTGAGTATAGTTCAAAATTTTCAAATATCTATGTTAAATTTGCAGCTTCAGGGTGATAGTACAGCATTTCATTCCAGATCATTCCTCTCAATACTTCTTCATTCAAGTCTTCATCATCACCGTACAGATTTACTGGAGCTGCTGCAGAAGGCTCTAGGTTAGGATCATGCAACATGGACAAGTACGGATGCTCAAGAGCCTCTGTTACAGTAATTCTCTTATGTGGATCAAAACAAAGCATTCTATCAAGTAGATTGATTGCTGTCGGATTTGCACGAGTGTATAACCGTTGCAGGGAGGCACGAGGCTTAAAAGGAAGTGATTTTATGTACGTGTATGCTTTCTCGCTCCGAATGAATTCAAGATCACTCTCATCTGGGCTTCCAAGAACATCAATAATCCGCATGAGCTGATTGAGATAATCCCTACCAGGGAAGATAGGCTTTCTACCCAGAAGCTCTGCAAAGATGCAACCAACAGACCAAATGTCTATGGATGTGTCATACTCATCACAGGATAGAAGCAATTCAGGAGCTCTATACCAGCGAGTAACAACATACTCAGTCATGAATTGTCCTTTTTCACTGCCTGTACGAGCAAGACCAAAGTCACATATTTTAAGGTCGCAATTGGCATTCAACAGGAGATTGTTGGGCTTGAGGTCTCTATGCAGAATATTTGCAGAATGCAAATACTTCAGGCCTCTAAGCAACTGCAGAGACAACAAAACAAAATCTGTTAATCAAAGCTTATAAATCACCTCACAACATATTAATACTACATGCACCAGACTTAGAAACGTATAAATACATATTTATTTGACATGATAAACAAAACTACAATTTCAAATGGTGCTAGATTCTTAACGATTCATTTATTTCTAGTCAGTAAACGTGAAATTTGTAACTAGTAACAAAATATGAGAACTCTTGCCCTCTGCGAGTAGCACTAGATGAACAACCATGTGAGACATCGAATGGTCTTTGTTCAATATCATTTTCTTTAACTCTTTATTTAATGACAAATATTTCCAAACCTGGAATGATTCAGCTCAGGAATGTCTCTCTAGAAAAAAGAAAGATATATTTACTTTTAAAATAAAATCAGGATATACGTATTATTTAAGAGAACCTTCAGATACCTGGATCTGAGAATGACTTCTCTCGTAACAGTATTTCCAGTGGATTAAAAGTCCAAATATGAAGCATCATGTCATTCGAGATATACAAAGCAAAGCCAGTTTGACAAAATCTGGAAAGAGCAATCACAATCATAGCCATAATTCAAAACTCATTTTCCTCGGTCAACCAAAGAGATTCATTATTTATTACGACCTGAATACTGCATACCACTATGAAGGTTGAAAGAACCATTGTGGAAGTTGACCAAAGAGATTCTCAATTCTCACGGTTGAAAGATTTTTCATGGGTCAACCAAAGAGATTCTAGTTCAACCTCAGGTGTAGGTTTCTTGGTCTTTGGCTCAAGCTACATTGTTGTCTTCACATTATCACTTTGTTTCTCAACTTTGGAAGAAGACTTGATCTTTCTAACTAAAGATCACATTCCCACTATACATTGTCTTCCGTGTCGCAGGATTCCAAATTTTGTATTCCTTCAAACCATCACCATAGCCGACGAAGATACATTTTTCTGCTTTCAAATCCAACTGGGATCTCTTCTCCTTAGGCACATGCACATATGAATCACAACCAAGAACTCTGATATACTGTAGTGAGGGACTCTTGCCCATCCAACTCTCTCATGAGGTTTTGTCAACAGGAGCTGACGTAGGAGATCTATTAATCAAATAGCATGTTGTACTAACTGCTTCTACCGAGATTTTTTTATCCTAGCCAGCTCCACTAAGCATACACCTAGCTCTCTCCATCAAACATCATGTTCATTCTTTCTACAACTCCATTCTGCACAGGGGTGTATGGAGTTGTCTTATGTCATGCAATGCCATTGTCCTTACAAAATTTATCGAACTCTAGAAAACAAAATTCTCTATCATTGTCCGTTCTCAACACCTTGATATTTCTTTTTGTTGAATTCTCCACAAGAGCCTTAAACTCTTTACACCAACCAAAGACCTCAGATTTCCGCTTAAGGAAGTAGACTCATGTCATCTTGGAGAAGTCGTCAATAAAGGAAACATAGTAAAAAGATCTCACTAATGAAGGTACTTTAACAGGACCAAATACATCACCATAAATCAAATTCAAAGTTCCTGATGATCTACCAAAAAGCTCAAATAAAACTTAACACAATTTTGCTTTCCATATATGCAATGTTCACAAAAGTCAAAATCTAAAGAACAATCATCTAATCCCTCTTACCATAATTTTGCATTTCAAGAGACTAAGGCCTTTCTCACCAATGTGGACCATGCGCTCATGCCATAACAGAGTCTTCTCAGCAGGAAGTTTCAAGTTCTCAGTAATAGGAACCTCAGTGATAATGCATGTAATGGTGCTTGCCTCAAGACGAAATAGAGTTCCATCCCAAACTCCCCTAGCCAAGACCATGGCTCCATGCACCATCTTGCAACACTCCTTGCCAAATACCACCTACAGTCCAATACCATTCAATCTATTTACAGAAATTGAGGTCCATCCTAAATTTATGGAAGTTTTGTCAACAAGAGCTGACATAGAAGATCTATTAATCAAATAGCACGTTGTACTAATTGCTTCTGCTAAGAATTTTTTATCCAAACCGGCACTAAGCATACCCCTAGCCCTCTCCATCAAACACCATGTTCATTGTTTCTGCAACTCCATTCTGCAGAGGGGTGTATGCAGTTGTCTTATGTCGTGCAATGCCATTTTCCTTACAAAATTTATCGAACTCTACAAAACAAAATTTTCTGTCATTGTCTATTCTCAACACCTTAATATTCCTTTCAATCTAATTCTCCACAAGAGCCTCAAACTCTTCAAACCAACCAAAGACCTCATATTTCCACTTGAGGAAGTAGACCCATGTCATATTGGAGAAGTTGTCAATAAATGAAACATAATACAAAGATTTCACTAATTACGGTACTTTAACAAGAACAAATACATCACCATAAATCAAATCCAAAGTTCCTATGATCTAGCAGAGCTCAAGTAAAAAATAACACGATTTTGCCTTCCATATATACAATGTTCACAAAAGTCAAAATCTAAAGAATAATCATCTAATCCCTATTACAATAATTTTGCATTTCAAGGCCCTATGGGCTTTCTCATCAATGTGGACCATGCGCTCATGCCATAACATAGTCTTCTCAACAAGGAGTTTCAAGTTCTCAGCAATAGGAACCCCAGTGATAATACATGCAATGGTGCTTGCCTCGAGACGAAATAGAGTTCCGTCCCAAACTCTCCTAGCCAAGACCATGGCTCCATGCACCATCTTGCAACACTCCTTGCTAAAAAACACCTACACTCCAAGATCATTCAATCTATTTACAAAAATCAAGATCCTTGCCAAATTTATGGAGGTTTTGTCAAGAAGAGCTGATGTGGGAGATCTATTAATCAAATAGCATGTTGTACTAACTGCTTCTGCTGAGGATTTTTTATCCAAACCAACTCCACTAAGCATACCCCTAACCCTCTCCATCAAACATCATATTCATTCTCTCTGCAACTCCATTCTGCACAGGGGTGTATGAAGTTGTCTTATGTCCTGCAATGCCATTGTCCTTACAAAATTTATCGAACTCTACGGAACAAAATTCTCCATCACTGTCCGTTCTCAACACCTTGATATTCCTTTCAGTCTAATTCTCCAGAAGAGCCTTAAACTCTTTGTACCAACCAAAGACCTCAGATTTCCTCTTGAGGAAGTAAACCCATGTCATCTTGCAGAAGTCGTCAATAAAGGAAACATAGTACAATGATTTCACTAATGAAGGTACTTTAACAGGAACAAATACATCTCCATAAATCATATCCAAAGTTCCTGATGATCTAGCAGAGTTCGAGTAAAACTTAACACGATTTTGCTTTCCATATATACAATGTTCAAAAAAGTCAAAAAGAACGATCATCTAATACTTCTTACCATAATTTTGCATTTCAAGGCCCTAAGGCCTTTCTCACCAATGTGGATCATGCACTCATGCCAGAACATAGTCTTCTCAGCAGGAAGTTTCAAGTCCTCGGCAACACGAACCTCAATGATATTACATGCAATGGTGTTTGCCTCAAGATGAACTAGAGTTCCGTCCCAAACTCCCCTAGCCAAGACCATGGCTTCACACACCATTTTGGAACACTCCTTGCTAAAGACCAACTACACTTCAAGATCATTCAATCTACTTACAGAAGTCAAGGTCCTTGCCAAAGCAGGAATATGCAGTACGTTGGAGAGGGATTTAGTCCATCTGTCTCCAAAAGTGAGCATGACTCGTACGCAACCAACTAATTCGAGAGACAAATTGTCTCCCAAATACACCATCCCAGCATTAAAATCAGCATGTTTGGAAAACCACTCATGAATGGGAGTCGTGATAGGAACCTCCAGATCAATCAACCATGCATCCTCACATGTGTGGTCAGGGTTGCAACAAACATGTCACCTGCATCCTCTTGATAGCCTTAGCGTTTGAATTCTCATCCGATTCCTTCTTTTTCTTCTTCTCCTTGCAGTCCTTAATGTGGCCTCACTTGCCACAATTCCAGCACTTCACCTTGGACTTTTCAGGAGACTTGGATCTCCCTCTAGATTTGGATCCGTTGTCCCTTTTCTTGTTCGTGCCTTTCTCCTTCAATCTACCTTGAATAATCAATGCATCCTTGGCAGAATTGGAAGTCTTTTGTCTCAACTCTTTCAAGAGTAAAGCACCCACCACTTCTTCAGGCTTTAGCTTAGTGCTGGTACTGCAGATTACCATCACAAGGTTGTCCCACAAATCTGGCAATGAACACAAGAGCGTGATGCACTGATCCTCATCATCCATTTGCACGCCTAGGGACTTTAGTTGGCTCATGATGATGTTGAACACATTCAAATGAGCTGCAACCAAATCGCCATCACCCCTCCTCAAGGAGTAGAGCTTCTACTGTAGAAAAAGCTTATTTACCAGGGACCTGTAATGATTCCCAACTTCTTCCAGGGGCTCTTCGTGGTGGCCTCTCCAAGAACATTTTAAAAGCACCAAATCAGCCAAACATAGACAAACCAGGGTCATTGCTTTCCTATCCATCACTGCCCAGTCTTCGTCCTTCACAGACGTTGGTTTGATATCTGAAATAGCAGCCCATAAATCTGTCTATGAGCAGATCCCTTCATCTTCCAAAGCCCATAATTTGTGCCATTGAATTTATCTATCTCCAACCGCAATGTACTTGTCATGCTGAAATAAGATCTCTGTTGTGCACAACTCCCACTCATACCAAAATTAAAGCAAAAAATTATATTTCCAAACCTAGGATCTCAAAAGCTGGTCAAGCTCTGATACCAAATGAAAGGATGCTAGACAAATGCGGAACAGCTTCCTATTTAATCTTTAGAGGAAAGAAGTGCAAAATAGACCTAGATCTCTCAAATTCAGTGAGAATAATGAACATGCAAGCAACCTACAGCAACATGCAATTGCATATAACTCAAATAGGACACAAGCATATACCCTTGGGAAAACCTTTTGAGAAAAACCCAGCAACTAAGGAGCATTCAATTGTATTATTTAGTAATCAGCAATCTGTGGTTACAATACAATGACAGAGTATCCACTCCTTTAGTCTCAATCAGCACAGACGGAGACTACACAGGCCACTTATCCTTTTCTTATAAATACCAAGAACACTGTCTCATTAATTGTATTATCTATTTCTACAACTAAGCGCCTGATTTATAGACTTCTCCCATGCCTAGAATAGAAGAGAATTAACAACTCTTATTTTCAAAACTAGACAGTCGATAATTAGACTTCTCAGCCACCAATATGCATGATAAATTAACAGCAGTTTCACCAAATATAGACAGTCCAAGAATAGAATTCTTCAATGCCTTAATTGCATGATGAATCACCAATATAAACAACTCTTATCCAACATCTACATTGTATGGTAAATTAAAAGCACTTAATCACCAAAATCAGCTGCCCTTGTGCATGCTGATTTGGCCTGCGCTTATGCTCCAAAATTAGCGTTACTGTTTCTAGTTCATCTTTTATTCCCCCTCTATGGATGCTCTTAATACATAATACATGTGACAAAAAATAGCCACATCAAGTGGGAAGCATGTGTATCCATAATTAAAACGGAATAATTAATTAAACTCCAGTGTATGACACCTAATCCCAACATCTTGCAACACTTTGTAGGATCTCGCAGCACTGTGCAACACTCACAAACATACTGCCTAGTTAAATTCCTGCGCAAAACACCCAGCTTACGCATCAGCCACTTGGGCACTCCATGCCATGCCAAATGGCACTTTTGGGGCTCACGTTATGCCAGAGCATCTATCAGCATACTGTGCACCCAACAATCAAATCACATAACCATAACTGTCAGAAGGTGAAGAGTCACACATGGAAGCCCGAAGTTCAACTTCCATAATGGTTCTTTCAACCTTCCAGCTTTGTAATATAGGTATACATATCTGTAGAATTAGATAGCAAGAGATAGTAGAGGATAAGCAGCCACACATCTCCTTCGAGAGTATGCTATGCACAGAACACATAAATTCATAAAACTTTTCATTCTAGTTCTATTATTTTCTCTATTATGTTTCCCTGAATATTATTGCTTCCGCATACGCATATAACACATCTACATCTTAATTTAGAGTGTTGTCCCCCAAACCTCCTGGGATCCGGATCATCACAAAAACTTGGATTCACAACTGCTTTTGGCCATTGGGTGTTTAGATCACCCTTGAATCTCTCTGCACCTACGTTTGAGCTCTTGTGTCTTCTTCCCACTATTTCTCTACTGAATTTTCAAGTTAGGACTCAGGAGTACTAGAAGTGTTTTAAGATGCATCAATTTGTCATTTGGACTAGAAATGAGATTAGTGGTGCAATTGAGTTGAACAACTTACTTTCATGATCCAGTTTGAATAACCGTTGTACAAATAATAAAGAGAAACACAGACCTAATTTTTAGTGTTAACATTTGTACGGAAGATTTGAATGCCAAATACTTGAGCTTCAAAACCTATAAGATGCATATATGTTGTAATCTTTACTCTTTGGAGTAGAACTTTTCTTTCTACTAACAATGGGTCCAATAGATGGACCCAAAACGTCAAGGCTTTCTTCTTTTGTAGTAATAGTTCCAAAATGCTTGTCCTCAATGAATACCCACTATCGAATCCTAAAGCAATTAACAATTCCATCTCATAGATAGGTCATCATTAAAGTTCAATAAGCTTTGAGTACCCCGAAGGCATCATCGATTTTCTCTCCAACAAGTCATCCTCGACAATATGTAGTGTCCATTATATGAAGCTTAAGACAGCTTAAGACTTTGTACCACTTGCATAGATTTTTTTCTGTGACCATAGATGCAGAAGGATGATTGCATTTCATTACAAATATGAAGCCTGCTTCAAATTCAAGACTTAGAATAAGAAATTTGGCCTTTCTTTTTCATTGCCTCTTTCATCTCAACCATGGAGAGCATTTCAATAGACTTGTTTAGTGGTTTTTCACCAAAACTTAGACAGAATTACTGATTGTTCATATTAGTTTAACGGATTAGTAAAATGGCCGAGTTTACTCCTTGCTCCAAGACTATATGCAATGAAGTTGGGACAAGTCTTGTTTTCTAATGTTTGGCAGAGCTTTAGCCTCTATACCAACATTGTCTTCGATCAGAACTCAAAATTGACAAAAAATTGTTCAGTACTTATGTTTTCAGGTACTTTTTTGCCCTTGGTCTAATGACCAGCTATGCTTATGACTTGATCCAAGCCTTTTAATGCTTTATACAAACTTCTCCTTCTAAACTAGACTTGAGCCTTAATTGTATTAAACATCCATACAAAAAACATATTTGCACATCCCCCATTTAAAGACTTGGGGTTTTTCAGCCTAGTGTCACCTCTTGCTGCAACTTCTCATGCACCAAGAGAGCAGACCAAAGATGGAGACTTTGTGATCCATTTCCATTAGACTTTGCAACAATGTGCCACTTATAAAAACATTTTTTGGCTGCAACTGCAAAAGGATCATGGCGTTTCTTTGAAAATATGTAGTGTGCTGTCAATTCAAGACTACCAATAGAAATTTGGCCTTTCTTGTTCAATGCCTCTTCCGTCTCATGGGAGAGCATTTCACTGGACTTGTCCAGAGGGTTTCCATTAATACTTTGACAGAATGATTGCATCTTCAGTGTCTCATTGGTTCAGTGAACAAAGAATGAAAGAAATTATATCTAGAAAGGACCTAAGTAGGTCAATGGGACTGGAAAGTACATCTAGATGAAACAGAGCATTACTTAAGTAGAAAGAACCTTAGGTTTTGGAAAAATCATAAACACTAAACACCAAGACAATGTTTAAAAAAAAGGGTAACCTCATCATCCACCACCACAAGAGGGTCAGTGCATGACCTGATAGTGTTGAATGAAAATGTAAAGGGCTAAGGAGGGCAGGTTACACAATCCAAGGAGGAACCTCTCTTAATGCCCAAGGTCGGTGAACCTCTTGAGGTAGAGAACAAAGTAGTGATGCATGTTTGTCCTTATAGCCTGGGATGCAGGCAAGAGGAACTTCAATAAAGTTTTAAAATCTTTTGGATACATCTACTTAGAAAGGTTTTTGTTCGATGTTTCAGATCTAACTATTGGATCCATCTACAAGGCAGTGAGGGTTGAAGCCAATGCTTGGGAAAGAAGAAATAAACCTCTTCCCCAAGTACTAGCTTCAATCCTCACTACCCTGAAGATGGATCTACTAGTTGGATACGAAATGTCAGACAAAACCTTTTTCAATAGATGTATCTAGAAGACTATTATGCATAAGTGCACTATAAAGAAGCCACACTTAAAACTAGACTTCAATAAAAAAAAAATTATAGCACTTCTAAAATGTTTGACAAAACTATATGCATCTAACTCTTCTTCAATACTTCATGGCAAAACATTGTCTTCCATATCGTATTGGATAAGAACTCATAGTAAGTGAATACTTTTACGGTACTTGTGTTTTCAACTCATGGCAAAACATTGTCTTCCATATCGTATTGGATAAGAACTCATGGTAAGTGAATACCTTTACGGTACTTGTGTTTTCAACTACTTTCCAACCTTCGCCTAGTAAGCAAAAAATGTTGTAATCAATTCCTTATTCCATGCCCTTCAGAATAGGGCTTGATCCTTGCTCGCATTTAAACATGTGTACAAATAGCAGAGTTTATCACTCTTCCATTTTTTATTCCTGATTTTTTCATCCGTGCAGCCCTTCGTGCAGTACCTTCCCATGCACCAAAAGAATTGAACAAATTTGAAGCCTTCCCGAGCCATTTGCATCAAACTCCACATTGATTTCCTTGATATTTTGAAGAATTATATGTGAATCCTTTTTGCTTCCTAGCTTTAGTTTTATATACTTAATTATTCCTACCTATCTAGGCATGGACTTTGAATTCCCTCCATTTTTCTAGGTATACCACAGGTAGTTTTACTTTTAGATAATAGTATTTAAAATATAGAATCAACTTTATTAATAAAAAATTACAAATTGGAAACAGAAAACTTCTATCTATAGTTTAAAATGTTAACTGGGTGTATAGTGAGTGTAACATAAACATTGGGTGCATGTGTATTCTAGACATGTCCAAGAAAAATCAGCATTCATTTTTGAGCTTGTGAATCCCTTGCCTTTTCACAGGCTATCTTCCATTGTATTTGCAAAGAGCACAGACTATCTTTTATGCCTCTCCAAAAAAACATGGTATGAACCTACTTACAAAATATTGATGAAAATGTCCATAACAAAATGCAATGAACTGGAATGCCAAATGAACTCAGAAAATAGTTTTGAACTACTTATATTCAGATATCACAAGCCTCTTCAAGGGGCAACCTGCTTTTGAGCAGAGCTCGTTTACAACTATTAGAATATAAAAGCTTGTCGTTTATTATTAAGTCGTTATTAGATATGCATTGAGTAAAGATCGGCTGTAACCTTCTCAACCATTTTGTAACTATCACTTGCATAATAAAATGACTGACACACAATCTACAATGTGTGCATTTTGATTCCTCTTCATTCATTCCTCTGCTGTTCAAATCTTCTAACATTGGTATCAAAGGCATTGGTGCAAGTGAAAGGAGCGAAGATGTAAGGGAGGTATTTTGGTAGAGGAGAAACATTGGGATGAATATTGTGAAGGGGTCATGTAGACCTGCAGATTTATTTGAGAACACCTGTTTAGGGCATGTAGACTTTGAGATTGCATGAGGGCACATCTTTGAAGTGTAATCACACACTTCGGAGCAGATTACAAAACTTGTTTCATAGGTTTCAAAGGGAACTCGACATTTCCTAGTCGTTATTAATCTGCAACACTTCAAGACCACCAATAACAGCACTGTCATGCACACATGAGGGCTTCAGTTACAGTCATGAATAACAAACGTGATATGACCAACAGTCTAAGGGGATAAACCCTAATTCAGGCAGCGCAAATCGAGGAGCACATTGAGGAAGCAAGGAGGCACTGCATGTAAGGATAAGCAAGAAGTCATAAATTTCAATCTAATGATGCAAAGGACCTGAGTTACATGAATTTTGAGTGAATAAAATAATCAGGGCATCAGGGGATTTCTCCTATGATTTTGAAGGGCAAGAACGCATTTCAAGTAATTTCGAGTGTCTGGATAATAAACAATTTCCATTTGCCTGACAGTCATAGGGCATGGATACAAAAGCTCACGTGAGAAGTAAAAAGTATGTACTTTGAAATTTGCCATATTAGTTTCAAGTAGATCATTCTACAAAACTGTATTATGAAAACTGGGACAAGTTGAAAGGTGGTGTTAGTTTTTTTTATGAGAAAATGGAATTTCCATTAGACAAATATTTTGGTCTCAACTTTCACACCTGGAAAGTAAAAACCTAGATACAATTGATGAACAAAAAATTGTGGGGAACAGTAAATGGGAAAGAGAAATCACTTATAGATGCAAATAAATTATTGGATTGGCAGAGCAAAGATGATAAAACCAAAGGTGTTATTGGATTCTCTCTCTGATTCTGAGTTACATCATGTAGACCTAGAAAGATCATCCGAGGAAATCTCGGATACTCTAAAATTGTTTGGTGCAAAAGCGTTCAAAGCCAAATTTGTTCTAAAGCAACGGTTATTTAGATTCAAGATGGATGATGGAGTCCCTATGTCTAGCCACATAAGCAATTTGAGGTCTCTTATTTGACAACTAACAAAAGTCAAGGCTACGGTAGATGATGAGGATGCCAAAGCTATTATGTTAAACAATTTACCTTCTAAATGCAACAATGTCATTTTTTCTCTCAGTCAGGTACATTCTCAATCTATAGATGATATGATTTCAACTCTCGTAGTTTAAGAAAAGAGAACCATAATAGGTACAAAAGGTGATCCTGAACAAGAGAGTGCATTCTACTCAAGAAATTATTGTAGAAGATTTAGATAAAGACAAAGTAGAGATTGAATGTTAATTATTGCAAGAGAGAGGTCACACAATGTGGAACTGTAGCATTTGAGCCAAATGATGTCCTCAAGAGAAAGCTCAAAGGTATACTACATGAAATTAATGTAGCCATTGTTGAAGATCCACAAATGTTGAAAGCGGTGAAGAATTTGCTGATGAAGAGTACACATTTTAAGAAATTATCAATTTGAAGACAAGAAATGATCAATTGTAGATGTAGCTCAGCATGAATGGCTGCCTAGTTAGTTCAGGAGTTTGTGGATCTTGAGAATTATACCCTTACGAGGTTCATAAGACAATGTGATGGAGCTCTGTGATGTAGCTCGACATGGATGGTTGTCCAACAATTTGGGAGGTTCGTAATTCGGGAGTTTGGGGAGGTGGAGTTTGGGAACTCAGGAATTCAACTTGGGAGCTACACCTTTATGAAGGTTACGAGGCAACTTGATGGAGCTCTACCTGGTCAAATAATTGTTTTCAATGAAAAATCTTCTGAAGAATGCGTGGCTTTGTCTGGTTTTGTTATTTTAATCTTCTGTTAGTATGATTGTTTTTGCTTTCTATAATGTAAGCCTTAAGAGGGGGTATTAGAATATAAGGTTTATAGTTTATTATTAAATCTCTCGTAGTTATGTATCAACTAATGTATTGTTGTAACCACCTCAACCATTTTGTAACTATGTTTGACATAATAAAATGATGGGCACACACTTTATAATGTGTGCAATTGACTTCTTGTTCATGAGCATTCTCTGCATCACATCTTCTAAAACATTTAGAGTTAGCAAATAAAGAGGTAATTGCAATGTCCTAAGTATTCCGTACAGAAGAACCATTGCTCAAGTAAATTGGTTTATAGCACAAAGAACCTATCCAACTAACATGCACTAGCACACGTGGTTGAAAATACAAGTGTACTTCGACATGAGAGGTATGGTCACTTCAATATTTGTCTTTACCTCAAATCCATACTAATATGGTGAACTTCTAGAGCTAATCCATCCTTGTAACAAGCAACATCAGGAATATGTGTACAAGGGAACCTTTTATTGTTGAGGGTGAACGAATCTCGGCATCTAAGTTTCGTGAATACTGATAAGGCATTGCGAGCCAAAGGAGTTTTGGATCTAGTACACATTGTTTTGCATGCTTCAATGAAGAGACACCTACAATGTTTGGAGAAAATATTTATTGCTACTGGTTGACGACTTTTCCTGGAAAATGTTGGTTAATTTTCGAATAAAATGTCTGATTAGTATGGTTCTAATTCGAAAGCTACGCATTGTCTACTACCTTAGGCCATAGAGCTCGGACTTATAACCCTGTGTCAGATGCTCAAGCAGAAATTGTCAGCCTTAGTAGGTCAAATGGTTTTGTTTGCAGAATGGTGGCTTGATACAATATTCTGTTTATCCACCAATATGAGTACAATATTTATTGCTACTGGTTGACGACTTTTCCAGGAAAATGTTGGTTAATTTTCGAATAAAATGTCTGATTGTATTTCTAATGGTGTAAAGCTGCATTGCACTACCTTGGCCATGAGCGTGACGGCTTATAACCATCTTGGTCAGATGCTCAAGCAAGAAATTGTCAGCTTTAGTGATCTTGAAATTTGTTGCTTTTCGTACTAGGGTATGGGTAGAATAGTGGCTTGCATACAATATTCTAGCATTTATCTTGACCAAGATAGAATCCTTTGATGTCAGCTAAGATCTATCCTTATTCCAAGTGCAGTTTTGAGGATAAGGTGGCACGATCCAAGAAACAAGGTTCCAAGTTTTGCAGACTTGGCGGATGTGATTAGCTTTATGTAAGCAATCATTTCTCAAGCATCATAAAACCAGAAGTATTGCCAGAATTTTATGGTCCCTAAAAAAATGCTTCCCTCAGTCAACAAGTTGGAGCACACCCATTTCAAGATTCTGCAAAAAAGCTTGTAGATGGGCCAGAAGATCGATTCAATGCCTCCTCTGTTAAATTTTGAGAATCAGAAGCAAAGCCTTAGAATACTGAGATGAGTATGCAGAGGTTGGGAACTTAGATCCAGAAGATGTTATCAATTGGATCATAGAAATAGAGAAATATTTTAACTATGTAAGAGTAGAGGATAACAAGGTGAGATTTGCGAGTAACAAGTTGAAAGGACATACATCCTTGTGGTGGGATCATGTGCACACCGAAAGAGTTCAAAGAGGCAAAGATAAGCTTAAGAAGTGGGGTCGAACAGAGACAAAGTTGAAGGCTAAGTTCATGCCGGTGGATTACCAGTCCCATCTGTTCAAGCAGTTGCAAAATTTGTGTCAAAAGGAACTGAGTGTGAAGAAGTACACCAAAGGGTTCTATCAACTCAACATCAAAGTTAGACATGTGGAGGACAACACAAAAAAGATTAAAGGTATGTCAATGGATTGAGAATTTCCATTCAAGATGAACTTAGTATGGTTGGGCTAAGATCTGTGGAGGAAACCTATCAATTTGCGCTGAAAGCGAAGGAGAAATTGTCTCAAAGACAACAGAATAACCCACGGGGAAAAGGTCAATTCCCACACAAAGGTGGAATTTTGGGTGGTAATCATGAATTCACGAGTAGTGCAAAAGAACCTGAACATGGAGAAGCGCTCATGATGAAGAGGGTGTTATTGAAACCTGCAAAGGAAGAGAATGCGCCCGCACAAAGATATTTGTTCAAAACCATTTAGAAATCTAGAGATAAGTGTGTTAAGGTCATTATTGATAGTGGCAGCACTGGTACTTTTATTTCTAACGAGATGGTTAAGAAACTTGGTTTGAAGAGAATCGCACCCTTGAACCTGTATAAGGTATCGTGGTTGTTGAAAGGGCATCAGTTGCTTGTAAATGAGCAATGCAAAGTGTGTATCAAGATTGGCACATGTGAAGATGAAGTCCTATGCGATGTAGTGCCCATGGATGTATGCCATGTGTTGTTGGGGAGACCTTGGCAGTATGACCGACAAGATGTTCATGACTGCCACGCAAACACCTACATAGTGGTGAAAGACGAACGGAAGTACACTATGAAGACTTTGAAAGACGCAAGTTTGGAAGTTGAGAAGAGTCCATAGATATAGATGGTTTTCGGAAAAGAGTTCATGAATACAGTGAGAGAGGACAGTGGATGTTTTGCATTCATTCCTAGGCTCGCGCATAAAATAGAGAGGCGAAGTCATGCAAATAGAGGAGATCCTGCAAAAGGTGAAGGAGATGCTAAGTGAGTATGCAGAAATCATGACAAAGGATATTCTAGATGGTTTACCACCTACTCAGAGTATCAATCATCAGATGGACTTGATACCAAGGGCTAGTTTACCAAACAAGGCCGCATATAGGATATTACCTATGGAGAATGAGGAGATGAGGAATCAAGTACATGAGTTGCTTGACAAGTGGTTGATCAGAGAACCTCTAAGTCTGCTTGCAGACCCATCGTGTTGGCACCAAAGTAAGTAGGAGAGTGAAGAATGTGCACTGATTCTAAAGTCATCAATAAGATTACTAATCAAGTGTTGATTTCTATTGCCACGCATGAATGATTTAATGGATTGTTTGAGTGGAGTGAAGTACTTCACAAAAATTGATTTGAAGAGTGAATATCACCAAATCAAAATTAGGGAAAGAGATGAGTAAAAGACTACTTTCAAAACACAGGATGGATTGTATGAGCGGTTGGTCATGTCGTCTGGGTTAACCAACACACCGAGCACGTTCATGCGGTTAATGAATGGAGTATTAAACCCTTTTCTAGGTAAGATTGTCAATGTATATCTAGATGACATTCTAATTTAAGAAAAATGCAAGAAGAGCACTTAGCCTATTTGCGGAGAGTGTTAAGAGTGTTTATGAGAAGAGAAATCACTTGTGAATTTGAAGGGTTGAAGATGGATCCTAACAAGGTACAAGCTATAGTGAATTGGCCAAGAGTGTCATGAAAGCCCAAAGCTTCCATGGACTTGTGAGCTTCTGCAACAAGTTCATTAGAGGATTTAGTGAGATTTGTGCATCGATTACAAAGGTGATGCAAAGAGACAAGGAAGTTTTGTGGACCGCAGATGCAAAGTATGCATTCTAGAAGATGAAGGAGAAGGTCACAAAGCATCCAATATTGACCTCCCCTGATAACAACAAATTATTTCAGGTTGATTGCGATGCTAGTGGATTAGCCACTAGAGCTGTGATGAGCCAAGAGGGAAAACACGTCGCTTATTTTAGTAAGACATTGAATGATGCAAGAAGAAAAAATTTAGTTTATGACCAAGATTTTTATATCATCATCCAAGCTCTAAAGATGTGGAGACATTATTTGTTGCCCAAGGATTTCGTGTTATATATAGACCACCAAGCACTGCAATTCATCAATAGCCAAGGGAAGTTGAATCAGAGACACATGAAATGGGTTGAATTCTTGCAGAGTTACTCATTTGTCTTTAAGTATAAAATTACAAAATCAAACCGAGTTACAGATGCACTAAGCAAGAGATGTGTCTTATTGACTAAAATGTAGGTAGTAATATCATTCGAAGCAATGAATTCTACACAGAAGATGAAGCTTTTGTGGAAACAGGGAGAGCATGCACAAAACCAATGAGCGTCGACCACATGCCATGGTTAGAATACTTCTTACAGGAAGGATTGTTGTTTAGAGGCACACAGTTGTGCGTATCGCAAAGATCAATGAGAGACAAATTGATCCAGGAGAAGCATTGCGGAGGAATGTCAAGTCACTTTGTAATAGATAGAACCTTGGCACAGTCAGGGGAGAGATATTTCTAGTCACGGATGGCTACAGATGTGCGTAGATATGTGCAAAGATACAGAGTATGCCAATTGGCCAAAGGGAAGAGTCAAAACCCAAGGCTATATCAGTCACTGCCAATAGCTGAGAAACCTAGTGAGCATCTAAGTATGGATTTTTTTTTACGATTACCTAGAATACAGAAAGGTCATCATTATATCTTTGTTGTAGTGGGTAGATTCTCAAAAAATGGCTCATTTATTGCTTGTAAGAAGACAAGTGATGCTACGCATATTGCTAACTTGTTTTTTAGGGAAGTTGTGAGACTACATGGATTGTTACGCACAATTGTATCTGATAGAGATACCAAATTTGCAAGCCACTTTTGCACAGGTTGTGGAAAAAACTGAACACAAGGTTACAATTTAGTTTTGCGTATCACCCGTAGATGGATGGCCAAACAAAACTTGTCAACAAGAACCTTGGCAATTTATTGAGATGTTTGGTAGAAGCGAAGGCAGGAACATGGGATTTAATTCTTACACAAGCCGAGTTTGCATATAACAACTCTGTCAACAGAAGCACTAGGAAGACACCTTTCCAAATTGCGTGTGGAACAAGTCCACAAGGAATTGTGGAGATGAGAGAGTTGCAGCGAGAAGAAGATAGAAGTGCGGAAACAAAAGACTTCGTGTAGTACATGAAAGAGGTGTGCAAACAATTGGAAAAGGCAACGCGCAATATAAGGAACACGCAGATTTTTGAAAAGACACTTAAGAGTTTAAGGTTGGAGATTTAATTTTTGCACACCTGCATAAAGAAAGGTTACCACGAGGAACGTATGATAAATTTGAGTGGAAGAAGATTAGACCATACAGGGTCCTAAGGATGTAATGTCCCCTTTTCCCAATCGAAGACCTTTGGCCCATTTTGTCAACCCGACAGCCAAAGGAAAAATATAAGGGTGACTTAAGTTATAATAAATTATTATAAAGTGCTATAAAAAAATAAAATAAAATTATTAAAGCACTTATATTAATTTATTTAGCTTAGTAAAAATAAATTGTAATCCCTATGGAAAATACGATTTGCCTTAAGGGGCAAAAGTCATTGTAAAGGGATTTATTATATTTTAATCCTCCTAGAAAGGATAATGGCGACTTGGGCCAAAGGGGAGTAATGAAGCCTAGGGAAGATAAAAACATAATTAATTTATGTATTTTCCCTAGAGAAATGCGACTTGCACTAGGAGGGAAATATTGTTGGGAAAAACATTTAATATGGGAAAATATTAAATGTTTGCATAGGAAAAATCATGTGAGCTCATTCGCTGGTTTGGAGGTTGGTTGTTGGCTCTTTTCCTTTAAAAGGAAAGTCGACTTGCCTCTTCTATATTCCAGATTTTTATATGATACTTCTCTTGCATTTGAGCTTTGAGCTTTTGCAAATTATATTCTAAGGACGAAAAACTTTAGTTTATACTTCTTGTGGACGAAAACCCCAAGGAATTGAGAGGGTTTTTCACTCAGAAATTCCCATTGATTATAATCAGATTTTCAAAGTTATTTTTCGGTCATTTCCAGCAGTGTATTTTGAGGGTATTTTGGAGAATAAATTGCAGCAGTTCTTCTTCTATTGTGGGACTGATTTGGCATGTTCTTTGAGGTATTTAAAATTGATTTCTATTGTCAAATCATCCGCAGATTTTTGTGAAGTGAACCAAAGTAATTTTATAATTTTTAGAGGGTTTTCACAGTGGTTTTTAGACAGTTTTATAATCAGATTTCAGATATGATTTCTGAGTTGATTTGACATCCAAAAATTATGATTCCTATATGAACGAGTTCCTAAAAATATAGGCAAGCATCTGGGATAGAGAAAATAATTTTTGGAACTCATTTGATGCCCTAAATGTGTGGGCCGAAATAGTAGGAGGGTCAGATCCGCATGTTTGGTAGTTGCTGTTATAATTTGGTTTACATCATCTTGTTCCTTGTATTTTTCCAAGTTCGGGCATATGTCATTTGCCTAGATCGGAGTTGTGTAGAGAAAGTTATGCTATCTTGAAGATTGCAGCAGTTAGGGTTTCAAATATAAATTATTTTCTAGCTGTTGTAAAATTTGATTTTTGCCATAAATTCTCCTAGGTTGTTCCAAGGGTTTCGGAATAAAAATAATAAATTGTATGCTGATTTTGGGTGTGTTTGCATGTAAAAATAATTATTTCCCATAGCTGCCAAAAGTATATTTATTATTTTGTGGGAAAATCTCATATTTGGGCAAAAGATCTATTGGGGATCTTACAAAGGAAATTTTTGGGGGAACACATATGAGTTGGAGCTGCTAGAAGGGATAGACATCTCACCTATCTTTTACATATCGGATATATACCCATATTTTGGGGGGCAGATAAGTGGAGAAGAAGATTGTACAGAAGTAGATTGGAGACACGAACTACCAAAACAGAGGCACACAAATATAGAATGCATTCTAGAGGATTGCATAGTGAAGACGATGTGCAGAAAGGAGCATAAAGAATATCTAGTAAAATGGAGAGGCAAAAGAGTCGAAGATGCTTCTTGGCATACTGAAGCTGAGATTTCTAGACTTGATCATTCCATTTTAAACCTTCGGAAACTAGCTTGAGCAGGAGCTCAAAATTCTTCTTAACTTTCATGTTTGATGCAAGAGCATCCAAGTTCACGAGCAGCCTTGCATCACCCAAAAACATTTAGAGTTAGCAAATAAAGATTTGCACAAAGCGACACCACTCCTAAGAAAGCCACACAAAGAACCATTGCCTTAGTCATTTAGCAGAAGCATGTCCAAAGCCGTGCAATACTATGAACGTCACACAAGCTTACCCAAGTCGTGCAATATAAAGAATGTCGTGCAACACTAAGAATGCCACGCAAGCTTAACCAAGACATGCAATACTACAAAGGCCACACAAGCTTACTCTATTGCCATAATACACCGGAGAAGCCGCGAATCATTATCAATGTCGTAGAATGTTGTATTCTTGAAGGACCACTACCATTCACTTCAATGATGAGATCTATGTCAGATAGGATGACATGTCTACATCATTACAATTAACAAAGAATACACATGGTTCTTGATCCACCTATTTCAACTAGGGACCAACAAAATGATTCGATGGAGCTCAAATCCAACAAAAGGGAAATTCTAGAGCTGATCAATGGTCTTGAGGGACAACCTATATTCTGCAGGTAAACCTTTTTTTTGTTGAGGACGTCTTGTTCTCTCGCCAGAGCTCTATGAATCCTGTAAATGGAAGGGAGCTACGAACATGTAAAGGGGGGCCTAGATTAGACTAAGGAGTCATAGAATGAAGAACTAAGAGAGGTCGAATTCCAAGTTAAGGAACCAGGCGATTATCCTTGAGAGTGTGAGCAAAGAGTGGTTTTGCAGAAGCTACACAATGTCTACAAGCTTAGGATAGGCCTAGGACTAGAATTCTTAAAAGATTTCTTGCCATAAGACTATTGTTGGAGTGTTGAATCGTTATGCCTATGTTTGTAATCTTTCCTTACATTAAGATAGAAATTTTGTTGTATTCTTGTTAATTTTTGTGCCTGAGACCTTGCTTGGATAAGGCCTAACTCTGACAGTGGCTGCGTGGTGTAAGCAGTCCCTTAATTTGGGGAACCCTAATCGCGACTGCATTACAAACTACAATGTGTGCATTTTGGTTCCTCTTCATTATTTCTCTGTTCACATCTTCTAGCAAAAACCAAAAATGATATCCTATCTCTTCTTTACAATATCAATATATAGGCATTACAACCCTAATCCTAATGCTTCAAGGTCAGCCTTAGAACACATAGGCACCTGAGCTTGATTGTTACAAACTATAACCCTAATGTTCAAGGGTCGGCCCCACACACACAATAAGCACCTGAGCTAAAAGACAACTATGAAAATTACAATGCAGAAATAATAGATGGTTAGGATATCAAGGTCCTAACATGCCCTTCCCCTTTGGAAAGCTTTGTCCTCAAAACTTAAGTTGTGGAAACTTTTGCTGGAGAGGTTCCCAAGGCATACCTTCTAATTGCATGCCCCGTCATCGGACCAAAATGTCAGTGATGTACAATTGTGGAGTGTGTGCATTCATCTGGTCAAGATAGCCTCAAGTATCTAGGCTGATGGAGCTCTCTTCACTGAAGTTTGGGAGAGTCATCTGCACATGAACTCACTGCCCAAGGACGTTCTTCAAACATGAGACGTGAAAAACAAAATGAATCCTGGAAGATGGGGATAGGTCCAATTTATATGCCACATTGCCAATTTGTTGTAACACTCGATATGGTCCATAGAATCTTGGTGCTAATTTTTGTCGACTGTTGAACTTCGAGGAATTTTGTTTGTATGGTCAGAGTTGTAGAAAAACCATGCCCCTAATGGCAAAGGTGCGTTATGAATGGTGTTGATCATTATGTTGCTTCATCTGGTTTTGAACTTGTGCCAAGTTATCCTTTAGATCCTGCAGTAGAGTTTCACAATGACATAGAGTTGAATCAATAGCCTGCACTTTGGAGATACCTGGAAGGCAGGATATGAGAGATGTTGGTTGTTGGCCATATATAACTTCATAGGACATTATCTTAGTCGAAGTGCAATAAGAAGTGGTGTACCACCATTCAACAAGAGGGAGCCACTTAGCCCAACGAGTCTATCGTTTTCCAAGCAAAACAATGCAAGTGGGTCTCCAAGCATTTATTGAGAATCTATTTTTGTCTGTCAATCTAAGGGTGGTATGTTGAGCTCATTTTGAGTTGTCCCTTGCTATGCTTAAACAATTCCAACAAAAAGTTGCTAGTGAAAGTGGGATTGTAATCTGAAACAATGGAAGAGGGCATACCATAGAGGCTAGAAAATTTGATCAATGTAGATTTGTGCCAATATGGAAGCAGTTGAAAGGATGGACAAGTGGGCAGAATGGGCATATTTGGAGAGGCAGTCAACGACCACAAGAATTACCAATTTCCCACTAGACTTAAGTAACCCATCAATCAAGTCCATACAGACATCCGCCCATATTGTAAGGGGAATTGGTAGTGGATGTAGAGTACTAGAAATTTGGACAATCTCTCCTTTTTGACACTGACATGTATCACATCCACTACAACTTGTTTGATATCTTGTTTCACACCATCCCAAAAGAAGTTTCTTTTTGACTTATGTATAGGTCTTTAAATGCCCCACAAGATGTGATGCATGTAATTCCTACAACATTCTCCCTAAATTTTTGACGTTGCAAAGAGCACCAGTCATCACTCATCACTAATAGCACAAGTAAATACCATCCCAAGAGTAAACCTGCTTAGTTGTAGGATCAATTGTGAGTTGTTAAATGAGTTGTTGAACCAATGCATCATGTTGCCATGCTTGTTGGACCTTTTGTAACCAAGGGTTGGTAAGAATAAGACACACAAGGCTCCCTATTCGTCAAATTTACATGATAAGTCATCTAACACCACGGTCTTTTTGCCCTTCTTGTATAGAATTTCATAGTCATATCCCATGAGTTTGGTCACCCACTTTTGTTATTCTAGTGATGATACACGTTGCTCAAGGAAATACATCAAATGGTTTGCTTTGAAGCAAAAATGTCGACCCAAAGGTATGGTTGCTAGTGAGTTACTGCATGAAGAATGGCTAACATTTCCTTTTCATTAGTGGATTTGGCCAGACTCTTTCCTGCCAAGAGCTTACTAGTAAATGCCAAATGTTTACCTTCTTGCATCAATACACCTCCAATTCCTGCCAAAGGCATCACTTTCAATGATGAGAGGTTTTGAGAAATCTAGCATCGCAAAGACCAAGCTGGTACATGTCGTTGTTTAAGCAAGTCAAAGGCATGCGCTTCTTCTGTAGACCACACGAAGGCATTTTTGTGTAGCATGGCTGTCAAGAGAGCTGCAATTTTACGATAGTCGACAAATTTGCAATAATAGCTGGTAAGACCTAAAAAACCTTGAAGACTTTTGAGGGTTTTGGGAAAGTTTTTTATATCTTCAATTTTCTTGGGATCCACTTTAACCCCTTTGGCTAAGACAATAAGATATTTCGCCTCCGTAGAGCAAAAAAGAACACTTGCTTGGAATACAACTAATTGTTGGCGAGGAAATGGCTTACAAAGCAAAGGTCAAAACATTTGGTTCATCAAGCTATGGAATGTTGACGGCACACTTGTGAGACCAGAAGGCATCACCAAAAACTCATAGTGGTCATAATGGGTCTGAAAAGTTGTCTTAGGGATATCCTCTTCCCATAAGTTAGTTTGATGGAAAACCAACCTTAGATCTAACTTAGAAAAGTAGCAAGTCGTGAGCAATTCATCCAATAATTCATCAATCACCAGAATTGGGAATTTGTCCTTAACTATCAATTTGTTTAATTCTTGAAAATCCACACATAGCTGCCATGACCCATCTTTTTTGCAAACAAGGAGCACTGGAGAGGAATATGGACTCACACTTGGTCAAACGAACCCTACGTCTAGCAACTCCTTGACCATATTTTCAATTTCATTTTTTGCATGTAAGGGTAATGCTACAGCCAGAAGTTGGGTGGTTAACTCCCAAAAACTAGTTGTATGGCATGGCCATAGGAATGTTGTGGTGGTAATCCTTGAGGTTCCTTGAACACCTGTGGGTGTTTGTGAAGTAGTAGCAATTATGTGGGTGTGTTAAGGATGTCTCTATTTTTTCATGTTAACTGCACACAATTGAGCCACCACACCTGAGGAACCCCTTATGACCAATATTTCCATTCAGTGAGAACTAATAACCTGATTAGGTCATGTTGTCATTCCTATTAAGGTGTATTATCATCTTGCAACCATGAACTGTATCCATAAATCAAAAAAAGCATGTAGAATGGATCATCCAGTAGGCACCCAAGAAGAAGTTGCAACCATAAATTGAAAGCACAAACATGTCTGATTTGAGCTTGTGATCGTCCATTGAAACCTGGACATTCCAAAAGTTTCCCTTACAGGCCAATGTTCTTTTGTTGGCTACCATTGTCTTAAAGTTTTTGCATGGGTACACGTGACAATTTGTTTGTTTGGTTGCCCTCGAGTCAATTAAGTATGAGTGCTTCTCGAGTCAATGGGGAAGGTTAGACAATGCTCTATGAAGTAACCCAATACTTTCATCGTTTGGGGAATTGTGATCTGGCTAGGGCGTGTACTAAAATTTCGGGGGCAAATCTTCACTCGGACTACTCCGATCGGATTTCTCATCTTCTGAGTTGATGTCTGCGTCAAACAATATGTCAGATGTGGAATGTGCCTCAATAACCAAAAGTTTTTTTTTGATACATTTATAGCGTGGACCATATTTTTTCATACAATTATAACACAACCATTTGGCTCTATGAGATTGCATTTCTTCATAAGCCATCATTTGACAAATGGTGGTCTAGTGCCTTGATTGAGTGTTATTCGAGACGGTTGTGGAATGACTTGTGATGGTTTATATAGACAATGTCGGGTTGTATGTTTTTCGTCAACAAATTTAGCCAACCTAGTCGCTTCAAACAAGGTAGCAGATTTGAAAATTTTTACTTTTGCCATGACAACTTCCTTCAATCAATTGATGAAGGAGATTTTGAAAGACTCCTCACCCAACCCTATTGTCCAATTGACCAATTTTTCAAACTCAGTTTGATAATCACAGACAAAGCAAGTTTGCCTCAATTTAGTCAAAGCCCTTTGAAATATTCATATTCACTAGGTCTAAATTGGGTAAGCAGGTGTTTATTGAATCCTGCCCATGTGAGCTAGTGTATGTTTTTTCCAACCATTAATACCATCGAATGACTTCATGTCCCAAGTTGAATGAAAAGCTATAGGAAGTTTTTGATCCATGGGAGTCTAACGAGCAGAAAAAAATTGCTCCACTTTATATAGCTAGCTTGTTGGGTCATCACTGGAAAAATTTGCGAAATCTAGTCAAGGTGTTCAAGGTTGTCCCCCAAATTGTTGGTGGTGGTTGTGATCATGGGGTCTTGTGTTGGAGTTGTATCCAATATGGATGGAATTGTATTTGGCATTCAAACTTGTCGATCTATTTCCAAGTCATCTATGGGATCTAATTTGTCTAATTCGGATAACTTATCCATTATAGTGGAGAGGTCTAACTGGATTGTTTTGATGCCATCTAAAATTTGGTCCATTAATTTGAATCAAGTCACCATCATCATATAAGAGAACCAAGATTTTTTTTACACCAAAATGATTAAGGCAGAGAGAAAATCGGTTTGGGATAGGTGGGAAAGAAGCTAATGTTTTTCTGACTCAACTAATTACCCGATGGGCTCGGTAGTGGCCCAAAAAAATTGACCTTTCTATCCTCTGTAACTATCTTTGTACTTGGGTTTGTAATTGTCTCAAATCTATCTTTTGTAACCATCTTTCAAAAAAAATGTTGGTACTGGGTCTATCACAGTTAGGGTTATAGCAGCAAAGGTTCACTATAAGTTGTATCTAGTTTGTGGGCCAATAGATATACTGATCTTGTTTGAAAATAATGTCGGCCAAATGTTTCAGAGCGCTAACTACAAAAGACAATACAAGGTACGATACAAGTAGCTTTCGGGGCTAATCACTTGACGATGCACCAAAAATTACAAATGATCGAACGCTCATATGGCTAGGATTTAAAAACAACCTATGGGGTCTTCCAATATACCCAAAGGTATGAGGAGGCTCAGGCTCATGTACAATGCAATCTATGAGCCTGTGATGATGGGTCAAATCCCACCTCACTTCACACATAAATCTCGTGTGGTTAGCCAAAAACGACAACATTCTATGGATATTTTAAAACCCGAGCACATGGTCTCTAACTTAAAAATGAAAAAACTACTTGAAGAAAAAAATGGCTGATTTGGGCCAAAAAATATTGATGTCGCCACTTATGTTAACACTTTTTGATCACCAAAACCCACAATGAGCAAGGTGCGAGCATACAGTGGACAATTGTACGACTAGAAAGAACTTTGAACCACTTAGTATGAACCATCTTGCAAATTTAATACAAACAGAAATAACATAATGCAAAGAACTGGAATGCTAAATGAACTCAAAAAAAAAAATCGATCTTGTTTATATTGTCGTGTACCTAGGGATAGAGTACTGTAGTATACTTGGTAGTAATAAATAATGTACTAGGGCGTGTATGCTTTGTAAGTCATCCCACCAATTGATTATATTTATCTCACTTGTGTGAATAAGTGGTAGTGGTAGGTAGTTGAGTAGCATAGAATAAAGGCACGATACTCATAAAAGATATGTGAAGAGTATTGTATGTGTTGGATCTCATATTGAGATATGTGTGTAGTGGCTTCCTTCCATTAAGGAGCATTGTATAGGGTTGCCCTACTGTAAGCACCCAAATTTGCACGGTGCTACATTGTCGGAACAATTAAAATCCTCAATGATGATAAATATCGATTCCAATGATATCCAAGTCCAATGTCTCGCTTACAGCATGTTCTTGTAGCTTATTATACCTTGTTTATCCATTTACTAGCTTTTTTGTTTTCCTAGTTGCTTTTTCAACCTTTCCCTTGGCCTTTGGACCTTAAGTCACGAAACTGCACCTGCGGTTACATAACCACCCCGGCGGTTGCGTAACTATCGGTCTGCCTTGAGCGGCGGTTACACAACCACCCCGGCGATTGCGTAACCGCCGGTCTACACAGACCAGCGATTCCATGCACTTTAACCCAAGGCTTTGCAAGCGTGTTCTGAACACGTGTTACTTCTTCCCAAGATGATATCTTGCACGTTTTTTGACCAAATCAACTGCCATTGAGTTTGTTAGATGCGTATAGACTTCTTCTCCTTCACTTGCTATTATTAATAAGTTAACTGCCCCTCCCATGAGTGATGTGGCACTTCTTGGCTACCAAGTGGGCTGGACCACTTCTCTGCCAACTTTCTATAAAAACCAAGCTTTTTCCCTAAGCATTGGTTGGGGTCCTTTGATTTGGAATTGCACTGTTATGCTACCGGAATCCTGCCAAGAAGTACACAAGCAAACACAGTTCATTTACCTTGTTCTTCTCTTGCTTGTATAACCAGATTACCTGCAAACCAGCTATCTCCAGCACTCCTTCATTCCTTCTGCACATTACCAGCACAACTCCCTAGACACAATTGGATATCTCATTGAAAAAGAAGCTGAGGGGATCAAGAAAAACACAGCCAGCACTGCAAATTGTCTCAGGTCTACACTTCCATGTTGGGGGTGTAATTGAATTCTTTGAAGCTATAATTAATTTGTATTTGTTAGAATAGAAAGAATGCATTCTTTTAAGTGGGTAGAATTGTAGAAGCGGAAGATTTCATCACTTCCTGATTGTATTTATTTTATTTCTAATATTTCCTTTCAAAATATTTCTTATATCTTCCCTTAATAACTTCTTCCTAGCTTATCCTTGTGGATCTGCTCAAGAAATTAGTCGGAGGAAGAAGTGAAGAAATCCTTGTACAAGCTTCCTCCCTGCCTATCCCTGTGGATTTGCACTAGAAGTAAGTTTGAAGATTTAGCTTTTGTGTCTGTGCATTAGTTTTAGTTTCTTTACATTTAGGAAATTGCTTATAAGAAGCTTTTCAATCTTCCTGTGAACTCTGAGGTAGAAACTTTGCCAGAAGAGAATGATCATATTTTATTTCAATTACATAACTCAGGAAAATCATTCTATTTTAGTTAGATATAAATGTCAAATTCAATCCTACAACAGAGGAATAGCCAAATCTGGTTATTTCACTGTTTTTAGTTTATTTTATTAGAGGTAGTAGTATTTTATTTTAATTAATTCCCTGTGCCTGTAGAGTAGTTTATTTATTTATTTTATTTAAATTTTGAAAAATACAAAAAGATGTTAGTTGTTTAATTAGTTCTTTCAATTTATTTCTTTCTCAAGCAGATAGAATAGATGGTTTACTTTGTTTTATTTAATTAATTAGGAATGAATCTAGTGAGTTAAAAGATTAAACACACTTGTCTTTTATTAAAACTAAATTCACTTCCTTTATTTATTTAAAACGAACTTTCAACGTAGTTGAGCATTTCAAATTCAATCAAACAATCAAACAATAGGTAACTTACGCTACACGTACATAGCCTCTAATTTCCTTTTTGCCAACTCAGCTACTAGAAATTCACACTACTTGTCCTTAGTACCTTACTCTCCTATAGTTGCCTATCAACATCCTATCAATCCCACACATCCCGGCTGTCCCGACATGACCTTAGGAGGTCAAGTGCGACTGGAATCACGTGTTGGAATGCTAAATGAACTCAGAAAAAAAAATTGAACTTGTTTATATTTTGTCGTGTACCTAGGGATAGAGTATTACAGTATACTTGGTAGTAATAAATAATGTATTAGGGCGTGTATACTTTGTAAGTCATCCCACCAATTGATTATATTTATCTCCCACACGTCTCTTATCACGCCTGGTCCATGACCTTGTCTGGTAGATTTTTACAAGAGAGACGCATAGACGATTCCCACATATTCCACTAGGCCCATTCAAGGTATATTTGAAGAGTATTGACATGTGATTAAAACTCATACGTGCGGCCATCATCCTCGTACCGGCTTCCTTCCATTAAGGAGCATTGTATAGGGTTTCCCTACCTCGAGGGTTTGATCTATATTTTGAATATATTGGATATTTCAACTATCGCTGCAAATCCTTACCAGCCATGCAAGCAGGACAGCTATGAGAAATTTCATTGCTTTAAAATGAGCAAATAGTATAACATCTATCTTTTATCCAGCTAGTTCATCCTATTTAGCCATTGGCCATAGCCATCTGAGGAGCATCTCATATCAGTTGTCCCAGCACAACCTCGAGGTGAGTCAAGTGCACCTTAGAGTCACGTGTTGAAAAGTTGTCAACATACAGTTACACTAAGTACGAAGTTCCTATATGTACCTCTCTTTTTATCTGATGAGCATGCTAGAACCCACACCGTTGTCTTTCCCCCCCCCCCCCCCCAAAAAAAAACTCATTTTGTTGATTCGATCTCAAAATGCATTACTGATGTGAAGCGCCATTGAAGTGCAACCTTTCCGATGTGCATCGGACAGTCAACCGCAGTTGATCCTCGTAGAACAACTCCGATAGATGTCAGTTAATATTGTATTACTGATTTTTTCATTAGTGCCTCTGCTTCAGAATACTTGAGAAATTGATTCGGATTGCAAATTTGATTCTTCATTGCATCTTATTTTTGCCAAAAGGTGATCCCAACCATGAGAGATGGATAGCTGACTGATTCGTCAGGCAGCGCTGCTAGAAGTGCGTGAAGAACCTTACGGGAGGAAGCCAATAAGTCCAACACATGGGCCCAAAAGGTTCAAGGAATCAAAATTGATATCAATTCAAACACGTGATTGGTACCGACAGCCAATCCCAACTAATGAAGAACTGGTGACAGTTTCTTATTGTATCTATTCTGCCAATAAGCAAGTCTAACCATCAGAGGGGGAGCTGATCAAATTGTTAGGCAATGCTCCTAATGGAGTGGCCAAGGAGCTTAAAGGGTGGCATCCAATAAACCCAAGAAAAATGCCTGCAGGGATCCAAGGAAGCCAGCCCATCACCATGAGGGGCAAAAGTATTTCAACAATCACCTATCAGAAAAAATAGCATGCACTGGTTCAGATAGGTATGTGCTAGTTAAGATATTCCGAAAGGAAGGACAACCAACA
This sequence comes from Taxus chinensis, assembly GCA_019776745.2. Taxonomy (NCBI): domain Eukaryota; kingdom Viridiplantae; phylum Streptophyta; class Pinopsida; order Cupressales; family Taxaceae; genus Taxus; species Taxus chinensis. The sequence goes on along the minus strand of CM034146.1, from coordinate 40,749,697 downwards.
CAGGATATTAGAAAAAAATAAGAATATATGCAAGTAAATTTGCATTCAAATAGGAATGCTACTTCTAAACAGATAAGTGCAAAACGAGAATGGATGAGTACAGTATGTTGTACATGCCCAAAATAACAGAGACAAACTAGAAAATGAATACCGAATCAAACGTAATGACCCACTACCACAAACTCACCCAATTTTTAGTATGCACTTAGATTCCTGTTTTAAGAGACAAGACCAAAGATCACAGTTCAAACCTGGTAGATGAAATACTGGCAATGGTCATCCGTTAAAGGCTGAGAAGACTTAATAATCTGATGCAAATCTGTATCCATGAGCTCAAACACAAGATAAACATCATTGAAACTAAACCTCTCTGAAGGCTTCATGATATCCTTCACAGCAATGATATTCTCATGCCTAATCTGGCGAAGCAGCCTGATCTCCCTAAGAGTCCTCTGTGCATCAGTCCTGTTCTCGAAAACGTTGATAATCTTCTTAATTGCACTCTTCTCGTTGGTCTCTGTATTGTGTGCAGAGCAAACAATCCCATATGCACCCTTTCCTATTGGCTTTATTGGTACATATTTGGTATCAATCTCGAATATGTTCTGCCATATAGAGTAATAATGCTTCCCATCTGCTGCAATCCCCTTGGGGGAATCCACTTTACTCACCATTCTTGTAATTTCTCTCAACCTTTCTCTCAAATAGCAGAAATTTTCTGTAGAATGACATAAAATGTCTCTCAAAGAACAGAACCAAAAATACAAACCCAAAAATTAAGGTCAGCTCAGACACACAATTTTAAAATTTTGAATATTCCTATCAAATAACATACAATTTCGGTCAATATCTCTGTCTAATAAAGAAAACAGTATCTCAATAAATGAGAATCAGCTCAGACAGGCAATTTTGAAATATTTGAATCTTTTCTATTGAATGCCAAAAAAATTGCATCGTTTATGTCAACTAACCCCAAAACAAAAACAAAAACAAAAACAAAAAAAAAAACTCAAAAATGAAGGTCAGCTCAGACTGAAATAATTTTAAGCTGTGAAATATTTAATATTAAGGCATTGAACTTCTGGGTATGAACAAAATCATAATAATTCATAACCTATCAGATATACAAAATTACATAGATAATTGCGGCCATAATCCAGTGCATGAAATCACGAACGATGAGATTGAGGTATCCACAAATTCAGAGATTGAGCTTTGGGTATGCACATATTCTGAGATTGAGGTTTTGGGTATCCAAAGATTCAAAGACCCGGCTTTTGGGTATGCACAAATTCATAATAGTATACTGTCTGTCCATTATACATAAATAAATACAGAGATATTTTACGGCCATAACCTGGCACATGAAATCTTATATCGAGACAATGAAACAGAACTTGGGGAAACTACTTTATAACAAAAAAAACAATCATAATGATGAGACCAATTTTCTAAACAAGTAGACACACTGTGATGGGTCCTACTACAGACCATTTTAGCCTAAAGCACGTCAAAAGTCGTCTCAGTAAGCAATATGGATAAGGTATTGAAGAACCCGCCTGGAAAAAATCGAAGTAAAGTGGAATGGATTGAAGAATACAATAGAGAAATCGAACCCCCAAAACAAGCAAATTGTTTTTGGATTAAAATTTAAGAGGGGTGTAAACTGTGAGGAGTCCAGACTCCTCTTCATGTGGCTTTTTAAAAATAGTAAGCACAAGAACATGTTAAATGTGAATGGCATTATTCAACAAACCTGATGCCCAAAATCAACAAACCTGAATCCCAAAAATGGTAAGTATTCGCTCGGATGTGCTCTGCTGTATTGGAAGTGGGCAACAAACGAAAGGGTTGAGATCACCCAGCCATTTTCTTTTTTACTTTGTTCTAGCTTTTACTCCAAGCGTAAATAAATGTGAAGTCCTCTGACATTGTTTTGTTTGCGTTTGTTGTGTGCGTTTAGGGCAGGGTCATATGAAAGGGTCTACTACAGTGATAATTTTTTTTTTTTCAGCGGAGGCTTTCGCAGCAGGATATCAAATCTTAACTACTACAAATATCTTAAATACATTTATTTGGAAATGCGAATAGATATAAACTTCAAGGGTTTTTTATCTTGTATTTTACGCACACTACATTGATTAATAATCGATCTTAAAGGCTCTAACAACATTAATTAATAATCAATCTTAAATATTCTTATCTTGGATTTTACGCTCACAACATTGATTAATAATCTCATTACAATTTCTTCATATTTCCCGTACAAAAAAATTATTTTGGAAAAAAATGGCCTCAACCTCTATTGTATGGTCAACATATTATTATTTTTTAATTGAGTTCTCAAAATAACCATTAAAAACAAAATGGCAGTCAAAAAGATGTCAAATTCAATGTACAAAACAAAAATGTCATAGTCAAAACACTGAATCTTTAAAAAAAATAGATTAGGGTTTAAATTCAACAGTCACCTATGTCCATCAAACAATTTTTATGTGACGATAATTCTCAATATTACTCTTCAAGAGACAAAGCAAAGGTAGATATTTTAGCGTCCATGAGGCTAAAAAATGGCTCATGGGATAGTAGATCCTGCCATTTTTGCTTTCTAATTTTTGTGAAAATGAACTCCCCCATTTTCTCCACATTCTCCTTGGTGAACATATGTTGTAAAAATTTGTTTGATTTAACCTAAATGGTTAGACTTTGAGGGGTTGATAACCAATGGTAGATTATTATAATCAATTAGTTTCCAAGGCTAATTGCAGCAATATCAGGAATAATCGATAAACAATGCAACCAGGTTGGCAATAAGAAGAAGTAAAAGACTTACCTGATATTTTGCACTATGTGATGATCTGAACTGACCTGATGACTGGAAAGGGCTGGAAATGGTCTTACAAGGCTTCATCTCTGAAACTGTGCTCTGAAAATCTACCTGGACCAAGGCATATGGTACGGTCCAAATCTTAACCTCGTTATGGCCCTTTATATACGTTTTGGTCATTTTAAACTATTTGGATCTAGGTCCTGTGCAATTTGGTTCTTTGTTCCTTATTTCACACTTTTTTCATTCCAACTTTGTTAAAAACCCTGATCTTTGCACATGTTCATGCAAAACAAATCCTAGCTACCCTACACAATACTCAAGCATACATTAGTCTAAAAAGTGACGAAGAATGCGAAAACGCGACAACACGAGGATCTACAGGATAACGCGAACATCAACTGAGTTACACTTCGGCAGTGTGATGACGTTCCACGAGGGAGCGAGTATCAACCATGAATGTGCATGTAAAGATTTAAAAGGGTCAAAACATCTAAATCCACCTCTCTCATTTCGCACATAGATTTGAAAAGGGGAAGGGATACAAATAGGGGTGTTGTGTAACCCCTAGTGCATGTAATCATACCTCCTCAAGTGGAGAACGGGAGTTACATTCCCAATGATGCACTAACACACTGACGCATAAGGAATATATCATAACACTTGTACACTTACACATGTGACCTCACCTAAGTGAGATGACTTGTCACGTGATGTGGAAAATGACTCACACTAACACCCCCCCTTTTCATCATAACTTAGGATGAGGCGGAAAGTCAGAGATGAGAAATGGGTCATGACAACAAAGCCTAATGGGGCACCCATGAACAACAAGGATCTCATGCAGCATAGGAAAACTCAATGGGAAAAACATCCACCATAAGAGATAGAAAAACACACTCTAACAATCTAAGAAGGATTCCACAAATGGGTCCCGATAACTGAGGAGCCTACTAAGGTACCCGTACGCCTAAGAATCAAGATGTGAATCTAAACACACTCGACCTCTTGAGGTCACGTCGGGACATACGGGAATGTGCAAGGTTGAGGGAAACGCTGAAAGGGAGCTTTAGGAGAGTCAGGGACTAAGAACAAGTGGTGTGAATTCCTATGAGCTGAGCTAACCAAGAGGGAATTGAAGGTTGTGTACGAATAGCGTAGGTTCCATATAGTTTAATTGTCTGGATTAATTTGAAAGTTAAACTACATTGAAATGTTCGTTTTAAGAAATTAAGAAAAGTAAAATTTAACTTAATTAAAAGACAAATGTGTTTTAATCTCTTAACTAACTAGATTCATTCCCGATCAATTGACCAAAAGAAATGAATAACTCAATTTACTTGCTTGAAAGTAAATTAATTAAAGAAATCTAAATAAATAAATCTAAAATCTACCTAATCTATATTTTTCAGTTTTCTGGAATTAAATAAAAGAAATCTACATAAAAAATACATCTTCTTCTAATTAAATGAAACTGTTTCTACTCTAAATAAAATTAAACTAAACAATGAAATAGTCGGATGTGGCTATTTCCCTATTGCAGATGATTTAATCTAATCTAATAAAATAAATGTTTTCCTAATTTGTAGTTGTGGATATTGTTTCTTTTGGCTCTACCTCGGAATCACGAGAAGAATGAAAAGCTTATGAGAAGTAATTCTTCCCCTAAAGCTTCCCTGGTAAAACATAAGCTTTCTTAATGAAGAAATATAAAATTAACTCACAGACACAACAACTTCTAAAACTAACTTCCCATATAAATCCACAGGGATAGGCAAGGAAACAACTTTCAACAAAAGCTTTGCTCATGTGCAAACTAAATCTGAACATTGAATGCGGTGAACTTTCTAAACAATATAACAATGAAAAATTGACAACACACTATGGCAAGAATCTCCTCTAAATTCTTCCCACGAAAATTCACAGGGATAAGCTGGGAGGAGATCCTCAACGAAAGCTTTACAAATGAAATTTACTCTAACTACTACTGTAATTGTACATTTCTAAACAAATGTATTCTAGCAGATTATAACTTAAAATCTATTTGAATAAACAAAATAAACTTCTAGGAATTTAATGACACCGCCAACCTGGAAATGTTGTATAGAGACAAATCTAATGTTGACAATGCTTTTTGATATCCCCTCATCTTCTTTTCCAATGAGTATCCAAACATGTCCAGGGAGCAGTGCTAGAAAGTGTGCAGAAAGAATGGGAGAGTGTTGAAGCTAGCTGGTTTGCAGGTAGTCTGGTAGCAATGCGAGCAAGAAAGAAACAAGGAAAATGAATTGGTTTACTTGTGTACTTCTTAACAGGATTCTGACAACATAACAGTGCAATTCTAAATCAAGAGACTCCAACCAATGCTTCGGGAAAAAGCTTGGTTTTTTATAGAAAATTGGTAGGGAAGTGGTCCAACCCACTTGGTAGCCAAGAAGTGCTACATCACACAAAGAAGGGGTAGTTAACTTACTAATTATAGTAAGTAGGAAAGGAGAAGTTGTACGCATCTACTAAGATCAAGAACAGCTGATTCAGTCAAGAAATGTGTGTGAAAAGTGAGTTTGAAGAAGGTGACACATGTTTAAAACACATTAGAAAAGTCTTCGGTAGAAGCGCACAGAACCATCGATTTGCGCAGACTGGTAGTTATGCAACCGTCATGGCGGTTACGTAACCTTCGACGCAATTCCGTAACTTAAGGCAAATAAGCTAAAAAAAGGTCTGCAAAACAACTAAGGAAAGTAAGAAAAGCTAGAAAATAAACAAGTATGCTACAAGGACATGCTGCAAGTGAGAAATTTGACTTGAACATCACTGGAATGGATAGTTTTCATCATTGGTGATTTGAACTATTTAGGCAATGTTGCACCGTGCAAAATCAGGTGCATATAGTACCCATTTCAAAAGGGCAATCTCGATGGAAGAAGAAGAGGAGAGGGGAAGAAGGAGACGAGAGGAATGCAAAAGATGTCATGGTTGGATCTGAACTCTGCAACTCTAGGAAGTATCTAAGAAGAGTGTTGATGACGTGGTCCTCGACCAATGGACTAAAGAAGAACCAACCGCACCAAACAGTGTGCCTACCCTTAAAAAGGATATAAATGGAGTACTGGAAGTCTTTCCACTCCACAAAGGAAGCTGAAGGAAACAATACAAATAACTTCGAGTCTGGTCCACGGAAATGAGACATAGGTCTAGCAAATGAGTGCACAACAACTGAAGGTAATGCCACGAGCGTAGAACTGTCAGAGTATAAAAGAGGAACATCTGTTGAAAGGATTCCTGAGTGATGTGAAGGCAATGCAACAACCCCCACAAAAAAAGGGGGATCCACGAGCAAGGTTGGATCAATGAAGATCTCTTGAAAAGTGGAAGCAATAAGAGTCCCAAAAGGGGCACTCCGAACAAAGGAGATGATGGACTCCTCTGAAACACTTGTAAGATGACGAGGAACTCCCTGTAATGCATCACAAGTAGACACTGCGAAAAGAGGACTAAGGTCTGGCAGATACTCGTTCGAAGGAGGGGGCTCAAAAAATAGAAGAGTGATGTTAGATAGATATGAATCATCACATGAAGGTGGAGGAGTGGAAAGGACCTCACACACTAGAAGTGGAAAGGAGACAAATGCAATGACTATATGAGGTTGGGAATGGAACTGCTCATTATTTGATGAGAAGGGAGGAGTGTCGACATACTCTGGAATGGTGAGAGAAGGAGGAGAGGAGTTCTCAATAGGACTCTCATCATCATAACTAGAAGCACAATCCTCGTTATTGGGGATAGAACTAAGTGAGTCTGTGTCAGCAGAACTATCATCACATGAACCAGAAGAGGAGACAACTATATCAGTAGCAACAACATCAACAATATGTTAAGGGTCTCCAAACAAGGACTAAAAGATGCTCCAGATGGTGTGGGGAGGATCTGAGTCTGCCACGAGAAGGCAGAGAGGTTTAGAGACATGTAACATCAAGTGACCAACGACATGGTCGCACGTGTCGAGACGGTCCTCAAGATGACAAGAATCAGTGGGTGCAGGAACTGACACATGTAAAAAGTGTGTAAGGCCCTCGTGAGCAAAGTAACATTCCATGGAAGCATGCCATGATGTGTAGTTCACTCTCCCAAGAAGAATTGGCGGAGGCTGTAAAGTGATCTTGTGACGCTCAAGTTTGGAAAGAGCATCCTCCATGATGCGGAAGCTAGAAGTGCAAGGTGCACGAGAAGAGGGTGTGTGGATACAAGCAAGGTGGCAAGACATTAGACTCAGTCAAGAATGCATTTGCGTGTAATCCAATACTCGAGAATAGTAATAACCCCCATGTTTGTGGCACTTTATAAGTAGTGTGTGATTACAATAGGGTGTGTTTATGTGATGTGGGATAGTTGACCACTCACCTTGCAACAGATGACCATTCATGCAAGAGTGGAGGCCACAATAAGTCTTAGGCGGAAGCAGAGGAATGATTGAAATATCCCTTTTCCGGATTTATTTTATATTCAAGATTTCCAACCAAATTTTTCACAAATAATAATCTGATTTTTATGACAGTAGTATATAGAAAAATATGACAGCAAAGTACAGTTATGGCAGCAAGGTATAAAATCATAAAATAACCAATATCTTCACTTTTATTGTAATTAAACTAACATGCAACAACATGCAAGTATCATGCATCAACATGCAATGACATGTAAGTAACATGCATCAACATGTAATGACATGCAAGTAACATGCATCAACATCCAATGACATGCATGTAACATGCATCAACATGCAATAACATGCATGCAACATACATCAACATGCAATGACATGCATCAACATGTAATGACATGCAATAACAAGAAGTTTCACTGATAAAATAAATGATCTCTCTTACTAAATATGGTTGTCTTCTCTTTCTGGACTTGAAACTGGATCAACAAGCTTCTGAAACTCTGAATCTGACAACCCGATCTGAATAAACTCCACAATAGCAAACTAGGGTTGGATCTTTCACCACCGCAGAGTGCTCTACTAGCCAGGGATAGATCTTTGACTACCGAAGCTAGGGTTCCTGCGGAAATTCACCTCCACAAGCAAGGAAAACAAACTGAAAGCTCCAACATAAGATGTCAAAATGAACCAAGATGCTTTTTCCTCCCCAAACACCACCTTTTATAACTTCTTTCCATCAAAAAAGAGCCCATAAAACCCTAATTCGACCCCCCTTGGAGATATGTCATGTTTTAATCATCACTTAAAGTGACTTTATTTCTCCTAGGCCAAAAAAAGTCCACTTAAGTGACCCCAATGAAGAAAAAGAACATTACCCTACCTTTTTCACGTAATTCATCATAAAGTACATGCATAACGCCAAAACATAACATATAAGTGAAATGTAGGTGAAAACCATACCCAACAACCATCTACGCCGCTAGCCCCTTAGGTATGACCAAGGCTAAGACGGAAAACCAGTCGCTAGACCGTGGAGGTAGGAATGGGGACATTACAACAACACCCAATCAAGCATAAAAGGGTGGAAGCACAAAAAGGGTACAACATTGCTCAGTGTGAGAGAATGTGTATCACATCACAAGAGAGAGGCTCTCTTGTCACAAGGTGGTGGTGGACGTGCTTACTAGCCTTAGGTGAAGAGAAGTACTACAATGCAGTGAGCCAGAAAAGTGGCCTGGAAAGCCCAATAACCCTATACATGGAGCCCAAAAAAAAGATGCCCTTTACAATGATGAATTCTTAATTAATTTCCCCTTAATTACCTAAACAATGTTGTAAAAGGGGAAAAACAGAAAAACCAACTCGATGAGTTGATGAGGAACTCGGTGGGTGAGTTGGCAATCTCTGCAGGGAGGAGCTCGGGTGATCTGGAGTGGGGACTAGTTCAAGTTGGCTCGACGAGTCGATTGAGTCAAAGTCCGAGTTGGGGGTTGTGAGTTATACGCCAAGTCATACAACAAATTACATGGGGGCCGGTTAGGGAAGTCACCGAGGGGGTCAATGTCAAGCTTATGTTAAGCCAGTCAGAAAGAGTCCAAGTTAAAGTCAGCAAGTGCATAAGGTGGGCTCATGGACAAATGGTCCGAGTTACTCCAACAAACGGACGTCGAATCATGTTAAATGTTTTTGAGCTAGCGAGTTGATCTGGAGGGGAGTGCAGACATGTGTAGGGCATGGAGCCAATGCCAAGGTGACTGTTTGAATGGGACAAAGGTTGAAGATTGTCAAGTCAAGAGTGAGCTGGTGTTGGTTTGTTGTGGAAGGTCGACGAGATTCACACTGGGAGCGGGCGGGTCAACGGTGAGTCAGATGGAGCGTGTAATGGTCAGGGTGCATAGGATAATGGTCAAGCAAGGTGTAATGACGTCAAGGATTCCAAAGCAAGTGCAAGGGAAACATGGTACCAATGGAGGGGTCGAAAACAAAAGCACATTTAGCGAATTATGAAGCATGAACTAGAGCATAGAGCGCAAACCGAGTGTAGGGAGCAACAGGGCTGAATGATTCCAAGGTGTCAAGGCAGGATGGACGGCGAGGGAACTCAAGAAGATTAATGCAAGGGCTACCAAACAAAATGCAGAGCTCAGGCTAAACACAACTCTTGAACCGGTTAGGATTGTCGAGCTGAATTTCTTCACAGATAACATGATTTACACCTTGTTGGTTTACACAGTAATCGACACCGGTCAAGGTAACCGGCACTGGTCAATGAACTAACACCGATCAGGGTAATCAACACCGGTCAGGGAACCGGTACCCATTTACCTATGCATGAAATTTTATATTTAACTCATGAAAATTAGATCTAAATTTGTTATAAAGTTGATCTTAAGGTTGTAAATGCATATCTAAGTTACCCTAAGTTTGTATACGCCTATATAAGCTAGGAAACTAGGGTTAGAGGATATAATTGAGTACTCCTTGGTTAAAGAGGATGAAGAATAAACAAATATGGTTACATGAAGACAGAGCTTCCATGGAGAGAAGCTAGACAGAAGGAAATAGTAGGTACATCTAATGGTGAGAAGAGGGTATTGTCTTCTATTGTATTTCCTTTGTATTGTTATTGTCTCATTGTAATGGCTTGCATAGTATGCAAAGCACATATAGTTTCTTCTTGTAGATCCACAAGTTGTTATGAGATCTTGTATTGTTAGATCCACAGGTTATTGTGATATCTTGTATTCATAGATCCATGAGATCATGTATTCATAGATATTGTGTGATCCATGTAGATCTAGATATTGTAGAGGAGGTTGTCTTCATGTTTGCACATGTTGATGCAGTGATGGAGAGACAGACTTACTTCTTGGTGCATAGTCATGGTTGCACATTGGTAGACCCATGTGAGAGGTCTTGTTTGTAGATTCACAGAGAGCTTGGTTGCAGTTCAGAGATGCAGTAGTTCCTGGTTATGTGAGATCTGCTGGTGGTTTGGAGGCACGGTTGTAGTGCACTCATGTAGATCCATTTAGAGATCTAGAAGAGGAGATACTCTTGGAGAGATACATTGTACTCTTGTGCAGAAGAGTTGGTTTGTACTCTTGTTCATTATTATATATATGAGATCTCTATCTTTGGTGGATGTAGCCCACATTGGGTGAACCACGGTACATGTTGTGTTATGTGTGTGTACTTTGTTTTGATTTGGATTGTTCTAGTTTAGACTTCCACTGTTGTAGATTTTGGGGAATTGTTTAGATAATGTGTGCATGATTGGGTTTGTTATTGAATCATAACACTATTCTGCATTCTCGAATTCCCAACAACTGGTATCAGAGCTTGGTTATTTCAGAGCAAGGTTTTTCTTCATTATTTTGTTAGTGGTTTATTGACAGGTGTATGAGAGCAAGGTTTGTTTTTCCTGATGTGAAAATCGCAAGAAGCTATTTAAATCTCAAGTGGAAGCTAGAAATGTGAGGTTACTGGAGAATACAATGACTAACTTCGATTAGGTGGCAATCGATGTCGGCAGCGTGACCGTGGTCGGTTACAAGGTAATCATGGTTGGTTAAAGGCTGACCTTGGTCAGTTACTGAGCAACCTGGTTTTAAACAGAAAATCACAAATCTAAAGAATTGAGAAGATGCATGGAATGTATCTTGTTTGTTAAGGTGTCCTTGATTCATGGAGGCACAAACATGTTGGTCAGATTACAGATCTGGGTTATAGAGGTATGGTTTTATCTTGGTATTGCAGTGCTTGTATGTTTTGGATGCACATGCATCGTTTGTGATTATAGATTTGAGTATGAGATAGAGGAGCAGTTATGCATCCATGGTGCAGTCAAATGCACGAGCATCGTTAGAGAGGCAGTAGCACAGAACGAAGACGAGGCTTAAGTTAGAGAAGCATTTACTTCAGTTGAAGATGTGGTTGAGTATCTTGGTGCTAGTAAGGTGATGTATTTCATCTTGGTACAATTTATTTGCTTGTATTGTTGTTGTTAAGTTTTTTGTACGATATTTGGGTGCTTCTTGAAATGACTGGCTCAGCACAACTACCGGTTTTGGTCAGAGTAAGCACCTGGTCTAATGTTCTATGCCAATTTGTGGTGTTGTGTTCATTCCAGTAGCACCGACGTCGGTCAAGGAACTGACATCAGTCACAGAGGCAAACCGGTAGTGGTCAGGAGACCATGGTCGGTCTCTGTGAAAGTGAGTTTGCACAGGGTTTTTTGCAGCAGAAGAGGGCATGGATGGTTCAGTGTCCTATTTTGGAGGATCAAGTTTCTTGCACAGAGTGTACAGGAAAAAAAGGATTAGATCACTTCAATGTTTGAATAAAAAAGAGGACATAGTTGGCTTAGGAGTCCAGTGAGACTTGGGTCAGTTCAGGTATCTCTATATGGTTCATGTTTTATTTCTTTTGTTTGAAGCAACTTGTATTATGTTTGGATTGTGTGCACAAGTAAAATATGCACCATGGATATTTGGTGAGTTTGACTTTTATTTCCGGGATGTGTTGGAATCTTGAGGACAAGGGTATCTAGTCTAAGGATGAGATCCTCAATGAAAAGTCATGTTTAGACACAGTTGCAGGTAATGAAAGATGTTGAGTACACATGGATGAAAAGAAGGTGATTTAGCCTACTTCACAAGAAGTACAAACTTCTCTAATGTAGAAGTATTCTTTGTTAAGAAGGGAATCAATTTATATTTTCTTTCAGTTGTTTTATTTCTCATCGACGTATTTAGCTATTGAGCTTGGCAGTTAGAGTAGTGCAGGGGAGTTCATGTTGAGTGGGAGCAAGCCATGGTTGTTGGAATTGTAGGTTAGACACATATGCACCTTTGGAGTGAGAGGAGAATGCTACTATTCAGAGTGGCATGAGGCACAAGTTGTTTTTCACGACTTTGCAGGCATTTTGAGTTTATTACATGGTGATTTTCTAGGTATTTTATGGGATTTGATGGTTATTCAGCATGATGTGAAATCACAGCATGAGTTATGTATCTACTTTTCTAGTTTTATTTGGTGTGGTGCCTGGATATCCTTATGGGATGATCAGTTGATGGTTGTTCACTCCTAATCTGGGTTCCAAGACCAAGAGAGAGAGAAGTAGAGAGAGAGAGTTTGAAGGGTAGGAAGAAGGAAAAGCATGAAAATAAAGTTTGTTACAGGTTATCAGTGTGAGAGAGGCAGCAATGGAGAGGATGGACAAAATGTGTATATTTACCCCCTATCTTATTGATGTTGCCCTTGTTTGAGAAAAGGATTTCATCTTGGATGGTTGCCATGCAGGGAGTATGTTTGATGACATGCTTTTATATTTATAGATTGGTATTTGCACTAGTTATTAGTATAAAATATTCATGGTTTTAGTATGGTTGTTTGTTGTTGACATTGATGAGCACAGATCGATTCGATATTTGGCTTTGGAGTTAGTTTCCTCCATTTTACACCTAACTTGGAGCTTCTAGGAGAGCCTATTGATATGGATGGATGTATATGGTGAGTTTATACGTGTGGATAGATTTTGTTTTGTGAGTCTATGATGATGCAAATATTTGTTTTACACACGGATTCCTATGAGCATGGTTTAGATGCGTATGAGCATGGTTTATATGCCTTGAGCATGAGTAGGGGATGTTTGTATTTCCTCTTGTTACTATGTTACTCCCCCTGATAGATATGTTGGAGAAGCTATAGATGGTTGTCTTGGATATGCAAGTTGTTTATGTTTTGAGGGTTGGATTTATAGATTGCAAGTGTTTGGATTCTTTGAGTTATGTAGGTGTTGTGGATGAGATCATCCACTTGGTTGCATGTAGAACTCATTTGGGAGTTATCTTGACCCAGGATCTTGTTTTTTTAGAGTTAAGGGTGTAGAAAATAAAATCTTATTCTAGTTTGACTTGTCTTTGGTCAGTTGCATTGGTCACAGGTTTGACATGGAGACATGGATAGATGGTTAGAGAACATGGTTATTTGATGGCTATGGTTGCATGGATAGAAGCATAGGATACTTTGGCTTTGTTTAGAGTGGGAGCTCTTGTAGGTGTGTTAGTCATGGTGGTTTGGTTGCATTTTTCGAGAGGCTTGGTGTTATGATTTTAGTGGGAGCTTGATGTATGGATAGCTTGTTACTATCACGGATTGAGTAGTAGCTTCGTGCAGGTATATGGTAAGTCATGGATTTTTATCTTCTTGGTTTTAGAAGATGGGATTAATCTTCCTTGATTACTTGAGAGATCTTGTTTACTGACGCTAAAGAATAGTCTGGTCTTCATGGTATGTAGAGGACATGTGATGTATAGGTACATATGTACAAAGGTTCAAAATTTATCTCCAAGTGGGAGATTGTTAGGATTGTGGAGCTGAATTGCTTCACAATGAGCATTCGTGCATTTACATGGTTTGTTGGGTTTACACAGTAACCTTCAGAATAATTACTTGCAGATGAACCGCCATCAAATATTAGTTGGTCTTCAATATGTAACCGCCATTGGTACAGGTACAGAGGAACAATTTATCGTGGGACATTGTTGGTCAGCTAAAGCTTCAGCAGAACCATGATTTACATCGGTCAGGGAACCGACATCGGTTACCTATGCGTGAAAGTTTATATTTAACTCATGGGAATTAGATCTAACTTTGTTATAAAGTTGATCTAAAGGTTGTAAATGCATATCTAAGTTCCTAAGTTTGTATATGCCTATATAAGCTAGGAAACTAGGGTTAGAGGATATAATTGAGTAATCCTTGGTTAAAGAGGATGAAGAAGAAGAAGAAGAAGAAAAAATGGTTACATGAGGACAAAGCTTCCATGGAGAGAAGTTGGGCAGAAGGAAATAACAGGTACATCTAATGGTGAGAAGAGGGTATTGTCTTCTACTGTATTTCCTTTGTATTGTTATTGTCTCATTGTAATGGCTTTCATAGTATGCAAAGCACATAGATTTTCTTCTTGTAGATCCACATGTTGGTGAGATATTGTATTGTAGATCCATGAGATCATATTGTTGTTGATCCATGATCTAGCTTGTATTGTTAGATCCATAGGTTATTGTGAGATCTTGTATTCATAGATCCATGAGATCATGTTGTATTGTTGATCCATGTAGATCTAGATATTGTAGAGGAGGTTGTCTTCATGTTTGCATAGTGGCAGATGCAGAGATGGAGGAGAGACTTACTTCTTGGTGCACAGTTATGGTTGCACATTGGTAGACCCATGTGAGAGGTCTTGTTTGTAGATTCACAGAGAGCTTGGTTGCACAGTGGGAGATGCAGTAGTTCCTGGTTATGTGAGATCTTGCTGGTGGTGTTTGGAGGAACAGTTTTAGTGCACTCATGTAGATCCATTTAGAGATCTGGAAGAGGAGATACTCTTGGAGAGATACAATGTACTCTTGTGTAGAAGAGTTGGTTTGTACTCTTGTTCATTATTATATATATGAGATCTCTATCTTTGGTGGACGTAGCCCACATTGGGTGAACCACGGTACATGTTGTGTTATGTGTGTGTACTTTGTTTTGATTTGGATTTATCTAGTTTACACTTCCACTGCTGTAGATTTTGGGGAATTGTTTAGATCTTGTGTGCTTGATTGCATTTGTTATTAAATCATAGCACTATTCCATAGTCCTTAATTCCCAACAATTGGTATTAGAGCTTGGTTATTTGGATTTTTTTTCAAAGCAAGGGTTTGCTTCATGGGTTTTTTAGTGGTTTACTGACTGGTGTATGAGAGCAGGGTTTGTTTTTCCTGATGTGAAAATCATAGGAAGATATTTAAATCTCAAGTGGAAGCTAAAAATGTGAGGTTTCTGGAGAATACAGTGACCGACATCGGTTAGGTGGTAACCATGGCATCAGTAGGGTGACTGTGGTCGGTTACTGTGGTTGGTTATAGGGTGACCAAATTTTAAACAGAAAATCACAGATCTGAAGAAATTGATAAGATGCATGGAATGTATCTTGTTTGTTGAGGTGTCCCTGGTTCTTGGAGGCACAAGTCATGTTGGTCAGATTACAGATCTGGGTTATAGAGGTATGGTTTTATCTCTGGTATTATAGTGCTTGTATATGTTTTGGACTGCACATGAATGGTTTGGGATTGTAGATCTGAGTATGAGATAGAGGAGTAGTTATGCATCCTTTGGTGGTTAGATGCATGGGCTTCGTTAGAGAACTAGAATATTAGTAGCACAGAATGAAGACATGGCTTTTATCAGAGAAGCATGTACTTCAGTTGAAGATGAGGTTTAGTATATTAGTGTTGGTAAGGTGATGTATTTCATCTTGGTGTAATTTATTTACATGTATTATTGTTGTTAAGTTTTTTGTACAAGATTTGGGTGCTTCTTGAAATGACTGGCTCAACACAGCTATCAAATTTGGTCATAGTAGGCACCTGGTTTGGTGTACTATGTATTTTGTGGCGTTGTGTTTGTTCTAGTAGCACATTGATGTCAGTTAGGGAACCAGATGTCGGTCACAGAGGAACCGTGGTATTGGTCAGAGACTGAGGTCGGTCTCTATGGCAGTGAATTTGTACTAGGGTTTTTTGTAGCAAGAGAGGGCATGGATGGTTTAGTGTCCTGTTTTAGAGGATCAGTTTCTTGCACAAAGTGTACATGGCAGAGACAATGTAGATCAATTCAATGTTTGAATCAGAAAGAGGATGAAGTTGGCTCGGTTAGTCCAGTGAGACTTTGAGTTAGGTATCTCTATATGATTCATGTTTTATTTATTTCATTTTGAAGCAACTGGTATTATGTTTGGATTGTGTGCACAAGTAAAAATTTGCACCATGGATATTTGGTGTGTTTGACTTTTATTTATGGGATGTGTTGGAATCTTGAGGACAAGGATATCTAGTCTAAGGATGAGATCCTCAATGAAAAGTCATGTTTAGACACACAGTTTCAAGTAAAAGAGATGTTAGTACACACGGATGAAAAGAAGGTGATTCACCTACTTCACAAGAAGTACAAACTTCTGTGACATAGAAGTATTCTTTGTTAATGAGGGATTCAAGTTTATATTTCTTTCATGTGGTTTTATTTCTCACTAATATATATATTGGATCTTTTGAGCTTGTTATTAGAGGCAGTGTAGGGGAGTTCATGTTAAGTGGGAACAAGCCATGGTTGTTGGCATTGTAGGTTGGACACATATGCACGTGCAAAGTGAGAGGAGTATGTTACTATTTAGAGTATCATGAGGCACAAGTTGTTTTGAGGAAAGTCATGGTTTCGCAGGTATTTTGAGTTTATTACATGATGATGTCACTTCTATTTTATTTTGTGGTTCTTGGATATCCTTATGGGATGGAAGTTGATGGTTGATTCAACTAGGTGAAGATGAGAAAGCAATATTTTAGATGTTTGAAGGGTTGAAAAAGGAAAATCTGGCATTGTTTTTTATTTGTAAGCATGTATAGTGACAGGTCTGCCATGGTTTGTCAAGTTATAGTGTGACAAAAATGTATATTTACCATTTATTGATGTTGCCCTTGTTTGTCTTTCATCTTGGATGGTTGTGCAGAGTATGTTGATGACATGTTTTGTTGTATTTGCACTATTTATTAGTAGCATGGTTTAGCATGGTTTTTTGTTGTTGACATTGATGAGCACGTGATTCATATTTGGCTTTGGAGTTAGTCTTTGGTAGACTTAAATCTTCTTGAGAGCCTGGAAATATCGATGGATGTACATGGTAAGTTTTGTAAATGTAGATAGATTTTGTTTTGTGAGTCTATGATGATGCAGATATTTGTTTTGCACATGAATGCCTATGATCATGGTTTACATGCGTATGCGCATGGTTTAGATGCCTTGAGCATGAGTAGGGGATGTTTGTATTTCCTCTTGTTACTATGTTACTCCATGATAGATATGTTTTCTACAGATGGTTGTCTTGGACATGCAAGTTGTTTATACAGGGTTAGATTTGTAGATTGCAGTGTTTGGATTATTTGAGTTATGCAGGTGTTATGGATTGATCATCCACTGGTTGCATGTAGAACTCATTTGGGTTGTCTTACCCAAGATCTTTTTTATTGCTTACGCTTATTCCAGTTTGACTTGTCTTTGGTTAGTTGCATTGGTAGTTGTATGGAGACATGGATAGATGGTTGGAGAACATGGTTGGATGGCTATGGTTGCAATATAATCTCAGTACTTCAGTTCGAGTGGGAGCTCTTGCAGGTATGTTAGTCATGGTGGATTGATTGAATGAGAGGCTTGGTGTTATGATTCAGTGGGAGCTTGATGTATGGATAGCTCGTGTATCACAGATCAACAGTAGCTTCGTGCAGGTATATGATAAGTCTTGGTTTTTTATCTTCTTGGTTTTAGAAGATGTTTAATCTTCTTGATTACTTGAGAAAGTTTTTGAAGTAAAGAATAGATGGTCTTCATGGTATGTAGAGGACGGTGATGTACAGGTACAGGTACAAGTTCAATTTATCTCCAAGTGGGAGATTGTTAGGATTGTGGAGCTGAATTGCTTCAAAAAGGATGCATTTGATGATGGTTTACACAGTAACTTGTCGGTTGGTTAACCAACGTCAACCACACCAGTCAGGGGAACCACCACATCAATTAGGGAACTAACATTGGTCAGCATTAGGGAACTGACACCAGTTACCTGTGCATGAAATTTTATATTTAACTCATGGGAATTAGATCTAAATTTAATTATAAAGGTTGATCTAAAGGTTGTAAATGCATAGGTAAGGTGCCCCAAGTTTGTATATGCTATATAAGCATGAAAGATAGGGTTAGAAGGATATAATTTAGAGTAATCATTGGTTGAGAGGATGAAGAAGAAGAAAAAATAAGAACAAGGTTACATGAAGATAGAGTTTCCATGGAGAGAAGTGGGATAAAAGGAAATAACAGGTACATATGAATGGTGAGAAGAGTGTAATGTCTTCTACTGTATTTCCTTTGTATTGTTATTGTCTCATTGTAATGGTTTGCATAGTATGCAAAGCACATATATTTTCTTCTTGTAGATCCACATGTTGGTGAGATCTTGTATTGTAGATTCTTCTTGTAGATCCATAGGTTGTTGTGAGATCTTGTATTGTTGTTCCATGTATATCTAGATCTTGTACAGGTTATTGTGAGATCTTGTATTCATAGATCCATGAGATCATGTTGTATTGTTGATCCATGTAGATCTAGATATTTTAGAGGAGGTTGTATTCATGTTTGCATAGTGTTGATGCAAAGATGGAGAGAAAGACTTACTTTTTGGTGCAAAGTCATGTTTGCACATTGGTAGACCCATATGAAGAGGTCTTGTTTGCAGATCCACAGGAGAGCTTGGTTTCACAATTTAGAGATGCAGTAGTTCCTGATATGTGAGATATGATGGCGGTTTGGAGGCATGGTTGTTGTGCACTCATGTATATTTTTTTAGAGATCTAGAGGAGGATATACTCTTGGAGATATGTATTTTACTCTTGTGGGAAGAGTTGGCTTGTAATCTTGTTCATTATTATATATATATATGAGATCTCTATCTTTGGTGGGTGTAGTGCATATTGGGTGAACCACAGTACATGTTGTGTTGTGTGTGTGTAATTTATTTTGATTTGGATTTATCTAGTTTATACTTCCACTGCTGTATATTTTGGGGAATTTTTTAGATCTTGTGTGCATGATTGGGTTTATTATTGAATCATAACACTATTCCTCAGTCCCGAATTCCCAACAAAACCATGTAGAGCTAACAACGTGAGGCAAACAAATGTCAATGCAACAGAGGTGGAGGACAACACATGCGGTCAAATCCTGCAAAAAACAAATGCAATAGCCAATATGAGCAAGTCGAGTCAAACAATGCAAAGCGAGTTGGAGGTAAGGTAGATGACGAGCTGGGGGAGCCAACTTGGTTCCTTTCTCAATGAGTTGGGGTTGAGTTAGGCCCAAAAAACCATCTTCTACAAGCCCTTAAAAGTTCAAAACTAGTACTTAAAAACTCGGATTTAAACCTCAAACTGCAACCTGAGACTGTAATAGACCTCCAAAATAATATACAAACCCTAGAAAATACAAGCACACGATCCAAACACCACAAAAAAACCTAAATCAATACAAGTAGAGCACAAATGAAATATACATTAGGACCTTTGCACATGAAATCTAAAAATCATGAACGAAGTGGAAGAGGGTAACAATATATAGTGAGTAACACGGATCCTAACAACATGCACTCTAATATCATGACAAAGAATGTAAAAACTTGACAACACGAGGATATGTAGGATAACGTTGTTGCACTCTGACAGCGTGAGGAGGTTCATGAGGGAGAAAAAATCAACCATAAATGTGCATACAAAGCTTCCAAAGGTTTAAAACATCTTTATCCACATCTCTCATTCCACACATAGATTTGAAAAAGAGATGGGGTACAAATAGGGGTGTTGTGTAACCCCCAATGCATGTAATCATACCTCCTCAAGTGGAGAAGGGGAGTTACATTCCTAAAATGGAAGTAACTCCCATATGGCGCACTAATGCATAATGATGCGTAAGGAATCTAAAGATGACCCTGTGACACCTAGACTTGTGACCTCACCTAAGTGAAATGACTCGCCACATGATGTGGAAAATGACTCACACCAATAAAAAGAAATGCATATGCTTGAGTCAGATTGAACTCGGCGGTCACCCCATTGTGATTACACCAAGCGTTGCACTACATTTCAAACTCTGTATAGTTCTGGTATGTGTGTGTGTGTGATTGCAATTCTGTCTTGTTGAAGCTAGGTTTTCCCTTGTGCACATCTCACCAAATAGTGGGCTACACTACTTTTCCCCCAAGGCATATGTGATATGGAATTCAAAAGTTATGCCCCCCATATGTCGTGATAATGTAGTCCTTAGCCTATTTTTGTTCTCAAAAGATGATAATATATAGTAATAGTTGCCTCCTTTGATTCTCTTAATAAGTTAATTATATATATGAGTTTATTTGCTCAAATTTTGACATTAGTGACACAAAAGGTGGACCCATAAGTAGAAAATTCAAATAAGGAAAGAGTGATGAATAAGCCCGATGCAAAAGATTTAGAAGAAAACAAGTTGGGACCCAAGGCATATGGAATAAGCCATAGCGTATGGGCGTTATGGCCCATTTTGTGCAATTTGGTCCTGAAAGTACAAAAAACTAAACAATCAAAGAATGATGGAAGGGATCCCTTTGGCACAATCAAAATGAGAGAAATAAATATAGAAAACCATGAGGAGTCACAATCAAATAAATCAAAAGCAATAGAAAACAAGGACTTGTGTCACTAGTGTCTAATCTTATTGCTCATAAATCATATATATAATAACATACTAAAAGTGCAATGTAATAGTAATAAGTGCATATTTAAGTGTATACATTTGCCCCCCCTTCATGCTATTGAATGAAAATTTTCTAGTATAAAGGAGATAAGAAAAACATACATGTGGAGAGCCAAAGAAAATGTCACCATAAGCGTGTCGAAAGAGAAATTATGACACAGTGTAACATGGATTATCATTTTGGTTAACACAAAGTCAAAGGAAAACTAAATACATAATCATGGGAGAGTTGTTTTTGTGGAGACTTGGGATATTTAGAGCCGTGGAGTTTGTAAGTGGATCGAGAGTGATCAGTTCCTAATCCATTGTGTGCTCGTTAAGGGATTCAAGCGTCCTACCGCCAAAGGAAGAGTGTTAAGAGGGTGGTCTATTTTTCCCCCACTATAATGCTTCCCAAATTAAGGCCCCACCATTGTAGACAAAGTTAGGCCAAATGTTTATTGAAAACCCTTGCAAAATTGAAAAGATAACAACATCTCATTGCCCTCGTTGTGCATTGTATGGGTATGGATTATAGGTTGGGATTTTGAAAAAGAAAGATTCTATGTATCGATTCCCCCCCACTTTAGGTCATCTAAGGGTAAATTTTGCAATGTTTGATTAGAATTTGAGATTTATGTCATGATTGAATTGTGTTGAGTATTAATATTTGGTTGAATTGGTGGTTATTGAATTGATTTTTTTTCCAATTGCTCGATTGAATTGGTGGGTTAGTCATGTGTGACTACTTGAATATTTTCCCCACCCTTTCAGTGAGAGGGTGAGATGTGAAGCATCAAACAATTAAGTTGAAAGGAAAAAGAGAGTAAGTGTGTAGTGTGATAATCGTAGTAAGATATTTGATATAATAGATAGTACTAGGTACATATGGGATGTTCCAAATTAAAATGATTGAAAGATTGGAGATATGTGTAGAATTGATTACGTAGTGTGGTAGATGTTGATAATATGATTATAACATTGATGATGGCGCCAAAAAGTGAGTAACCGGACTCAAGATATGGGTCATAGAGTGATAGCCTATTAGATGGCTAGTATGTAACTACAAATAGCAAGGTTTTTGTAAGGACCCTAGATTTATTGTATATAGTAACTAGTAAAAGGTGAATAGTAATTGACATTTGTTATTACAATCGATTGCATTAGAGAGCTCTAGGTTGCGATCACGTTATATGTGAGAGATGCGATCCTGACCAGGTTTGAGAGAGTTGTGGAGGTCATTTAGGCCTAGATGACAGATGGGTTGGTAAGTAACATGTTTTGACACTGATATAGTTAGTAAAATATAATTTATATTAAATTTTGTGAAATTTCAGTTTTTTTGATTTATGTACATTTTGGGCCAAGACGGGGTTATAGTATTATACGGTGTTATACGGTATGGGTTGAAACCATACGCTATGGTCATATGGCTCATATGGTTTGGTCCATGAGACTACAATTTTGTTGTTTTGAATTTTGCATAAGTTTTTCTGATACGAGGGACTAATACATGTTTTATTGGCTTATTGTTTATAAATGTTCATGCTCAGGTGTTCCATGGGGGCCGACATGTGAGTACTCTAGCATCATTGGGCCTAGATGATGTAGGTGGGATATTTTTGACAAAGTAGGCCTGTGACACGTGGTGAGATTGGGGGAGTTTCCCCCCAATATGTATATGATTACAACTTTTTGTGATAGATGTTGTGTCGATATTTGTACATTCGAGTTCCTAACGTGGGAGATGACAATGACTCTGGAGGATGTGTATCACATCATATGATTAGTGATTATGGGGGAGAGGGTACATGTGCCACAACATATGAGGGATTCTATGAGATTTCAGACAAGCGGACAAGGTAGGAAAATGTCTAATGTGCACCTATATGAGATTGTGACAATGACAGTTTTGTAAGCTCCCTCAGTTACTTGTATTTCATGTCTAAATTTAATAGATTGATGTATGAAGGGTATAAATTTTGTTTGATGTATCAAAGGTTTCCCATATAACACATTATATGCCTCATTACCAACAATATGTCAAACAAGTTTAAAACCTTTGTTAGACCTACTTGAATAAGTAAGAAACTACAATTAAGAGGTTCTTTTCTTATGCTGTGATAATCTTTGATAACTATTATTATGCCGAAGGCGTTCCCCCTATGGTAAAGGACCTCCGGACGTTTCTGCGACTGTATTAAAGTTGACGGTTTGACGGCCGTCTGGATGTTTTCGCATTTTTAACAGTTTTTTTTACCTGCGTTACAGCTGAAATGATAAAGATTAGTGTTTGTCTGCAGATGCCACCAGATTTTTAAATACGAGTTGCCCCCCATGCCCCTTGATGGAAAGTTGCTCATTACAGACAATGGAAGAATGCAAGTGTTGAGGATTCCTCCAAATGCGAGATAAATGTCGATGCTGCAAGGCGGGCTCCTAGCTCATGAAGATTGCTCTCAGTTATGTTGGCTGTGCGGAGCTGGGTCGATTCCAGGAGGCTGCTTTGCAGTTTCTAGGAATGTTGACGGTGCAGGTTCTCTCTTTGCTACACATTGTGCTGTGCTAGATTGAATTTCAAGGCACTCAAAACCCTTCAATGCCTTTATTTTTTTCTTTTTGAAACTTTGTTACCATTTAATTTAAAAATCCTTTGTAAACTTTTATTTCTTACTGCTATTGATTTTTATGACCATTAAGAAAATATGTTTGATCATCATGAAATAGATCCCTTTAAAGAAGCATTTCATTTAGTTTTGAAAGTGAGGTTGATACCGATGCCAAGTTGGCTATTTGAAGAACTACCAAATGTTTAATTTCAAACATTGAAAAATTATACTTTCATCAAGTTTTGCCACTGGTCAAAACCAATATTATACCCATATACAGTATTTAAAAGGATAAATTATTCTTTCATTATTTACAAGAATGGTAGACCGGTTTTATGTAACCCCTTTGTGAACGAATCGGCTTCTTATTCCCCATTGATATTGAAGTGATTCTATGTTTTGACCACGGAAATGCCAATTTCATTAGGTACGAGTAAGCTTGAATTGAACTAATACTTAAATTAATTTATCTATTAGTTGAACAAAAACTTCAAATTAAACATTAAACCGATCATCTCATTTCAGATAGCAATCAACTTACTCAAATAAAATTAAAGGACTTCATCATGTCACCTATAAAATATACTCACATATGAAGTTGAAAATGTGTTGTTAAGATAACATGTACATCAAGCACTGGGGCTGCAACATTGCTTTTGCATAAAGTTAAATTGTAATATATAGGTTTCTTACCCAATAAAGGATTACCAATACTCATTTTCATTACATCATGAAATGTATTCCATCTTTATTTCAGGCTATCCTCATGCTGTAGTTTGCCATCAAGTTCAATATGAATTGCAAGAATACGAATAATTCCCTCAACTTCTACCAAGCCCAGGTTGCCCATGCTTTATCTTACACCTGCCATATGATTCATATCATATCTTAAAACAACATGACACTCATCCCTTTCAAATCTTCGTAGCCTTTTACTGGTTTCTTATATACAAAGTTTATTTCAATTCAAGTTCAGTAGATAGGTATTTTGAAGGAGTATCATGGACTTCTACAAAAAGATGGATTATGCATAGGCAGGATAGATTTTGTTAATTTCAGTATAGAAATATTACATAATAATTTGGTTAAGAAGATATCATGTCATCCCAAAATATCTACAATAATAGTATACAGGAGATGGGCTGGTTTGCTGGGCAAAGTATTACATTAGTCCTATCTAGTAACAACCCTGGCTTACACCTACGATTGAAAAATTAAGCAGGCAGATCAGAACATGTCAGCCAATTCATATATACCTATAACTTCACATAAGCACCTAATCAATAAAGACCAATAGTCACACAACAATATCCAACAAGTACATATTGACTTATGAACAAAAATCCCAAATGGGTGTTGCTCTTTTTTGGTCACCAGATCTGATGATGCTGACTGAAAACAGAATGTGAATAGTAATACTCACCAAATTCTTTAGATCACAAGAGAGAGTATCATTGATCAGATATGTGGCTGACTATCTCATGTAAAATTCAAAAGCAACTTTACATATGAAACACCAAGTTGCCAACTAGTGCTTGAGGAAAGTATCATCTCTTCATTTCAAACTTGTTACAAATTCGTACATATACAATTGCAAATCTTATATCATGAAGGTTTTGCGGACTATTTTATTTAACTTAACATGAATACATGAAGGCTTTCGTGCATGTGCAGATTTTATATCATGAGTGGTATCGTTTTGTGGCCAATTTTTTTCGCTCTAAACATGAATACATTTGATACCATTTTGGATAGTTAATTACTTTTGTAGTTGATGTGGTTTGTATTTATTTCAGGGTAATTGTGTTAGTTTTGCAATCGCATGTGTACAATGCAATGTGAATGCCAAATGGTAAATGTTATTTGATTTAGAAGGATAATTTTTTCTTTTGTAGTTGATGTTGTTTGTAAAATGATTTCAGAAACAAAGATATTGTATTAGTTTTTCCGGAATTTAGTGGCCATGCATTCAACCTAGAATACATTGAGAACAAGTATTTATATCTTATTTCAACTCAAACATATATAAATGAGCTCCATACATTTGCAAGATCTTATATCTGAGGCCGGCTGTTATTGTGCGTTACTCCATTTTATTTGAACTAAAGGGTCTTCTATACTACGCCAAAGTATGCAACTCATGGTCAATTGACATATAAGGTGGATGTGTACAGCTATGGCATGCTGGTTCTAGAGATTGTGAGCAACAGAAAGGTCAGGGATCCTAAACTTCCACCCGAGATGGAGCTCCTTCTACAATGGGTAAGACTCAAAACTTCATTTAAGATCTTTCTTGGATTACTTGTTTTGAGGGGAATCTTGAAGAATCCTTTGTGTTTATGTACAGGCATGGAGTTTACACGAGAAAAATGAGGCATTTGAGCTGGTAGACAGAAGAATTTCAAAAGGAGAATCTGAAATTGATAAGGAAGAGATAGTAAGGGTAATCCACATTGCTCATCTGTGCACACAAAGCGCTCCAGAGACGAGACCATCAATGCTCGAATGTTGTGTCGATGTTAACTAGCAGTACATAGATTTTGGTTCAGCCCACTCCACCACCTTTTATTGATTTTGGCTTCAATCTGGACTCCATTGATATCAGGTGGATGGATTCTTCGATGGTTGCATCAACGGAACCCCCCTTTCCGTTTCTCTTGAGGCGCGTTAGGGGAAAAGTGGTTTTACATATTATTCTCACAGGACATTTAGCGCATGGTTTTAGTAATTTTATGGAGGCATCACTTTATGCATGCATTATTAAGTAGACATAACACATAACATGCCAAACGTGCATCACACCCAAATAGCCTCCGCATAATTCTCATCCATTATCCGTAATCCAACACTGCCAACTCACCCCTGCCCCTGTAAATTGGTTGCATATTATTTCACGATGTCCACACCCTCACCGTACTCCACCTCATCCGTCACTTTCATCCCACTCACTACACCTTTCTGAAGCTGTATGAAGGAGTTCCTCCTTTCCAGTTGTTTCGCCCAATATGTTAAATTTGATGGTCGTTTGAACGCTTTTAAACATGATTACATTTCTTCTTGGCAAACCTTTTTTCGTAATCTGCTCTACAACGAGTTTAATGTCATTTATGGTAGTGAAAACGGTGGTCTCATGATAGTTGGCTGCAGGGACACTATGGAATTTACAGAAGTCATTATAAGCCCGAAAAAGAGGCAAACCTCCGTGAGCCTTTTGACACTATTACGACTTCTGAGATAAAATTTAAACATTTTAGACAAATTTTCAATCAAAGTCACATAAAATTCAAACATTTCAGACGTATTTTCAATCAAAGCCATGGTAGTGGATCATTGGAAGGTTATTTGTCAGAGGTGTCCATTGTCTACCAGTTCTCATGTCCTCCATCACACAATGCGGTGTCATGCGAATTATTTGACTAAATGCCTGAAACAAATGTGACCTCATGAACTTCATTTATCATAAGAGATGAAAAAAATGGTTGTGTTCGAAAGGCCTTCACATCTTTCTGAAAAATGCAATCGGCAAGGTTACATGCGGACTCCACAATATTTTCTAACATCCTCCCAACTTCTGCTAGAATGGGAGATTTAGAACTGGGCACCCGCCGTGTTTGATGAAATGCCTCCTTTTCACTAGCCATATTCAGTAGTTTTAAAATACAATCATAAAACAATTAAGAAATTTTGTTTCCCAACCTAATGGTAAAAGAAAGCTTGTGTGAAACCTATCAAGTGATAATAGCACCAGTTACTTATCAATATTTTGATGGGAAACATTCATGTCTATACAATAAATGGAGCAAAGTCACTTCTTTTATAGTTCTATGTAATTGTATGAGTTTCTCTTTTTATTTCAATGCAGTAACCAACTTATTGGTCTTGGTGTTTGAATAATCCTTTGTTTCCTAATACTTCATTAGCAAATATGAAGAACTGTTCTCAGCAAGTGTCCATGATATTTTTCAATGTTTTCTTCAAAATCAAGGCTTATCTTTCAAAAACAACTAGATTCAATTATGATGGTAGTGTGCTAATTTGTAAGGGCGGATTTCATAAGCACCCAAGAACTAATTTGTTCTCTATTGCATCTAAGAGGACTCCTCCATTTTCCAGATTCTTAGAAAATATCTAACAACTTGTTAACAACAGGCTCACCTTCACTTCCCATTGCCTACCAGTACCCCTTGTAGAAATATTTTTTTACTACACCTCTTTTGGTTTATTTGGGTACTAACCTTGTTGATGATCATATACCCTTCCTTACATACATTTCCCTCATTATATATTGAGCTTCATGGATTGTAGATACAAGGCTCAATGTATCAGAACATATAACATCAAACTGCACACAGGTCATGAACCTCTTCTTTCGGTACTTGAGTTCTATATCTCAGACTACCATTTGTGTAAACTATTGTTTCTAACATGGCATTGTTGTATTAGTAAGTCTTAAAGATGTTTACATAACTTTCCTCTTGTGAGTAATTGATCTCAAGTAACAAAATCTCCTTGTAGCTATGGTATATGCAAAGTGTTTATTCCTTTGTAAAAGATTGGGTGTTGAATTATCCTGCAAATGCATTGTCTTGATTAGTCTGTTTCTTGCTGAAAAAAATCATTGTTATGAGAACCTTCTACACAGTGACCCCTGATGAATTTTTATTTTAAAACTCAAGTTCACTACTGGGCTCATCTACTTATTTACAATAATCTGGGGAAAGAATAGTGCCATATTTTCCATCCACTTGCCCTTTCCTTGTGTTTAGGCCATGTTTCCTTGTCGTTAGATGTACAAAATGTTATCTAAATCTTTAGAGTTCGTTGTGTTCCCAAGGATGAAGAACTTGGAATAGTATTCTATTGAGTGTGAATGATATTCTGGATCACAATTTTAAAGAGACTAGGCCCTCCAAAGGAATTCATCACTCTGGTTGAGCTTGGATTGTTTTGTCATAATTGAAGTAGTAAGCCCTATTTAGGTTAAACCATCAGCATGTTAACTCGTAAAATACAATACTCATTTATATTCATTTCTATCCACCCCTCAGTACTTTTCTATATTTTTTTGTAATTGTAAATATTCAAGGTTTGAACACTTTCACTCAATTGTATCTAGAGAAAAATCGTACAAGCCAAACTATTTCTTATAATTTTGTCTATTCTTCATTATTTCTTTTGTTTCTTTGAATTTTTAGGCTTTAAATTCCATCTAAATAGGCATTCCTACCAATGTTGGTTGTCTAAGATATGTTGAGTTGAAGATGTAGTGGGCAGAAGGACTTCTTTGTGTCACACAATTTCTTTACTATACTTTATAGATTTGAGATTGTATTTACATCAAATTCAAGGATAAGAACCAGGCTGAGTTGAGCTAACACATATCTTACATACATAAAATTTCAAATGGTAGTATTGGGAGGATTGTTGGTGCAAAACTATGTTACAACCATTTGAACAATACTTTGGAGATTTTCCTGCAACTGTCCTCAACCATAACTCTCTCTCATAGCAAATGAGGATACACTACCTTCTCATCACTTTCTCTTCACCAAAATCAACGACATACCTGCAAACACTTTCTGTTCTTTTGTTGATTTGATTGGGATTCTTTTTGCGATGTCATCATTCTCAACTATTCATAGGCATGACCAGTCTAAAACAAAAAGAAGAACTCTACAATTAAAGGACATGTCAGGATTCAGTTTCATTGTCACTTTGTGGGGACAACACTTAGATGAGATAAGCAAAGAACTTGAAGACATTCTTTGTATACAACATCTTCTGGTCCTTGCCTTGAAAGTTGTTCACGTCTCCAGTTTCGATGGGACCTCAGTTGACACCGTTTCAAGTACCAAATGTTACGTCAACCCCCCAATTTTAGAAACTACTGCACTTCATGGTTGGGTTGATACTGATGACTACTCCCATTCGATCCCCTCTATCACAAGAAAATTTATGGGCCCTCTAAAAAGCTTGACCTCTGTAACAATGATTTCGTAGGTCGTACAAATGGGGAATACTGAGGGAAATGAATGGGTCATGGTTACTAAAGAAATCAAAAATATCAACATGGACATATTGTTTTACACGACATGTCCTCTTCAAAAAGGTGACAAACAATGCAGGAAAAAAGTACGAGAGCATGGAAATGGTTCATGGTTTTGTTCGAGTTGCAACGTACAAGTTTAGACCTATGAGTATAGATATACATTCAGGATCGATCTAAAGGACCCAATAAGGGAACTTCAATTAGTTACTACTTTTGATGAGACATTTGAGTCAATCATGGGTGTTGCAGCTAGCGACCTCCACCTATTATCTATAGATGAAGATGTGAATAGTGAAATTACAAGCAATGTCATCGGTAATGAATACTGCTTCACACTTTCCCTGAAAAAAGAGACATACCATGAAATCAACAAATTGAAATATGTCATCCTTAGTTCAAAGAAATCACAAATATCAGTATGGACAATTTTTTTAACACAGCATGTCCTCTTCAAAAAGGTGACAAACAATGCAGGAAAAAAGTGCGAGAGCATGGAAATGATTCATGGTTTTGTTCGAGTTGCAACATACAAGTTCATAACTATGAGTATAGATATGCACTCAGGATCGATCTAAAGGACCCAACAGGGGAACTTCAATCAGTTACTACTTTTGATGAGATAACTGAGTCAATCATGGGTGTTGCAGCTAACAACCTCCACCTATTGTCTATAGACAAAGATGCGAATAGTGAAATTACAAGCAATGTCATCGGCAATGAATACTACTTCACACTTTCCCTAAAAAAGAGACATACTGCGGAATCAACATATTGAAATGTGTCATCCTCAATTCAAAGAAAGTGAATGGCAGTGCATCTCCTTCGTAACCTTCTTTACGCAAATATTTCTACCGCATCCGTCCCTTCAAACTTTACACCCTCATCCATTCCTTTCTATACTTTGAACTATCAACACTATGTTAGTTATTCCATATCTATGTTTCCCTCTTTTTCCCCGCTTTAAAAGAAAATTGTTGTATTTCCTTTGACATTAACATACCATTGTCTCCTACTACTATGTGGATTGAAAGTACTATTAAGAAAATAAATGAATATTACTTGCACTTTTGTTATGATATAAGATTTGCAAAAAAATGCCCATAAAACACTACCACTCATGATATAAGATTTAGAAATGTATATGTATGAATTTGTAACAAGTTTTAAATGTAGATAGAACCTTTAAATGAAGTGCTTCATCTATATTTCTACACTTACAAAATCAATCACACCCCTTATCAACATCAACTACAAAAGTAATAACTATACCTCTAAATCAAATAACATATACCATTCGGCGTTAACATTGCATTGTACACATGCTAAATTCATCCTTACTTAATTTTTATGAACAAAGGGCCATTATATGAACTATCACTTCGAATTATCTTTCATTAAATGAGATTTGGATAGAAATTTTTCTTCTCTTATTTTATTCAAAAATACCAATAAAGTCATCAATTGAATTAGATCTATAGTTAAATATCATATTGTTATTTATTTATGTTTTTCTTGTTGGAAAAATGTACATCTAACTTGTCATCTTATCCCTCGTGACTTCGAAGAGGATTTGCAAAAATCTTCAACTAGTTCAATCAAGTCATTTCCACTCCTACTTGAATTTTTTTAATTTCAATAAGATCTTAGATCATATGCTTCAAAGTTGTGTGTATATTTGTTGAATATTTTTGGACTCTATGATAGTTATAAAATACACTTGAACCATAATTTTTAGGAAAAGGTATTGGAAAATATAATTCCTTTACTAAAGGTAAAGTAATCATGTTGCGGTGAATAATTTCTTCAATATTTGTTGTGGGATCTTCCTAAGCTTGTGAATTTCATGTGTTATGTTTTTGGGTTTACGATGAACTTTATGGCGGTTGTTTTAGCAATGAAACCATCATTACATCTATTCTTAAAAAAATTGTTGCTTATAAATTTGAAACATTTGAGAAGGAAAAAAATTAAACCCATATGTAAGAACATTTATATCCAAAATTTGTATTTCAAATTATCAAACAGTGCAATAAAATTCATTAAAAGAATCATAACTATTGAATTATTTTCTATCACTGAAAGCAAATTATTAACAAATATGTTATAGATTTCATTGTTTAGTGGTTCATATAAGGTCGTTTTAGTTACCATTCACTCAAATCCAAACACATAATCACTAATGTGTCCATTTGATCCCTGCTTAATTTCAGACAATTTAGCGAATGTTATTTTTGTACTAATGTTAATTTGAAAGTGAACTAGGAAGGCATCAAATATAGTATTGAAAGAATACACAAATTTAAATGGAAGAAATAGTTTTGTAAATATTTTTTCATTATAAGAAAAATCTAAGCAAGAAGCATAAAATGATCTAATGCAATGTAAAGGATAATATTATATATTATACATTTTAAATTTTGGAACAACAAAACTTATGGAAAAGGTGTGAAATAACATCATGATCCAAACACTTTAGGAGAATATCATTAGACGTAACCCTCTTGTTTGATCTTTGTGATCCTTGGGAAACGAGTTTAATTTGATTTTGTATATCAGGAAAAGTGTGCATCATAGTATTAATTTTTAATATGAGTGTAGACATCTAAAATGTTGACATGATCAATTACGATTAATTTGTCCCGCAACATCATCTAAATCCATATAATAATTAATCACAATATTAATTATTATTAATTTCAACATTAATCCCTTTATTCTAATATTTCGTCGTTTATCTAAACATTCCATTTTATCATTTATCCCATTAAAAATCCCTTTTATCACATTTACCCTTTCACCATTTATCATTTATCTCATTTCATCTTTAATCCCTTTTATTTCATTATTATATCATATTATCCTATTATAATTCCTGTTAATAATTTCTAGGAATTTAATATTCCTACATCTCACCTACCACCTACCCTATACATTCCTACACCTAGCCTTTTCATGTAACCTCACCCCTAATCATCATTAATCAACCTGATCTAATCACATCATCACACCTCTAAATCTAGAGGCTTCTATTTTTAGAAGCCTCTCTAAACTTCCCTCCATTTTAAAATTCAAATAAACCTCTCACCCTCCATTGAATCTTCTTTCAAATTCTAGAATCCTCCCATCCTCACATGAATCCTCCATCCTTGATCTCAATCCAACATGACTTCATCTTGCCATTGAATCCTCCACCTACAAACTATAAATTGAGCTCTCCTCCTCCATGAGAGCTAGCTTAGAACATATTTCAAATCCATATCAAAACTTTTCCCTTTTATTCATCTAATCAATCCATCAATCATCATTCATCATTCATCCTTCATCAATAAAACAATCCAAACAATCATCAAGGGGAGGTGCTACCCAAGTGACTCCAAATATGAAGCAAGCAATCAACAATCAATCCAAAAGCAAATCCAACACATCAAAGGAGGAGCTTGAAATCTTGTAGGTAATTGCAGGTATAATAACTCCCCCCCTTTCAATCCATTGCTCAATCTAAGGTTTTGTTTGAGAAGATTAGATTAGGGAAGCAATTTAGTTATTTTCTCACATTTTTACTCACTAATCCTTTCTTACATTACGCCCACTATGAGGCTTACCCCCTAAAATTTTAATTGTTTTTAGTAGTATTTAGTGTCATAAATAAGTTGTCCAAATTTCAAGATTTTATGTG
Organism: Taxus chinensis; assembly: GCA_019776745.2. Lineage (NCBI taxonomy): Eukaryota > Viridiplantae > Streptophyta > Pinopsida > Cupressales > Taxaceae > Taxus > Taxus chinensis. The sequence goes on along the minus strand of CM034146.1, from coordinate 40,716,736 downwards.
ATCATTTGCACCTGAAAATTTCAAATTTTGATAAAAGTTTTCCATTTTAGCACTTTTAACCTAAAACAACGCTTTTATAGACCCATGGCACGTTTGTAAATACTTCAGCGCATATGTTCAACCTTTAAAACCCCAAAAATTCCATTTTTTACAAAGTAGCACATTTGTGACCTGTTTCAACGCATTTGTGACTTGCTTCAGCGCATATGTGACCTATTTCAGCTCATTTGTGACCTATTGAATGTTTCAGCACATATGTGACCTATTTCAAAGCATTTATGACCTATTTCAGTGCATTTGTGACCTTTTTTGGCGCATTTGTTTTGCCTTATTTTTTACCTACCTTTCGAGAGCCGTAACTTTTGATCCCGAACTTGAAACGAGTTCATTTTTTTCCCGGAAAGGTATTGAAAATATTTATGCAATAAAAAGTGTTAATTTCGTATTTTGAAAGATAATTTATTCATGGTTGTCATTTTCCTAAATCTTGTCTTTTTAAGTACACATTAAGTTATCTTTTCTTGTTCCAAACTACTAAAACTTTGTGTACAACCTCTTACGCTTACCAAAGATTAAAAATCAATCTAAAACTATTAATCCTTTTTGTTTTGCAGCTTGTTTGGTCCAAGACATCGGGGTATAAAACATCAAACTACTAATCCTTTTGTTTTGCAGGGCCTCCTCTTGAAGACCCCATTACATAATTTTTAATTGTTTTATCTTGCATTTATCATCCTTTTGTGTGTTTTTCCTGTAGGTAAAACTGTGTATGCTATCCTCTCGCGTCCTAGGACAATCTTGAGGATCAAAAGTGGCTAGCCTTCCCATATTTATTTTGTAGGGGTAACATGATGTGGAAGTGATATCCACACACTTTCCATAGTCTTAGGGGTCTCATGACCATGGGCTTCATCTCCACGCACGTAGACACACCCCGTGTTCCAGTGGGGTATATAAATTCAAGGACAAATGTCATTATTGGCTAAGAGCTTGCTTGTTTTAAGAGTGGTGTGAAGTGAGGGGCTTCCACGTCTCAGTACCTAGGCCTTAGACAACATCTTTGCAACATGAACTTGTGTCCCACGTACCACAAGGTATATCAGGGATGCCCCTAGTGAGCCCGTATATCCTAGACTAGGCAACCTCTTGGCCACATATTGAGCTATAATGCAAGGAGGCCGCACTCCCCAAGATCACTCGCAAGCCGAATTTGCATTGACACATAGGTGGAGAGCCAATTGTGGCACCACCATCGATATGTGATATTGAAAACGGGCTATAGCTTGATTGCAAACCCACTTGACTAGTTAGGGTGTGTGTTGCATGTTTGTTGCTTATTTGTGAACACCCTTAACCATCCCATTACATTAAAATTTTAAGTAAACAAACATTATCATAATCATCGATCCTTAATCACACAATCCAAATCCTAATTTCATCACCATCCTTAATAAACAATTTTAATTCAAATCTAATGCCCCACACATCCTACCTAACCATGGCTATTGATCCTAAATCCCAATCCTCTCCAAACAAACATCCAAACCCCTACCTTTTTTCTAAATCCATCAACTAAGTTATCCCATCATCCCCTACCCATCAAAGTCAACCATATAAATTTGACCACGAAGTCCCACACACTATCCAGCACATTAACAAATGAATCTCAAACATAACATCCTACCTTAACCAATCCTCTCCTCGTCATCCAAATAAACCATCACATATTTATCCTAACATCCTAAAAATCATCCAACAACTTAACCGATAAATATCTGATCTTCAATCTTCAATCAATCAATCACCCCTTAAACTATTGTCTCTCAACCAACCCCATCCATAATCTTCCCTTCCTAAGATCCCTACCACTCACCCCATTGAATTCATTCTTGAAGAACCCAAATCATCTCAATCCAAACCTCGACCTAATCAACATAAACCACTATCCACACAATCCAATTACATCGACTTTGGCCACCTCACCAACTTTGACCTAGACACAAAGGACTTCCTTTACATCCTTGCTAATCTTGCCACCAATCCCAAACCCACACAGCCATCCCAAACCCCAACCTCAAAATCCCTTATCAATCATCATGACCTACACCTCCCTCCCATGAAAACTCATGCAAACAATCCACCACCATCCAAAATCTCGACTCCTAAATCTAATCATCATCAAGTACCATTCACATACCCACAACAATCCCACTCACTTACCCCAACATTATTATCTTCCACATCCCATCTTAGTCCTCCACCCTCGTCATTCTCATCATCCCAATCCAATACTATGGAATTTCACCTATATTGTACCACAATCCATAATCCACCATCAAATTTAGTCTCTAATCCTATTTCATCCCCTCCATCACATACACCCAATCCTATCAAAACTATCTCGTCTATCGTACCTCCTAAGTCACCCTCATCCCCTTATAACCCAATCCTAAACCATCTAATGCAAATCTAATGCCACCCTCATCATATTCATTCACATCTAACCCTAATACATCTCCTTCATCACCTAAATCCAATCCCAATCCTACCCTATCTAATGAGGCTCATATGCCACCTTCATCTACTTCATCCCCTAAATCGACCAAATCTAATGTGGCTCCTAAACTACTAATTAGAGGATTATTTTCAAAAGTTCCCTAAACATCCCTAAATGGTGTCAGTGTAGAACATCATCTCAAGAGCTTTCCATTGACTTTGAGAACGCGACAAACGGACATCGGGAGCTATAGTTATGTCCGGTCAACGTAAAAGTCAACTATGGTCAACTGGTCAATATTGGACCAATCGCACTGTGACACGTGGCAAAAGGTGTTGGCAATCATGAAATGGAATAGCGCGTTGGAGCAAGAGGCTCAACTTTTGTTACGGAGGGGAGCCCGGCCGGTCGACAGATGGTCTTATTCGCCATATTTCATGTGGGTCAAATTTCAAATTACCTTGTATTATTTGCCATGATTATTCCCAAATGCCACATACCACATATATAGATATCTATGCTTTTATATTAATGTTTATACATTAGTTACCTACATAAGCCACCACAAATGTATGGTTCCCACGTGTAGGAGGAGTGAGGCGGGTGGTAGGGGGCATTAAGCCATGCGTGGATGTTTCCCACGTGGAAGGGAGGAGTGAAGCGGTTGTAGTGGAAGCTTCCCCGTGAGGAGAAAGAGGTGGGGGTGGTTAAGCCCATGTGGTCCCATGACCACTTCAAACCAAAGCCTTTATCTCCTTCCACCATATGTGGGACTTTATACCCACTTAACCAATGCCGCGCCAAATTTGGGTTTTAATCCCATTAAAAATGCAACCCGAATATTATTC